>CM017555.1:12707610-13235110 GCA_007844125.1 Sinonovacula constricta | reverse complement strand
GTGGAATTATAAACCAAACATTGATTAAATTTGTCTATTTAAAGTTTTTGATCGGAACCAAATAATGAACTCTTCGCATGATAGTCAAATAAAAAAGAATGAACCGAATGTAAACGGAATGCGGCGAACGTTTGCAAGTGTATGAGACCTTTTCTATTAGTGTATTTTTGTATATGCCAATTATAATACTGAAAAAAAAACGTTGAATTTCGAGAAATGCAAGACAAGAAATTTATGTTTTAACAAGAATGAAAATGTGGCGAATCTCAAAGAAGCATAAAAACAGCAACAAACAATTACAGCGAAACCAATTTTGCCGTTGCTAACTCTATTATTCTGATTGGCAGCAATGTTATTCGTGCCTTGACGTCATTCTGTTGGCATCTTTACTAGTATTTGCTAAAGTTAGACCGTGTTTTTGTTTCGTTGTTGTTTGTGCCTTTCTAGTCGTGGAATATAATTCTGTTTATGATTTCATGTCAATATTTTGTAGCTTTTGACGAAATTATTTCAGATTTTAAAGAGGAAACATGCTCTTTCTAAGGTAGGAACTTGCCTTATGAACTTACTTAAAATGTTTAAGTACATGACCTCACATAAAAACAATGCAGATATAAGTCTGATTCATCTGTTTGAATTGTTGTCAGCTACAGACATAAATTGTGAATTCTGTAAACACCATTTGCGTTACAATTAATTAATGAGCATAGACACTAAAGACATGCCTTATATTTAAGAACAAAACATTAAACAGGGAAACAAATCTTACAATATTGCATTAAAATCTTATTATACAATTTAACTTATAAAAAAAACTCTATTCATAAATAAAAATATTAAAAAAATCTAGGACTGAGGTTATAAGGATTTGAGCAAAAGAGGCGATTATCGAACATATAATTGGTTAGATTTCAATACGCCTTATTTCTGACCAATGAGAGGCGGGGAAATGATCGAAGACTCAAATTTGATAGTTAAAAGAATACTTCATACCTACTGAGTTCAATAAAACATATACATTGTGATGCCTTCTTTGTTGACTACCAGTGTACATGCACGATCACAACATGCAATATATCAGTAGTGAATGGAAATGAGATTCTGTCTTGTTTGGTGTGGTTTTGTGCGAGGTTTAGTTATATTTATTCATACCTGATTGGGGAGATTTTTAACTTATATTACTTCTCCTCGACTGTCAATTGCATTGCCTGGATAGAACCAGAACACATGTAGCTACAAACTGGGACAGTGTAAACATACTTTAGAAGGCTTTACAACTGCTACTGGTCTAAATGTCGAACCCATGGGCCTTTAGTTCGAATAACAACAGCGACATTGTAGAATAAATAGCGCTTGTTGTCCATATCGAACATCACTTTATTAAATATAATATCATACATTAAATATAATATTAAATACTATTGAGCTATTCGATGAGCCAATTCTGCATAAACATATACCCAATAAGTGTACATAATAGTAGACATAGAAATAGCATCAAGTATCATATGTTTAATTTAATGGGCCCTGTTTTTTATCATGTCATTAATCACCGTGACCAAAGTGTTCCGTTTCGCCAAGATGTAACACTGCTAAAACAAATTGCATGTGAAGGTATATTTTGTAATTTGTAAATTTGTTCAAACTAGAGGTCGATCGTCAATATCGCTTATAAATTATTGTACGGATAGCTTCATATTGAAGAAAGTTGATAATGAAATATCTGCAATGTGGCTAAGTTTTGTAGCTTCTCATTGGTAACTGTACAATGTAGACATGTATGTTTTGATATGGTAACATCCGGTTAGCTCCATCATCATCACCTTTCCCAACCAAGGCCTCGAGGCACGGCTGCCAGGCCGAATTGTTATGATGTCTTTGGCAGGCACTGGTATGCCAAAGTAAATGTATACGGTGCGTATCACGTGCACAGGTGCATTGATTTATTGAATGAGAAATCTGAGGATTCGCAACAAACCGCCATCGTGTAAACATAAAACCGATATTCATGTTGCCAAGCCGAACGTGGCGTATAGATAATTTTACGTGTTCTTTCAAGGAAAAAAACTTTTGAATTTAAATGTGTGTGGTTTCTAAAAATATGTCCACAAAAATGTTAGGAAGTTTTTTTATGGTTCAGATAATGCTTGTTCTGGTGTTGTTGTTTTTTCACTCATAGTTTCCCAGAAATTATTCTGACCTTTCTCAAAGTATATGTGGCCAACGCTTTTTTGGTCAGTTCTTGACATTATTCGGGCGCTGCTAAGATTTTCTTTTTAATGTTTACATCCGCATGCCAAAGAAAACATTAAGGCATAGACCAAGATTACTTCGTAATAATTGCATTCATTTGCAAACATAAACAGCGTAATTATATAAAAAGATATACGGTATATTTTATTGGCATTTATCAAAGCCAGAACATCAAAATCTAACAAATCAGCCAGCTTACAGTGGTTTATAATATGACCAACCTTTATCACTAACAGACTCATATCGAACAGGTTGTCTTGTGTGATATTGCTGTCCATACACAGATATGGCACGACACACTTAGTAAGAGTAAAAGAGATAAAACGGTCCAAAGGCTGGTGGACAATAAAATGACAAAGTTGTGCGTGACAACATTCTTTTCTCGCAATAAGCATCAAACCAAACTTTCCAAGTGATAATTATCAATCTAACCAAACAGTTCGAAGGTATGTATGTGACAAAAATGTCACACGCAGTTAGAAGATATATACATGTATGTGACCAATTATCAAGAAACGTGTGTACTCAATCTTAATTTACAATCCCATACGACCCTAGCTTCCGTCGCCATTCCAACTTTATTTCTCCCGGTATATTGTTATTCATCATCATTAGTAACAGATACCTTCCCAAGAGGGGACATTAACGGCATGGAACAGGCCTTATTCTCTGCTTTGGTTTTAAGAAACCTCACTCAACATAGAAGTTACCAATCGAAACCATTCTAAAACAACATTCAGAAAAAAGTAAAATATATGGAGTTACTTGAAATACATCATTTAGTCTTTTCTAAGTGACTGGAAATTGTAACCGAATTATAATTAAATATTTTGTTATCTCTTCTACTGAGGTGGACTTGATATATTGTTCATGCATTAGTGAACCCTTGATGCCAAGCACGTGTTAGTTCTAAAAAAAGTTTACTTTGATATGCTAATGTATAGTTAGGGATCCCCTAAACGAAATAACAGCTTTCTTTATAATTATCACTTTATCACAAATCTCGGATATATCAAACAGCTTTAAACAGTTTATAAAATAAACCTTATTTTTGCATATAAGCGGTTTTGTGTTTTTTTATACAACGTTTCGATGATCACTTTTAACGTTGATACGAAAGCATTAAGTTACATGCACACTTTCATCATGTCAGAATATAAATATAATGGTTTACGTTAAGTCATCAGTTGGCACGATGTCCAAACTTCTCTCTTGTTCCAAAGGATGTCTGAACACTCTCTCTTCGTACTAGAATGCGGACATGGTTATCACGGATTGACAAGGCTAAGGCCAACTATGTAGATCCAGCTGAGGCAGCTCCTCCTAGAAGATGTCTGATCAGGATCTTCACTATTTGGGTCGAGTCCTTGGTAACATGACTCTGAATAATCATGGGTTATTAATACAATGTAGCATGGCTAAGGTTAGTTAAACGTCCTCACTACGGCAAGATTCCAAGATTGATCTTTACACATTCCTAGACCTTTATATCACGTTTTATGGGAGATAAGATGGACAAAAACAAATTATGGAATTAACGGAGAATCTCCGATCGTGCCACTCGGAGGTCGTCGGCTAATTCCGTTTTTTAATACTTTCGAATATATGTGGTCTCACATCACATTTTCTTGTCTGGTCATCGTCGTTACTTTCCATCACAATGTGCCTTGTTCCATCAGGGTTTATCATCCAGGAGTCAGGTAATGGACAACTATAACTGCCAAAACCGAAGCTACGATGTAACATTTGATGTGATGTCATAGAACGGACGCGAATGGTGCCAAGCAAAATAAAAACATCAACATTGTTTAAAAACACACAAAAGAAATCATGTTTCAAATACAATTAAATTGAATGTCAAATGCCAGAAAAATAGTAAATAAAACCATTTATATTGACACATCCCTTTAAACAGCCCTATTGGCATACAAACTAATGTACGGTTCTAATACACAACTCGTCTTAAAGGTGGTATCAACGGTTTGCCTTTTTCAAATACATATAACAATATCGAACTACTACTTTTGGGGAATTTTGGGCACAATGTTTGCATAAACCCACACTTTAGTCTTAATACATACGATTTTGAACACTAACTGAATTGTAGGACAGAACTGAGAAAAAAGTCACCCTGAATGCGTATTCTTTCCAACTGTAAAAAAAATTCGATAGTGGCCTCTGCTAAAAATAGATATCAACGTCAGAGCGGATTACCCGGATGACTATAATGTGATCTCAAAAGTAAGTGGTCACGTGGTTTTCTAATTTTAACAATAGCTATCTCTGCAGCGTGGCTCGGATAGAAAATACATGTTTGTAATGAAGAGTGTAGACTGATGCTTGACATACAGATTTAGGACATGAATGAACGGCAAGACCTTGCAGGACCTTTCAGGTATCAATGACTTATTTGGTTATTTGAGAGAAGCAAATTTGGTCCAAACTGTCGGATATCACCTTTAACAGGTATAAAACAGGGATGCTGGTATGTACTGTTTCTATCAATTAACTAGGTCTGTTTACAAGTCAATGAAAATGGTATTTTAATTATTTCACACATGGTGAGCCGTCACGTATTTCTTCACTACTATTGGTCACTTTTAGAAGAGACACATAGTAAGCAAATAACTAAAGTACTGCATTCAAACATTTTTGAGATTTTATGAGGAAAAGGACATATCTATAATGCCATGCAAGTAGTGTAGATCTCCTAGTGGGACGACTGATTATGATCTGCAAGGTTTGCTACCGAGCCTGTAAAAATCCACATTCTTACATTTGCATATGTGTTCATATTAGTGTGTATTTAATTGGAAAAAAGACGTAAATAACTTTGAGGTGTTAATTAACAAATGCAGACGAGGTGATTAAATCCCTGGTATTTCATAAACATCCTACAAGTACTTCTGAACTAATTATTGTACACTCGTAGCGCATGTGTTATATATACGTATACATGTATATACATGTAGTGATTCAATTATAGACGGTCTATGGGGCACTGATCACGTAGCACACTGTGGGAACATTAGTTCCTCTTCATTGACTAAAGTAGTGCTGATGACTGGATACGCAACCTGTGGCATGTCACGTACAAGTCTGATATTCGTGCAAGATACGGTAGGTGTACATAGATCTACTTATTACAATAATGATATTTTTATCAAGGATTTAAAAATATCGCATTAAAGCCATTATTTCTAATGTGGTCGTTATAGTTCATTCAGTGGGAAGAATCAGTACTCATTACTCTTAAATAAACTAACACCTTGTGTTGTTCTGAGGTTTGAGCCCCGGAGCTTTCCGACGCCACGTCCATCGCCTTATCCACCAGTCCTCGTACGATGCCAACGCGATTTTAATATAATATAAACAAAAAGGTTGCATGTGAATACACATTATATAGTGCGAAATAAAAAAAATACCCCCCATCCCCGGTTTCATTGTCCTGATTATGTCCTAAGTTACTTAAGATAATACTGCGATATAAAATGGTTTATGTTTTAATGTTTAATTCAATGAATTATTAAAATGAAAAAAAGAGGCACCATTGTTGTCTTCTTTTCAACTTTCATTCTCCTCCTCCTCCTCCTCCTCCTCATCGTCATCATCATCATCATCATCATCATCATCATCATCATCATCATTATTATTATTATTATTATTATTATTATTATTATTATTATTTTTATTATTATTTTTATTATTCAGCAGCATACGTTGGACTCTGTACATCATGTACAAAAACCTATCAAGCTCAATCAAGATTTAAAATCGAGAACATATGTAAAACATCACTCATACTTAAATAAGCTCTTTGATATTTTTCAAGAGTACTTGAATGGGTTTCCAGCATAAAACAATTTTAAAAATGAAACAAGGTAATTGATTTCTTCCTGGTTGCACATTTCTATTCGCGGTCAAGGTCCATGCTGTATTAGAATGCAGACATGTTGATCGATCTGTTGCCAATGGTCGTATCTGGTTGTTATCGTGATAGATGAAAATCGAAACACATCGGCACTTTCCGTCATTTCCATATAGACGTATACAAGCTCAAGGCACAAACTCTGACTGTCTAACATTCCAGCAGCAGGTGGTAGTTTTAGATTTTATAACCAAGGAAACTTTTAAACAGGTTTTACGTTGCATTATTCTTATTTGTTTACTTTGTGCTATTTTTAATGATACTTATACTGAGATACTGAGTTCAAGTAACGCTTAAAAAGTGAGCACTTTTTGTAACAACTGAAAACATGCTTAAAATCAGAAAATAATTAAAATAATCATTAGAACTAAACGTTCCCTAACCCACAACAATGATAAGGCAAAAACAGTTTAAACCATTCAATAAGAACGTTGTATACATAGAGAAATATTAAAATGATACAGTAATTAAACAGTTTTAACCATCAACACGAAACGTCCTTTTTTACATCAAGAAAAATCATAACATATATTTCAAAATTGTCGTTGTAGCTAGAAATCCTTCCTGCTTGACTTGTGTATATATAACTGTGGTTGAAGTATCGATTAGATATAAACAATTTATAGCCACTCAACACGCAATGGAGTCCGCCTTGAAATGTTTATATCGTTAATCATGGAAAAACACTTAACATGCAAAATGCATTTGTAGAACTATGCATATAGTTATGAAAAAACCCGCAATTATCCACAGTTTCCGATGTAAATGTAAACTGATTGGGTGTCCGTTTGTACATGAAATAAATTGTAGCGACACAGTTACATGTATTGTTATTTTAGCAACGTCCAGTTTGTTGAAGGAAGAATACTGACTTCTGTCTGGTAAGAACCACTCGCGTACAGCTCGTCAGCTCGAAGACTTCTTTCCAGAAAGTAGAACTCAGTTTAGACTTTGAGCAAAAACAAATAAAACAACAACGACATCACAAACAACAACAACAACAAGAATAACAACAATAACACGAAGTTAATAGCATAAAACCAGGTGGATTTAAAGTAATAAAATATGTGAATCATTCTACAGTGTTAAATTGTATTAAAATTATATTCATTTTGTGTTTTGTAAATATAAGTATTGCTGAGACTGAAATTAACAATCTGTATTCAGTAATCTGAAGGGATATGTAGAACGTATAAAATAGGTTTATTAAACTATCATTTAATGTTCCCCGGTAAGAGCCTAAAGAGGGTATTATTAATATAATTAAAATTTAAATAAGCAGTAAAGTTCCAATTAACTAACCTACTGGATTATTCATCGATTTTTCAACTGTAAACAAGATCGTCATTCCAAACATTGTATCTTACCCTTGGGTAGATAATTAATGATTAATAGGTATTTGAATTAGAAATCAATGAATTTAATGTACACTTGCATGCTTGATCTCGAATAATAGCTTTTAATAACTGCATACTGACATCAAAGATGAAATACAAAGCTGAATATTCTCTGCTTTTGTTGGTCCACTAGTGGAAACAATGAAGTGTTTAAATAAACCTTCACGTCCTTGATAAAATGAACAAATACCACAACTATGTTTAATTGCATGCAGATAGGAATACATATGCTACATAGATAAACGATGACGGTGTACTTTAAAGACACATTGCAAAAGTCAAATCTATGTTCATTATCGGCACAGATGAACGTGTTTATTTACATAAGTGAGCATTGGACCCAAGAACGGAAGGCACTGAGTTCAAACCCGCATATCAAAGTCATATTAAAGTCACACCAAAGCCATATCAATGCCATATTACAGTCATATCACATTCATGTCAAATCATATCAGAGTCATATCAAAGTCATATCACAATCATATCACGTTCATGTCAAATCATATCAGAGTCATATCAAAGTCATATCACATTCATATCACATTCATGCCAAATCATATCAGAGTCATATCAAACTCTTATCAAAAGTAATATTAAAGTAATATCAAAGTCAAATTACAGACATATCACAGTCAGCATCGAAAGTCAAGCCTTAGTCATATCACTATCATATCAAAGTCGTATCAGTCATATCACAATCATGCCACCATATCATGGTTATATCATAGTCATATCAGTCATATCAAAGCCATTTCAATTTTTAAAATGTAGAAGTGAGATAGCTCTCTTGGTAACTTTTGAGTCAAGCAATAAGGTAATTTCCCCATTTATTGGCAGGTGTTAAGTGTGACTAGGTGTTGCAGAAATTTTATTACCCTTTATCAGTATATCTGCTATAAATCAGCACCATCTACGGATAACGCACATATTGTACGTGGGACGTTTACTTTAGATTTAACAAGCATGCACACACTTTATTAAACAAACATATTTGAACAAACATCTTTGAATAATTGCATATACATAGGAATCGCGATATAAATAGCACAAAAAAATGCACTTTCTGATGATATATTTGTTTCCAAAATTATACAATAATCTGCACCAGCAACCAATGCAATAAAAACAAATCATGATGCATGAGTGTTTAGCATACATTTCTTATTTTTTATTTAGTGCATCTTATCATTATACAAAACATTCACGGAATTAAATGGAGAGAAAATCTTAAGTTTTATATAGCTACTTTCCATGTTTGTTCTTGATTTCGTGTAACATTTTATAATGACGACGACGACGACGACGACGACGATTATTATTATTATTATTATTATTATTATTATTATTATTATTATTATTATACGATAAAAGTAAGCACGATGAAAATACGAGTTATGCTGCTGTTGATGACAGTCAGCTCTCAGTTGCTGTTGTTCATGCTTCTACTACTATTTCAAAAGTTTTAGCACAATACGTCAATATGGATCACTAGAATGTGAGATAAAACAAGATAAATTCCGCGGGCTATCAGGATTGTCCATTAATCGTCAAGTGCCGAGAAAATAGATGGTGGGAGATGTCACGTCGCTCATTCCTACCTTGATAACAATACAATCCAAATATAAATACTATCGAAGTCACTTTTTATTGAAAGATAACAATCAAAAGTCGTCGAAATAGCCAAGCTGCTCCAAATTTAACTAATTGGATCACATCGACATTTTGCCAAGTTTTGACGATTTGGACAATCTGTTCATTGTGAGACCGTTAAACTAAAATGTTGAAATTATTACGTAAAATATTATTCACATATTTAGTTTTACATAATTATTGCTTCTTGTTCATACTTGTTGGCAACATAGAACATGCTTCACACTAAAACTAAACTATTGTTTATAACTTTTCTTAAGCGTTACGGAAAGTGTTTCAAATTATAATAGCTCTCAGGTTTAGGGGTTTTCAAATGATAAGGTTCTATTCTGAAACACTAGAATCTTTGTCCTTGAATGCAGAAATGCACATTTTAAACTGCATCAATCCACCATCTGTGTGCGTTGGGCATTTGAACAAACCTCTCATATTTACCTTACCCACAATAGAATACGTAGAAAGCGTCGGGTTTAGTCAGAAATAGCAAAACTTTCAGTGAAGGCCGAGTAACATTAAATCGCGTGTAGATTGTAAATAAAGATGAGTTCCTTTCATTCAAGTGTCTGTATTGTATACATAAATGGAAATGCTAATAAAGTCACTAGTTTTGCATATCGAATGTCTGCTGGTTTTCTGTTCACATCATTATATTAACCTGATACATGGCTAAGATTCATGTTTATATGACCTTAAGGTGAGAAAACCAGTGGACCGTTTCATCAAAAGTTTTAGGACAATAAATGTATGGTCAGTCCTAGGACAGTTAGACACGGGTCCTAATTTTATATAAGGTTTTGAGCCTAACTACAGTCCTATGACTTCTACTGAAACGCACTTAAGATAATTTAGTGGTCTTATGACCATTAACAGGACCTAGAACTTTAGATAAAACGGCATCCATATCCTGGAAATGTTAATATATAGATATAAATTTTAATTATGTACTCTACTAATTACAAATTATGAATGTTTAAATTGGCAAGGCACAGACAATACATGCACTATTAAATATTGTGTGTTGTTTAAACTCATCATAGCAACACAATGCCATGTTATGTTCAGTGTAGTAACGCCCAGCTACTTGTTGACGAAGGAACTCCTTGCCCGACACCCCGACATAAAACTCCTTGAAGAACCACTGCAAGTCAGCTGGAGGACCTCATCACATGGTGTGACCGTGATGGAGGACCTCGTCACATGGCGTGACCGTGATGTAGGACCTCGTCACATGGCGTGACCGTGATGGAGGACCTCGTCACATGGCGTGACCGTGATGGAGGACCTCGTCACATGGTGTGACCGTGATGGAGGACCTGGCTAACTTCGTCACATGGAGTGGCCGTGATGGAGAACCTCGTCACATGGTGTGACCGTGATGGAGGACCTGGCGAACGTCGTCACATGGAGTGACCGTGATGGAGGACCTCGTCACATGGTGTGACCGTGATGGAGGACCTGGCGAACTTCGTCACATGGAGTGACCGTGATGGAGGACCTCGTCACATAGTGTGACCGTGATAGAGGACCTCGTCACATGGAGTGACCGTGATGGCGGACCTCGTCACATGGTGTGACCGTGATGGCGGACCTCGTCGCATGGTGTGGCCGTGATGGAGGACCTCGTCACATGGTGTGACCGTGATGGAGAACCTCGTCACATGGTGAGACCGCGATGGAGGACCTCGTCACATGGTGTGGCCATGATGGAGGACCTCGTCACATGGTATGACCGTGATGGCGGACCTCATCACGTGGTGTGACCGTGATGGATTACCTCGTCACATGGTGTGACCGTGACGGAGGACCTCGTCACGTGGTGTGACCGTGACGGATTACCTTGTCACATGGTGTGACCGTGATGTAGGTCCTCGTCACATAGTGTGACCATGATGGCGGACCTCGCCACATAGTGTGACCGTGATGGAGGACCTCGTCACATGGTGAGACCGTGATGGCGGTCCTCGTCACGTGGTGTGACCGTGATGGATTACCTTGTCACATGGTGTGACCGTGATGTAGGACCTCGTCACATAGTGTGACCATGATGGCGGACCTCGTCACATGGAGTGACCGTGATGGCGGACCTCGTCACGTGGTGTGACCGTGAATGATTATCTCGTCGCATGGTGTGACCATGATGGAGGACCTCGTCACATGGTGTATCAGTGATGGAGAAACTCGTCACATGGAGTGACCGTGATGGATTACCTCGTCACATGGTATGACCGTGATGGAGGACCTCGTCACATTGTGTGACCGTGATGGAGGACCTCGTCACATAGTGTGACCATGATGGAGGACCTCGTTACATGGTGAGACCGTGATATGGGCCAATCCGATAGAGCAGCTGAGGTATTATATGTCGGAGACTATAGTACCATATTTTCAGTCCGTTATTAATTTTGTATTTATAGAATGTTGAATATTTTCTTATAAATAAGAAAATACATTATCGTTTTTATTTATGACTGTATATATATATTTTGTAAGGCGGCAGAAACCAGAAAGCTCGTCAATATTTTTGCCTTATGATAAATCTAACTATAGATTTGCATCAATCGCCTCTAACACCTGAGATCATATGCCCTTTAATCAAAACCTTTGAATGAATATTCTCTCAGTAACAAGAAAATTGGTGGACATAATATCAAATAACAGAGGACGACAAAACACAGATCCACCATCCCTGAAAATATCCATTAATACATTTTAATGTAACCTGGCAATTAACTTCAAACATGTTTTGCGGGGAAAATCTAATTATCAAGAAAAAGATTTCAGCTTCCACTTTTCCCGTAGTTACTTTACGCTATGATAAAGTCACAAAGTTGTGTGAACTTATAGCAGTTCAAAGGCTTAGAATCTCATGGTAGTTCCTTAGCATCTCACAACTGTACATAGCGTTCATACGATAAGGAATGACCTTGATTTTTAATGACATGGGTCACATTGAAGGTTAGTGTTAATGAAGATACACGACAAGACATCATTCATCATTGCTTAGACAGTTTATTGGAACCGATGGCCCAAGTCAATAATTACAATATTGGGTCTGTGGGAAAGGCTGCAGAAATAGTCTACAGCGTTCGAGAACTCACAAATAAATGCTACAGGGTACACTTGCTGTGAACATACGCAAACGAATTTGGTACCATTGTAGAGATTAGATTCCCTATTGTGTCACTTGTTACAGAAATTTGAGTGTATTGATTAGATGCATTACCATGATTAAACCCATCGATAAATAGCTTTTGGCTATTTTAGTAATTGACCTACCGAAGCGTCGCTATTTGCTTAAATGAAAATAAATAACCAAGTACATAATAAAATTTATGACCTTAATGCTATTCTACAAGGCGACTGGTCGACTGACCGCTTCACACGAATAGATAATTGCAATGTATTTAGTTTAATAGTAATTTAAGAGATTTACGTTATATGCGCGCAAACGATATTTACACTGTCCTGTTTCAATCAGTTATAATTTCAATATCCTAAAAAGGTATCAACAAAACCTACTTTATTTGATATAATACACAATATGGTAATATGAGTTGTATGTATATGTCAACGTACTTTAATAGCAAGATACACACAGATTTTAATCGATGACCATTTAGTTGATAATTATAATCATTTAGGTAATTTCAAAATAAAAATAATTAGGTAGACATTATAATTATATGCGTAATTTGAGTGGCGATAAATTCGTATCAAAATGCAATAAACATAGTTTAAGGTGGATTGTTGGAGACATCCCATAGAGCCTTAACGATTTACAATTCATGAGAATGGGACACCAGATTGTAAAAGTAACTAACAAATATATTCTGACGCATTAGGCTCAGAGACACAAACCAGACACAAGTTGATATTAAATGCCATGGCTCGAAGAAAGTATCAGTTTCCTGTAAATATTCTCAACAACAAAAGGTCTAACAGAGAGAGCAATACTATTTATATGACATGATATTAATCATGATTTACGGTCGGGAAAAACAATCTTGAACATCTACAGCCAAGCATCAGCGAGGGACAATATTGCGTGTTGGAAATTGCTGTGTTACAGTTGGTTTATTCTATAAATGTTCGCGACTTTAATCGTTATACATGAAGGCAAAAAAATACAAAAATATGTCTAACATTTGTTAGAAAAGGACACGAAAGTTAGAGTCATACATAACAGCATGGTAATGTCTTGTACATGAACATGTGCATGGATGGACATCTGAAATATATAACGAATACTGTTTCATTTGCAATGAAGGTACTATAATTAAATGAGATATTGACTGACAGTCATCCTTCTACTTTACATTACAACCTCATTAACTGACCAATTAACCATGCCATCAGATAGATTCCTATCAATAGCAACTCTCATTATAATCTCAAAGGCATCATCGTTGCTTTCTAGCAGCTTTGTACCCATAGTAACATTCCACATTAAACAGAATACCTCGGTTATTTCCATGACTTGTCCATAATGCCCTAAAAGTTGCGATTAGCCAGATAACACACTCCGGGAAGAACATCCCAGACATTTCTTAGCTTCCGGAAATAGTCGAGTAGTTACAGTTGAGAGACAATAGGTTTGGACCAGAAATGTCTTGACAGCTACTGATTCGATGGGTCGATCGATGAAAGACAAGGTTTATTATATTTTAGCAGAAATTAAACAATATTTTCCACCTAAAATTCCTTTTTTGAAGTAGTATTATAATAAGACAATGATTTATTGCATTTGTCAAATAGAGTTATTTAATATTTGCTAAATCAATGTTTTGCCTATGATGTGAGTTAGAATATCTTATCTAGACTCTAGAATGTGGGAATGTCATGAAACAAAGCAGTTTGGACAAGAATAAAACCCAACAAACCCACAACTGTTGCAAGTGTCATCATTGTGTATTTGCTCCGTTGTTCAAGCAAAAACTCAGTTGTCGGACAGTTCTCGGCGTACATTAAAATGTCAGAAATTGCCACAAGGAATCCCGTTACCACACGCAACTACATGTATATGTTTTGGTACATAATGAGACCAAGAGACGTAAACAACCACAACACTTATATTCCCTGCACCCTATCAATAAAAGAGATTGATGGGTTTTCTCTAATTACTGCTGTTCTATTTACTTTGCTGATTTACAATAATGCTCTACGACTTCTTTTACCCAATGTATCATTGCCAGGGTTCGAGCCCCAGTCAGGTAAACACGTTCATGTGAAGAGGCCAAATTCAAGCGTTTATTTATTCTGAGTTGTTAGAATGTGTTTTCATAACTATAATTGCTATATAAAAATGCATATATTTTGTGTTATTGCATTATCTAGAAACTATAAAATAGGTATTATAATCAAGCAAATTATGCATTGAAATAAAAAAGTATGCCTATGCAAGAAAGGAGTTTCCTAAGCAACGCATAGAACAAAACTAAACGAAAAACAAAAATTAAAACGGGTTTTAAATATTTCATATTTCAACATACACCACATGAACTTGCAGAAACACAACCACCATAAGCAATCATTTAAACACATGTTTACAGAAAAAAAACAGCGCCTCAAAACAACGATATAGACAACTTCAACTCAATCGCTTAGTCGGAGAGAGATTGCCAATGTGTCAACGACAAATGACCTGGTGATAGGTTCCTAGCTATAGCGATCTCTAGGGTTTATTGTTATTCATTACTTGCACGCAAAAATGTCACATAATGTCACAGAACAGTCAATATTCTGAATTCCGTTTGTTTATCCATGAGGGCCAAAGCGCCAGATTGATATATTCACGAACCTTTGATTTAAACAATATGTACACATATATAGGAACACATTTCAATGTATCATAAGTCGTATCCATGCGTCTGTAAGGTGTTTACCTCATTTCTTTGCGCTTTATGGACTTAATCAACTAAACAATTTATTTTCGAACGAAGTTCAAATCGTACTGAAAATAACTAACTTAAGTCATAATGCACTGTTTTTATATATACATATAAATACTATCCATAATTCTACAAGAAGGCCCAATATTCATTTCAAAAGGATGTTTATAACAGGCAGAGTCTCTAAATATTGATAAGCAAGTGTGGTTATAAAGAAAAAAGCTAAGACGTAAATTAAGCATTAATTTGTCACCATAACGATACAGATATCTCTATGACTTCAATTAACCTGAATCATGTGAAACACGACTATATAAGTTGATAGTCACGCTATTTACAAGTTTTTGAATGTTTCAACAACACAAATATAGTTTTACTATCAGCTGCTTTTGCTGCAGCTATTGTTGCTATTGTGGTTGTTGTACAATGTTGTCAAAGTAAGTGTTGCTTTTGCTGCTGATTATACGTTTGATTTAAATGGATATTGAAAAGTTAAAAGGCTAACTGTTTGTAACGGATATTGCTTCTCAGTCGTTTTTTTTTGTTATTTTTATTTGTTCATTTATATCTTCATGTTGCTTCTGTTATTGTTATTACCGGATTTTGCACCTGCTGTTTTTGTATTATGCTTAAAGTGAACGGTCTTTGTTTTAACTTCCAAAGTCATAAACTGTTAGTAAAATTAATTTTTAGTTATGTTATTTGGTTACAAGTTATATATTCTTAGCAGACATTAAGCAAATAAAGAGTGTGTTAAGTTATTCTAGTAAACAATGACTCATCGGAAATAAACACTGCACACAATGTTTCAATGTGATGTGGTTTCCTTTTAGACAGGAAACTATGTCTGCAAATAATTTGTCTTAGGATATATATTATTTTATGTATTTATGTCACTTGCCGTTGTGTATGTTACCTATATGGGTAAGCGTCAGGCCATGAATCGTTTGAAATATTGTTTTTACTTTCTGTAAATATACAGATTTTTGTAATAATTATATGATTACAATTTTGTCATGACAGTTTTTAAGCGATGGTTTGGAAGTGTTTGTGTTTTAACAAAGGAGAAGCTCGTCCTTTATTCTTCCGGCCTGGATCCAAGTTTATTAACACTAAGTTTGCTGGGTATGAATTTATAATACTGAGGCAGCTAGTTAAGACGGGGATCAGGCAGCTCCATATGTAAGCTAACTGATCACAATGTGCGGTATAGACTTTAGACATATTTATTATCTTTGTATTCAGTTGTATAGCACAGAGCATATGCTTTGTTTATTAAAATTTAATAAAAGTAGCATGATAGGGATAAAAAATCCTGTAGTTATCAGTCCAGTGTTTTGTCGTCCTCTTATCAGAGGGCGATTTTTGCCTTTTCCGTGAAACACGTGGAGCGCCATCGCGTTGTTTATCTCTGTACAAATAAAACAAAGTCGTCAACATTATATATTATGTTGAAACTCATGTATGATCTTAAACATGTTTGTTACGAACAATTTAAAGATTATTTTCCGTGTCATTAATAACACATTAATATGTGTTTTTGCTGTACCAATATGTGTTAACTTCATAAGATATTGTGGTATCCTTTGTTCGTACATTAATTTTGATCAGGGCTCAGATTTTAACAAACGTCCGCTTTAAGCAGAGACTTAAGCATTCCAGCTAAGTTATAGCGAAGTAGTTTAAGTGAGACCAATCATACAATAATTAAGCTAACTATATGTTCAAAACAATAATCGAAAAGATTGCCACATTATAGTCTGGAGCGCAGCATGTTAAACAATGATATAGGCAGCATATAGCTAGAGGGGTCAGTGGTGGAGGGTGCAGAAAGTTTTGTGTGCATTCTGAAGGGGTTTCTATGTATATTTGTAACAACTTCGTGCATATTTTGAAAGCATGAAAATAAATAAATCATGTGTGGATGATACATACTAGAAGGTTCGGTACTGATAATGATAAAATCTGTTTAACTTACAGACGGGTATGTCTTGACGTGTGATTTCAATGTGGAAGCAGCAGTTGACAGCAGCCCAGGCATTGTGGGGGTTGTAAGAGTCTGAAAGTGAATATTAAAAAACAAACAATAAGAATTTTTATTTTGAATGTTTATATTACTTACGGTGATTTGTTCGCTTGGATATTTTTAAAACAAATTACAAGTATATCATTACAATTATATTAAAATAAAATTTTGACCTTAAATTAAAGATGTTTCTTGCCTATTATATAATATTAAAGGAAACGTGACTGTTATACTACTTCGTAAATACGGAAGCCAGGTTTGGAAGACACATTAAAAGCTAAATGCGCTAGTATTTCCGATATGAAAACAAATGTTTGACTAAGTTTGGAAATAGATAGACTCATTAACTGGATGCACTAGATAACTACATGTATATACTCAGTAATTATTAAATCGCCTTATCACGCTGTGGTGACAATGTAATTGGGCGCTGAATGGTTATACGTTGAAGTATGAAGATCATCTATGTTAGTATGAGACTGGTTCCCTAATGAACTTTTCTTGTGTAATTCCGGCACACCACGGAAATATTAATGAAGCTGGAGTGTCCATGCAACTAGCAAAGGAATTAACTTTCCATCACTGATTAGAAACCGCCGGGTGTGCCACTGACTTATAAGTTGTCTAGACAACGTACATGCTCTTCAATTGATTGCGACTTCTTTTAGTATACTTTTAGACTTTGTATTCCGATAAATACGTCTCAATACAATCAAGTTATTCTTGTTCTCGCTCGAGGCTAAATGTACGAGTTATATTAAGCTGTTATTTACAAACAAATTAAAACATTCAGAGACTACCGAAGCGTCAAGCATATAAATAACGTATACATATACCGGCTGGTGTGTATTCGAGAAATTATTTTCGCATAATCAATTGACATTGAAATTTGTGGGTTTGCTGCTTTATCAATTCAGGTGACATTGCAGTAAACAGAGGTTGGTGCACTATTATGAAATGCGTAGGGGTTGGGGATCTCATATAACAGGATTTAAATACTAGTGGAGTGACAACGGCGTTAGGCAAATCTTTTTTTTAAAAGGTGGTATCCGACAGTTTGTCTATGTTTAATACATGTAACATCATCGTAGGCTTGTTCCAGCGTGCAGAATTGCTGCATAAAAGCTGTTTATAACATTACCCCAATTGTTAGAAGTACAAGTAAAATATATAGCTTTAATTTCCATTTCTATAAAATACGATAGAAATTTAGGTTAAAATCGATATCGACGTCATGTGAAAGTAGGATACTAATAGGCAACTATTCAAGGGGTCTTTTTAGATAATAGTAATTTATTTAGATGCGTGAGATAATAAAAAAACTCGATCCAAGCTATCAGATACCACCTTTAACTTGACGGAACGGGTGTTTGCGAGAGCAGTCAATCAGCTCAACACCTGTTGCTTTGTTTTATGTCTTTGGTAATAGAAAAGCCAAATATCAGTAGTAGGTAAGGACAGTTAATGAATTTCATGCAGTGGGGACCATCGATATCTACTTTAATGTTAAATCTGGCTGCAATAGTCTCCTCTAACGAAAACAACAACAACAACAACAACAACAGCAATCTTGTGTAACTGTCGGACAGGTTGAATTTTACTATAGGAATATACTATACGTCGGACCATTACACTGATTTGCTAAAGGAAGTTAACGTAACAACGCAGAAATGCAAGGCCAATTGCAGTAAGTAGAAAGCGCGCCGTGTAAACAATCCTGCTTATAGATTTTTGTTTTATTCTGGTGTTCTCCTCGAAAGACGATACATACGCAAGGAAAAACAAAACAAAAAACATTTTGTGTAATTAATGTTAAACCTGGTCTATGTTTGCACCAAACCCACTTCCACAAGGTACTGTAAAACACCATTGATATAAAAGCATGTGCAGTAAGGTATAGTCAAATGGTTAGATAAACCAATACAGACAAACGAACGGACAAACAGACGACATGAAGGGTCGGTTCGGGACGGGGCAGGGCGAAAGGTCAAGCACTCTAAATGTAACAAACTGATTAATAAATCAGGCTTCCAGAAAAAAAACATGGTAACGCAGATTATTTTCTTGAAAGAAATGTTAACATTAAACACTTGCACATTCAATGACTAGTGCTGACAATACCAGTGCATTGAGCATGATATTTTATTAAATATGGATTATAAAGTCTACACTATTTTGGGAAGGGACCGACAATTCGCCTCCCATCATTTTTCCTACCCGGACATATTTTGTCCAGTTAGTTTTCCTATCCGGTAATGAATAATTAATAGAACAATTTAAAATTAGTTTACACAAATTAAAGGAAATGAATAACTTTTTAAATAAAATAAATTTATAATATTATAATTTATAATCTTTTTTTAAAACAAAAAATGTATGTTATGGTCCTATAGTAAATGCGATATGAAGTACAAGTCCGATTTCCCGATATCAATCCCAAGACGTAACACCGCCATGTTTCCTGGTTGATGTACTATTATATATTTACTGTGCTCTATGGTCTGTATACACAGTCTCCGGGAATGCTTTACACTGCTGTTTTGTGTTTAAAAAATATATATATTTACAATTATCGCTTTACGCTAAAAGAAATAATGTTGATTTTGCTACAGAACATCAACAAATAAAAGCAATGTTCAAAGTTGTGTTATCTTAAATAAATCAAAACCAGTATCTTAAACTGCACATACATATCTAAAATTGTTCTTCAATATATAAGTGTTATAGATGCACTTACATTATCACAAAATCCGGAAGTTATCCCGTTTAAGTCCTGTTATATCAAATGGTCCGTCATAACTTAGCAGACGACTTTATACATTCTCCCGCGTGGCTTCCCTCACGTACACATATCTTCGCGTTAATGGCGTCTGATTGATTTTCGATTGTTTTCGAGGGTAGGATAGGAAGTGAGCAGAGGGTACGCTAGGAACTGGCAGACATGCTGCGTTGAAAAAAAAAATATTTTGGTTTTATTTTTATGCTATTTTATTGTTGTGCAACTTTATAGTTGATTCGGTTGGTTTGGATATGCTGTTTAGTTATTGCAGAAGCAACAAACGCAGGAGCGACATTTGCAGTAGCATCAACAGCTGCTGTAATACAATCAACACTGCTAGCAACAACAGAAATAGTGGGACAAAGGCAGAAGCAACATCATTGGTAATAGCTAGGCTATAAGAAGTAGCCGAAACAACAGCAGTAGAAGTAACATCATTTAAAGCAGCACCGGCAGATATAACATTAGGTTACAAGGAATAGAAACAACATCAGTCACTTCCGTAGCAACAACAGCAGTAAATAAGCATAACACAAATGGAGAAATAGAATTAACAAAAGTAGAAACAACAACAAAAAATGACAACAATATTAATTTCAGCAACATCAGCACCAACAGTAGTTTCAACGACATTTGCAGCAATAACAGCAATAGCAACAGCAAGAGTAGCATTAGCGACAATAGTAACAAAAGCAGAAGTTAAGAGCAACAACATCGGCATTAGATGGAAAATACTCATAAACCATTTCATCATCGTCCAGAAGTTATTTGCTTACAAAAGGTCACCATTTTCTGACGGGAATGGTTATTGATTACGAAAAGCAGAAAAGTCGTTTCAGACATTCAGGAAAATGGTTTGTGTAGAAATGATAATGGTTTTGATGCTTTAACGGGAAACAACTCTACCAATGCCTTCCTAAGTACAACAGAGATATCTCCCTTGAATGAATGCTGAGCTATGAGTCTGTTTCATCATTTATCTCCATTAATCTCTTGTTGAACCTAAGAGTCTTCTATTCGTCGCAATTTTCATGAATAAAGTACTTTACAAAATGCAGTGCTTGAACAATCAGCAGTTTTATGTTAAGTATTTTTGCGCCTATCAATAATAGTATTTTGCCATTTGGTCATAAACACTTATTTCTAAATTAAGATTATACATAATAACTTTTGGCATTTAGTCGTAAAAATAGACTTAAATTTCAAGATTATAAATGGAATAACTTTGGTGTTTGAGTATTGACATTTATTTTCAATTTTAATATCAAGTATAACTTTAGCATATATATTTGATATGTTCTTTGAATTTAAGGTCAAATATAAAAAATACACTGGACCGTTGATATCAATTTTTAGAAAGATGGATAATATATTTAACCAGCAATGCGATTGTCCCTGGTCCCAGAGAGGGAGATGGGTAGGGGTAGGGGTGGAGGTTGATGGAGATTACGGTGAATGCGCGTTCTCGGCTATATTCACCGTCTATAACACATTTTATTGTAAAGTGCGGCACTGAGATCATAAACAATGACAGAGAAGATTATTCGATTTAGGCACTCGGGCTAATTAGCGATTAAACAAACAGGCAGACAACATCACGTGTGTTGCCTGCTCTACAAACATGAAACATCACGTTTGTATACTTTGTGTTGCCTGCTCTACAAACATGCAACATCACGTTTGTATACTTTGTGTCGCCTACTGTACAAGCAGACAAGTTCACGATTGCATACTTTGTGTTGCCTACTCTAAAGACATACAACATCACGTTTGTATACTTTGTGTTGCATACTCTACAAGCAGACAACATCACGTTTGTATACTTTGTGTTGCATACTCTACAAGCAGACAACATCACGTGTGTATACTTTGTGTTGCCTGCTCTACAAGCAGACTATATCACGTTTGTAGACTCTGTGTCGCCTACTGTACAAGCTGACAACATCACGATTGTATACTCTGTGTTGCTTACTGTACAATCAGACTATATCACGTTTGTATACTCTGTGTTGCCTACTGTACAAGCAGACAACATCACGATTGTATACTCTGTGTTGCCTACTCTACAAGCAAACTACATCACGTGTGTATACTTTGTGTTGCCTACTCTACCAGCAGACAACATCACGTGTGTATACTTTGTGTTGCCTACTCTACCAGCAGACAACATCACGTGTGTATACTTTGTGTTGCCTACTCTACCAGCAGACAACATCACGTGTGTATACTTTGTGTTGCCTACTCTACAAGCAGACTACATCACGTGACTAAACTCTGTGTTGCCTACTCTACAAGCAAACTACATCACGTGTGTATACTTTGTGTTGCCTACTCTACCAGCAGACAACATCACGTGTGTATACTTTGTGTTACCTGCTCTACAAGCAGACTACATCACATGAGTATACTCGGTGTTGCCTACTCTACAAGCAGACAACATCATGTGTGTATACTTTGTGTTGCCTACACTACAACCAGACTACATCACGTGAGTATACTCGGTGTTGCCTACTCTACCAGCAGACAAGATCACGTGTGTATACTTTGTGTTACCTGCTCTACAAGCAGACTACATCACGTGAGTATACTCTATGTTGCCTTCTCTACAAGCAAACTACATCACGTGTATATACTCTGTGTTGCCTACTCTACCAGCAGACAACATCACGTGAGTATACTCTGTGTTGCCTACTCTACCAGCAGACAACATCACGTGAGTATACGTTGTGTTGCCTACTCTACCAGCAGACAACATCACGTGTCTTTACTTTGTGTTGCCTACTCTACAACCAGACTATATCACGTGTGTATACTTTGTGTTGCCTACTCTACAACCAGACTATATGACGTGTGTCTACTTTGTGTTGCCTACTCTACAACCAGACTATATGACGTGTGTATACTCTGCGTTGCCTACTCTACCAGTAGACTATATCACGTCTTTATACTTTGTGTTGCCTACCATACAAGCAGACTACATCACGTATGTCTACTTTGTGTTGCCTACTTTACAACCAGACTACATCACGTGTGTATACTTTGTGTTGCTAACTCTACAAGCAGACAACATCATGTGTGTCTACTTTGTGTTGCTAACTCTACAAGCAGACAACATCATGTGTGTATACTTTGTGTTGCCTACTCTACAACCACACTATATCACGTGTGTATACTTTGTGTTGGTTTTTCTACAAGCAGACATTATCACGTGTGTATACTCTGTGTTGCCTACTCTACGAACAGACTACATCACGTGTGTATACTTTGTGTTGCCTACTCTACGAACGGACTACATCACGTGTGTATACTCTGTGTTGCCTACTCTACGAACAGACTACATCACGTGTGTATACTCTGTGTTGCCTACTCTACGAACGGACTACATCACGTGTGTATACTCTGTGTTGCCTACTCTACGAACGGACTACATCACGTGTGTATACTCTGTGTTGCCTACTCTACGAACAGACTACATCACGTGTGTATACTCTGTGTTGCCTACTCTATGAACAGACTACATCACGTGTGTATACTCTGTGTTGCCTACTCTACGAGCAGACTACATCACGTGTGTATACTCTGTGTTGCCTACTCTACGAGCAGACTACATCACGTGTGTATACTCTGTGTTGCCTACTCTACGAACGGACTACATCACGTGTGTATACTCTGTGTCGCCTACTCTACGAACGGACTACATCACGTGTGTATACTTTGTGTTGCCTACTCTACGAACAGACTACATCACGTGTGTATACTTTGTGTTGCCTACTCTGTTCTGGTTATTGTTTCAGAAGTGTTGATGTGTAAATTCTAAGTTAACATTGAATCGTTAAAATTTTGTTTTCAATTTAAAGGTATTATATAATAACTTCGGCATTTGATTGTTGATATTTATTTCTAAGTTTAAATTCATACATAACTTTGACACTGGATCGTTGATATTTACATTCATTTTTGATAACAGTATTGTAGTTAACACTTATACAGTGTTTTAAAATTCTGTTGAAGTCGTATTTTGAAGTGTTTTTTTACTGTTTTTTGTTTATAACCTTTAATAAATGATAAAATTACATTAAAATGGGGTTCTGGAAAATAAATGCAAAAGATACTATAACTGTTGTTATAATTTTAATAGTTCTTAAGAAATCAACACACTTAATAATCGTTCATGAATGATTAAAATGTATGTCATTACTCGTAATTTGAATACAATACATGTTTTTTCTTATAACCTTATTTTAAAGGTCATGAAAATGTTTGTTTATATTATTAGATTGTGCGTCACAGTGTTGACTACTTTAAAAACTAAAAGCCGTAAAGCACCGTTTTTAAAAAAAAATCTTTTCATTAAATGCGATAAACAACAAAACAAAGAAAATACTGAACATTCAATGATGTCATAATATTCCTCGAGAATCAAAATGAAATAAAATACTGGCAGCTTACTTTTGTTTAAGAATCTGCTGTAAGCAACTCTTAAAGATGTGGGTGATAACTGTCACATGATATCAAATATAATAATATACAGAAGCATATTCTCGGATAAACTCCACTGCTTGGTCGTTGTGGCGTAACCTCAGCTAGCCTCGTACCAAACTCCGCACAGGGTTTACGACATCGCTACGCTCGCTTAAAACCACTGCCATCATACAAAATCACGTGACGATAGTAACCAACAGGCAGATTAGCTATGACGTCTTTGCATGCCAACAGAGACTGCAGACACTCGATTTGTTTGGGTTTCGCTTTTATGGAGGAGTCAAACTCCGTTATTACTTTGTGAATTTCTTCAACAGTATCCATAGATTGTTTACATTGAACCGGTGTAACACTGAAATTTCGCCCTCGGCGAAAGGACGGAAATGGCCGAGTTGTTACGATTGTAGTGATAAATACATTGTTTTTTTGTTTTTTTTCTTTATCGTTAGCATTTGTTTTTTCATCCATTATTAGTCGTTTTTCTAACATACACATTCATTTTGATTGTCATTTTACTGAACAAAAATTAAAAGTAAAAAAATCAAATCCTTCCAGATCTGGAAGGATTTCTGTGTGGTGGCAGAGATTCTCCTTACTGAAAGGGGGAGATCACTGCGTTGGAGATTGGCCTCGTACATAACGCCGGACTGCTTATTTGTCGTGTGATGCCCTCACCTATTCTCGAATATAAAGCCCAGAGATTGTTTGTCGTGTGATACTATCACCTATTCTCGAATATAAAGCCGGACTGCTTATATTTGTTGTGGGATGCCCTCACCTTTTCTCGAATATAAAGCCGGACTGCTTATATTTGTCGTGTGATGCCCTCACCTATTCTCGAATATAAAGCCGGAATGCTTGTTTGTCGTGTGATGCCCTCACCTATTCTCGAATATAAATCCCAGAGCTTGTTTGTCATTTGTATGCCTTCGCCCCCTCTCGAATATAAAGCCGGACTACTTATTTGTCATGAGATGTCCTTGCCTATTCTTATATATAACGTTGGATTGCTTGTTGTTGTTTTTCGTGTCTCTTATAATCTTGTTGTGGTATGCCTTTACCTATTCTCGTAAATAAAGCTGGACTGCTGAGTTGTTGTGGTTATGAAGACCAGTGTGTTGGACCTGAGGTCCACCGACAGGTTGTCGTACACGTGTACCAGAGTGTTTGTCACGTGACTGTTGGCGGACCACACGTGCAGCACCTGCTTGTTCCACTTCTCAAGGGTATTCTTACTGGACTGATTGACGCCTACAGAAGAGAAGATCCAAAATATAATCTCGGTTGTCTTAATTTGATACAGCAATTAAATTACTGTTCTTATATTAACTTTGGTCTTACTTAATGTTGAGTGTGACATTTAGTATGACTGCAGGGTTTGGTCCAACTGGGGCAGAGAAGTTAAGTCTTCCACAATAACCACTCGCCATAACCACTCGTCCTTCCATATATACATAAGTTAAGATAAACATTCCACTAGTTTCATTTTTTTACATAATGTAATTATATATTGTACAACACAAGAAAACTGAAGAGAGCATTTAATCGATTGTGTATAAAATACTGTATACTATCCCAGGTAACCTACCTCGCAGCTTCTTGCTGAGCAGTGCCACGGCATCCTCCTTTGTAAAGTCTCCATAGAACTTCATAGCCCGGGTGACAGACACTCCTACCCGTGTGTTAAACATGTCACAAACGTAGTCTGTGATGGACCCGCCCTCTGGGTAATACTCAACCTCCATCTCAGTCTGTAAATTATAAATACACGACACATAGAACACAGTGATCAACATTCCAGATGTATTTTAAACATTTCGTCACTAGTAGAAACTCAGTGTATAGTTTATGAACGACGTTTACACATGACATTGTACCTCTTAGTTCTATATCTCTTTAGTTCTAAGATATAATTGGTTGTTAAACTATAATGACTACAAAAGTTAAAAAGCAAAGAGACGCCTTTGATTATCCCAACCCCAAGAACAGCGCATATTTACATATAATCTAATAATTATGTTTATATCATGTTTATTCAATTTTTCACTGTGGCTAGAAGTTTTTTTTTTTACTACTTAAAAAAAACAACAACTAAAAATAAACCTACTGTGATCACGTATCTTTAATGACTGTACATTACAGGTACGTGTACATTACAGGTACGTAAAGGTATTATTTAAGAAGAAAGCACCGAAAATCTGTACTAGAAGAACCATTTGCGTATTTAGGGGACAGCTGGAAGACCTCCTCACATTGAGGTGTCATACCGACCAACAAAGAGCTAGTCAGAGAATCAAGTTATAAATTAAAGGTGGAATCCGATAGTTTGCCTATATCAAATACATGTTACAATGTTTTACCTACTCGCTTTGGTGAATTTGGGGATACGTTCTGCATAAACTTATACTTTAATCTATGTAAAGACGATTTAGAACACGACCTATAATGTTGGATAGTACAATTAAATCGTGATAAGCACTCTATAAGTTATTTCTTCCCAAATCAATAAATAAGTAACAGAGTGATCGCTGCTAAAAAGGGGATATCGACGTCAGAGCAGACTACCCGGATGACGATATTAAGTACGTGTTCTCAAAAGTAAGTTGTCACTTGATTTTCTTAGTTTAAAAATAGCTATCGTCGCAGCGTGACTCCGATGGGAAATATCTTGTTTGCAATGAGGAATAGAGATTATTGCTTCACTGTTCACACAGAGGGCATCTATGAACAGCAGTTTGCATTATTTTTTCAGGTTACCATAATTTGGATATTTGAAAACTGTTTATGGTCAAAACTGTCGAATACAACCTTTGATTCAGGGTTTGTATCCAATTTCTAAATTATACTGACCTTGACAAGTCGTGCCTGGAAACACTTCTGCAGGACCTCGAAAGATAGCACCTCGGATAGGACTGAGGATCCTCCGGCATTGGGCACGCTGCCAAGCCTAGTGGCCCCAGGTGACAGAGACATTCTGCTGACGTCTTTGTTGGGATAGAAATCCGAGTGAACCACACCACTCATCTCATTGTTCTGCAGACATGACAGGAACTTGAACCACTGCTGCAGTCTCACAGTGAAGTTCTCCCCGAAGTACAAGTTACAATAAGTATGTGATCGGACAGCTGTTGCTGCCGCTCCTGGTTTGTTTGTGACATGTTTTAGACAGCTTGTATCGGGCGGCGATTGCTGCCGCCCCTTCCCAGCAGGCGAGGTAGAGAAGTTTATCTTCTTCTTCTTGCTGTTGAGGCCATTTCGGGGAGACCCCAACAATTGACGGCTGTATAAAAACCCGACGGGTCGAGGAACACGGATGACTACTCCGGGACTTCTGGAAATGTGCGTCTTGATGCTGGTGTTGGTTCTGCATTTGACAAGCTTGCTGTCCTTGGTTACAAAGATGATGCTGTTGTTGCTGATGAGCGTGATGATTCTCATCTGTGTGGTGGCGACGTTGTTGTCGTCGTCGTTGTCGCCGTCGTTGTTGTTGGTGGCGCTGTTGGTGATGATAGCTCATTTTTCTTGTGTTTTCTATGAAAAGGCACAACTAAGAACATAAAAAGCCTCACAGTATAACCACAATGTATTTAAAGAAAATATATAAATATACAGTCTCCAATTTGGTCTAAAAGATGCTGGTTGTCGGTTTTTGATTTGTTTCTTGTCAATTTAAACAATTTTTATTTTTATTGAACAAGTAATATTTAATCCGCAACTATTCGTCGATCTTTTCAGTTAAAGTTTCTACCAATTGCGTCAGTTTTCTTGTTTATATACAAAGTCTACCCCATAAATAGATCCCTAGCGTCATTATCAACCAATGAATTCACTCAACACTGACAATTTGTTCTATTTTTAGAAATGAGATCACACAGAATGTCTAATTATATCACGTTGGGGAATCCCTATATCCGCACTTTATTTTAGATGGCAGATTTTCGCGGATTTCGGAAGGCTATTGAATTTTATATGTATTCTTATATGTATTTTTAATCCGACTACCCGCCCTAAAAGCAATGACAATAAAATAACTATTAAAATATATAATTGCCTAAGTCCCGAAATGTAAACTTTGGTAAACGACCAATCAAAAGCTGCCAATTTGACTTTGTTTAAACATGGCGGAACTGAGACCAGAATTTCGACAGTTCTGTGAAGATATCGTTGTGAACAATGTTATCCTCATTCAGGTAAGGATAAAATGCATATATGTGTAAATGCGGTATAATGAATACTCATACACCGCCAGCCAACAAGCTGCTTATGATGCACCGTATTATAAGCACAATTCGTTATGTTTGCATCATCAGCAGTCCCATTGCAATGATAATTGGGAAGACAATTTGTACAGCTTAATATCTTTAGCTTTGGAACACAAATACATGCACTGTCTCCAGGTAACTGAAATACTGTTGGTGCGACGTTAGACCCAATAAACATATAAACAAAGACCTGCAGATTAATTCTGGCTCACGCAGCGTTTTCCCTTGGGTTCGCCGACTGGGGGTCATTTGGACCCCCAGACATCCATAATTGGGGGTCATTTAAAAAATTTGCGGGTCATTCTTAAAATAACAAGCAAACACTGATTAAATTAGTCAAAGCCAAAGCAAATCGCCTTCTTTCCAATTAACATGTTATACTGTGTATTGCAATGTATGCTAATTTAATGTCCAGTTCTGGGCAGACAAGGTAATTCAAGAATTAGTAATAGAGCTTGCAGACGAAAGAAACTGCGTCAGCTTTTGTTGAGACATTTTTAATAGACTGGTTATTACTTTTGACGGGTTTTCCGGTAAAAACCCCCAAGAAACCTGGGATACAGTCTACATGTTCGACTGAGCAGCAAAGACACGAAAGTACGATCAATACACAGTAAACCCGTCTTACCTGGTGACTGGTTTGATTATGTAAACCCAACTAACGAATAAAAACCGTCAACATTAGCGAACCAGTCTGGTTAAAAATGAAAGTAGAAGAATAGAAATTCGTACAATCAACAAATCAGTAAGCAAACTGAAATGATGAAATATTTTCGTTCCACGCTAACCTGCGTCCACATGGATGCATTGTATTTTATTTTGAGGGTCATTAACAGAAAAAATGCGACAATGACGCAGGATTTGTGCGTCAGGGAAAACCCTGCTCTAGTCATTTTCCTTTTTACTCTGATAAAACAGCAACAGCATAATCACTTCGATTTACTATGTAAATGATAAGATTTGTCTTTTTATCCAAAATGTTGTTCCCTATGATTTTAAAAATTTTCCCTATTTTTGAAGGTTGGCGGGACAAATGTGCCCTTTTTTCAGTCCTCTGCAGAACACTGCTAATAAGAAATACTAAAAATTAAAATTAACACCTGCTTCAGGTTTGAACTTCAACAGCTTGAATCGTAATTTATTGTTAATACTATTTCTTGTGATAAAACTTAAATGAAACTCCCTAGCAAACCACTACCTGTTGACTATGTCACTATGACTACGTTCTTCATATTTTAAAGGGTAAAAAAGTAATAAAAAGCACATATTTCTGCCATCGCCAAGTCCTAGAATCTGTTACCTCTGCACGCTATCTTGGAGTTGACTTTTCCTGCAAAATGAACTTCAATACTCACATTTCTCAAATAACCTCAAATGCGAACAAAACTCTAGGGATTCTTCAATGCTACATTACACTAAAAAGTAAAAAAATAAAGGAATTGGCTTATAAAACCCTCATCAGACCACAGTTGGCTTATGCCTCAACAGTTTGGAGTCCACACACAAAAACAAACTTAGACTTAAAAGATAATTCAGAGATGTGCAGCTTGGGGTTCAAATCTGACTATTCTTACCATTCAAGTGTCACCCCTATACTTCAAAGTCTGAACTGGAAATCCCTAGAAACTAGATGTGTAGAAACAAGGATGATAATGTTCCACAAAACTTATTACAATTTTGTAGCACTACCACCATACATAAAACTTAACAACAGACCAAGCTGACACATGAATTGCTTTTACTTTTAAAAAATGCTTTACAAAACCATGATTACTACAAACATATATTTTCCCCTAATAACATCACTCTCTGGAACAGTCTACTACACCAAACTGCCCCACTGCTTGATCTCTGACCTTTTAAGGGCTTCACTTGTAGCATAAAATTTCTAGTTGTGCAAGTCATATGTTCAACCAGATTTTAAAATATTATTAAACAAACTAATATTTTAACTCTTACAAATGACATATTTATGCTAAAATGTTGATGATTACAACAAATCATTAAGTAGCATTGATTTTAAGTTAAACAGTAAATATCTTGCTCAAACTGACTAACTCTGACATGCACACTCAGTCACTGCCATTAATACACTGTAAAGTGTGTAGGGAGAATAGATAGGTAGGGATAAACCTGATAAGGAAAGCATTATCAAATTTTGGCTATACATAGCATTTCGTAGCAAATCAGCTTTTGCAACACTGTTCTATTTCTGCAAAACTTCATAACTTGTAGATGGTACTGGATATTTTAATGACACTTGTCATAAATTAGATCTCAATTATTAATAAAATCTCTTAAGTTAAGGGAGTATCAAAGTCGGATGTCTCCTTCTGCCATACCTAGATTAAGATCAGTCGAAAAAGTTTACACAAAACCTACTATATATTAAGAAAGAAAATGATGCCCAATCATTCATTGAAATGAATTCCAGAGTTTTACCAGCTGTTTATACCTATACAAGGAATGCAACTCAGGTGCACACCACTTCAAGGGCATTCTCATAAACACAATCATGCACAATTCAATCAAAATATGTAAAAAACACTTGTGGTTTTCAGGTATGCCATGGTTATTTTTTACTACCAAACATGTACCAGAGCACTTTTTTGCAAGTAGGCAAGCATAGTTTTATGATATTCATGTATATGTCTCAGTAAACAGCTATAAGTCCACTAGTCTGACAAGGGTTAATGCACTCAACTAACCCATGTAACATTCTCATATGATACTTGTGCATGTAATAATAGAATCTCAACGTAGTCTAGTATCCTACTTTTATCTATAAATTATTTTGCTTGACTCCTTCTGTATACTGATTTTGCTATATTTATTGTTTCTACGAAAATATTGTTTTAGTGATTAAGTTATGTTTTTTTTTTTATGCATTGGGAAAAGCTTTACTGCAAGACTGTCAGCACTTACAGAGCAATATGACATAATAGTCACATAAAATGAAAAATGTAAACAGTACCGGTTAGTTAAATGTACAAGATCTTTATGAACAGACTATGAAAGAATAAGATGTTTGTGTGTGTGTATATATTGATCAAACTTTTATAATCATTATCAAAAACAGTTGATTGCTGTAAAAATTGGTGCACAATAAACTTAATTGAAAAAGTAGCAATTTTATTTTTTCATTTGAAATAGGTATTGAAATAGATTACACTGATATGTTTGGTTCTTTGGAAAACCCAAATTTGACTATAAACTACTGCTGATGCATGCTAATAAGCTGGAATATATCATGCTGTAATTGTAGCCTTGTTGTATTTGGTATTTTTCTAGGCCCATGTGCGTGGTTATCTAGTAAGAAAATGGATGCAAGAAGTGAAGCAAGCTTACAAAAAATTGGCTGTAGAGCTGGAAATCAACCCTCTTATAGGTGTAACATGGCACTCTTCATGTTTGTGTGTCCCTCAGGTAAGTTCATGAGATTGCATCCTTTGGTTCAATATATCATTTATCAGATATAACTTGTACATAAAAGCATATCTGAGTTTATGTTTTGTCTGAAAAACAGTGGCACACAACCTCATAGTTTCTGTTAAACTAATAATTAAAACACACACCTGAAAAAGTAAACGATAATGGCTCATCTTATGTAAGAAATGGATATTTGCATTGAAAGAACTAAATGTAGATGTAAAGTTACACTGGGGTTAAATGCCTAACATACTTGTGATGTTACTGACCTGTTTAAATTTAAGTTTGTGACAATTTAAATGCATCATTTATCTTTCTAATTTATATTGTTTTATTGTTTTCTACATGGGCCTTTTACAATGGCTTCTTGAGCAATGGTCATCATTTTTTCTTATTGTCATTTTTTTCCCCAGATTTACAGAAAGTCCAAGCTCACAGAAGATGCTCCAAAATCTTCATTTACTAAGAAGAACAGAGAACCAGTTTTGAAACATGCACCATCCAAGCCAGTACTTCAGGACCGATCATCTAACGAGTCACCTAGAATCGATGCAGAGATACAGACCAGCAAAAGTCTCTTGATTGTGACTGATGATTCTAAAGGTTAACTTTTGTTGTATATTGAATAGGATCTGATAGTATTTGTTTAGCATTTTTGAGCTACTATTATCTGTAGCAATGTAAGAAATATCCAAAGGTAGCCCATGTGTTTACAGTAAATGCAAATTTCTACATGTAGTCATATTTTTATGAGTCTTTTTATTCTTATAATATTGTTACATGTATTATAATACTTCATTTATATAGTTTATTTGGTTGTTATATGACCTTTATCAGTATTGATGTAAGTTAAAAGCCTAATAAACATCTAATTGACAAGGACATTTTTATGTTAATTTGCTCCAAAATTTAATTATAAATTATTTTATATATGTAGTATGTGGCAATAGTAATTGAATATTCACCTTTATGCAATAATTTTATGCTTTATGTAATCTTTTCTTTTTTGTAATATATAAGCAGGAAGAAACCAAGGCAATTCTTTAACTCTACAAAATCTTATTCATGTTATTTTTCATTATTGACAGTTTTATAAGGTCTAAGGACTGGCTGGCCTAATGGATAATTTGACTGCATTGGAATTTTAGTGTTAGAAGATATTTTCTATGTGAAGTTTAAAAGCAAATACATTTTGCTTAAATGCAAAAAGCAGAGAATTTGATATTAAGTTCTTTCATATTCTAAGAAATTGTTTATGAAGACTGTTTGGTAAAAGGAAATTAAAATAAAAAAATATATCAGTGTTTTAGTTTTGCTTCATATTGCTCAATAAATTTTCTTGTTTCAGGTAAGACAGATGAGGTTCCTTTACTGAGTTCCAACTCTGTAGAAACCCAGACCAGTCTGTTAGAGAGCAGTGTGTCAGCGTCCAGTGAAATTCATGAACCTGTCTGTAATTTCTTGGATGATATTGATACCACATGGAAGGACCGTGTTGTTCCATTTATTCATAATGCGAATAAAGCTGTGACGGGTTATGCAAGAGATAATGGGCTATTTAAGGGCAATAGTAGTGATAAAGGTGATGATTTAAAGCTTGATCTAGTTTCTTCAGAAGAAGACACACATAGCTCTGTTAGATCAAAGCAGAGTCAAAGATCTGAAAGAACAGACAGAAGTGATAGGTCCAGAAGTTCAACTCATAGAAAAGAGACATCTTGTACTGAGAAAGACCAACCTGTAAAACTTGACAGAAATACAGATCTTAAACTAGACAGAATTTTAGTTAAGTCATCAAGGTCTGAACAATCAGATAGCTGTGAAATTCAAGAGACTTTGAGATTTGAGCCAGGTCAAAGTGAACCAGAAGGTCAAAGGTCATCCAGATCTGATCAATCAGAAAGAAGTTCAAGGTTTCAGCAGTTAACCAGGTCAGAAGGTAAAAATGCCAATGGATATGATAATAAATTTGTTACAAAAGATATGCTTGACAGAAGTCCTAGATCTGACAGATCGATTCAGTCACATAAGAAGTGTCATAGGACAGAAAATGAAGAAGGTTGCAGGTCAGATAGAGCTGAGTCATCAAGAAGTTCCAAATATCACAGATCGGAAGATTTATGCAAAGTTCCAGATAGAGATGATGAACCCTATCAAAGATCAAAAAGGTCAGAATATGCTGAAAATGAAAGAGGTCAAAAATCAAACAGATCAGAAAGGCAAGAAAGTTCCAGGTCTCAGGGATCAGATGGTGAAAGAAGTCAAAGGTCAGACGGTGAAAGAAGCCAAAGGTCAGAGGGTGAAAGAAGCCAAAGGTCAGAGAGTGGAAAAAGTCACAAATCAGAAGGTGACCGAGGACAAAGGTTGGCAAGGTTAGAAGATGAAAAGAAGCAAAGGTCACAGCACTTCAGCTCCCCAAGGAATGAACGTTCACTGAGTTCAGACAGAAGAAAATATGACGTTGCAGAGCCGTCAAGGCCAGCAGAGCCTAATAAAGACCAAAGGTCATCAAGGTCAAATGGCAGCAACAGTGACAGGTCAGAGAGGTCAAACAAATCAGCAGGCAGCAGGGGACAGTCTTCAGATAACAGGCATTATGAAAGAAACATAGTAAGTTTGTTTGGCTAAATCCCCACCATGCACAAGACATTGTGCTTCCCCTGAAGCAGGTATAGTGCTGCATTTACTGTGGAGTATGGTGAGAGAAATTTAAGAAGGGTGCCTTTGGAGAAGTGGTAGAGCCGCTGACTTGTAACTCACATGACTGCTTAGACTCTCAACGTGGGTTCATGTCCCATTCGGGCAAGGGAAAAATATGAGAAGGTCTTCCAGATGAACTGCAGTGTCCTGGTGGTTCTACCCAGACATGTGTCTGTGGTATTCCTCCACCAAACTATCTGCACCATAATTGGTCACTGCCATGTATTTCAAAAACAAGAACTTTTGGGATTGGTACCAAATCACATTTTTCTAAAACCTTATCAACAAGTCTTGCCAAAGACATGTTTGTTTTAAGATCCAATATCTTTAGACATATTAAAAGAAATATTCTCTCATATCATTTGCCTAATCTGGCTAAACCATGTTCTGGTGTGTCTGTTTTTTGCTGTACTGAGTTACAGGTTTGGGTTCGTACTTGTCTTCTTGGATTATTTGTGTTCTTTATCCCTTCTCTTAAAGCCTCCCAGTCTACGAAGTGCCAGTCCGGCAGAACATCATTCTGGCATCAAGCGTAACAATGGTGATAGTTGTCATGACAACAGAGGGAGACCACCAGGGCAACATGACAGCACCAGTCTGACCAATGTTACTTCAGTGTGGGGCAGCTATGTGTCCAACTCTGGTAGGTGAACAGTTATATCTATCTTTATCACGTTTATTTAATGTCAAAATTGGATATACCAGCAATATAAGTATTCTATAGCCATTTATACTGACTGATCTGGGTTCATACCTGGTGGGTATTGACATACCTATGAGACATGAATGTACTGGTGTATGTTTGTTGTATGTATGTTTTACGTAAGTTTACAATTGGTTGCATCAAGCGAGAGAGACGGCACCAAGTACCATGCCTGGTTGGCTGATTGGCAAAATAATATCAGGTGTTCATAACATGCTTTTGCAGTGGCAGCTGTTCTCTATCCTCCAGTAAACACTGTCTTTGGATAGTTGAAATATTGTTGTTTGACTATTTAAGCTAACAAATATAATATATATGTCATTTGTCAACAATCAACAGCAGACATTTGTATTTTAGGCAGTTCAATCTAACCGGAGTAAATATTGAATCACATATATATATAATTATACTTGTTTCTAAAGTAAGATCATAATAACATTATTTTTAAGTCTAGTTTTATTTTAGAGAATCTATTGTTTTATTATATAGTAATTTGTTTTTGCCTTATTCTTTTTTGTGTCACATGTTAAAATTGTATAACATATATAATGGATAAAACTGTCCGGTAAATGACAAATGAAGAAAAAACAACAGCAACTATAATCACCATAGCTAAAGTAAGCAGCGTGTGTAAAACAAAAATCATTCCTGTACACCCACAAACAGAGGTGGACAGTGTCTGAATCTTATAGCAAAGAACCCAACTTTATTTGCAATCCCAGTCACATGGCAGATTAAACAGTGACTTCCTAGTGGTATATTTTCTGTGTTGATCCCATATAATGATGATATTTTACTTCCAGAGACACATAACTTTGAGAGTAGTGCTACCTTGCCTCAAGATGTGGACAAGTTGAAGGATCTGAGAAAAAATGTTGCCATGGAGCTGTTATGGGTGCAGCAGGCGATAGACAGTCGTAAAAATGTAAGTAGGCCTTTTTCTGGCCTGCCATGTACACACTGGGGAGGTTTTTGTATCTATTAATAAAGTTATTAATAAATTAAATAATAAATTACCAAGCAAGGGTAGTGATTCTGAGACAAAACATTATAATAAATGGAACTATTATTGGTACAGTAGACACTAGACAGTTGTAAAAATGTAGCTCAGCCTTTTTCTACTGCATGCACACACTGTACCTTGTAAATGCTTAAGCAATTAAATTAGTGTCAGGGTAATATGAAGGTGTGTGTCATACTTTAATAGAGAAAGCAGCACTATATCATCTGCAGGCTATCACTGCCAAATTGGACAGTTGTTTGCTTTTTATCAGTCATGTTTTTATTTGTTAATATTTTTTGTATTTTATGTTTCAGTACTTGCGTTTGAAGGGACAAATGTAAAGACTGATTTGTCTTCCTTGAAGCTGCTTAGATGCAGAATTTGTATCAAACTTTCCTATCTGCTGCCAATGCTGTTGTCAATAAAGTGACCTGGACAAAGCTATAATAAAGGGTCTTATTATAAATTATATTGGTTTTGCAGTTGTTCAGCTCCAGGTAGACAAGGCTGAGAAACAAATAATAGATGGAAGTGTACACACATTACTGTCGACCACATTCTTTCCAGTAAATGAAAAAGAATTAACAAGCATTACCAGATAGTTGAAGGCCAGATTGAACATTGTTAGTGGGAAAGTAACCTCAAATCAATTATAGATTACTACAGCTGTGATATTGATTATACCACACATTTATTATTATAAAAAACCATTATTATTACTAATTTATTGTTATTATACGATTTTTTATTACAGTTTATTATTTTTTTTAATATGTTTGTTAAAATAATTATTAGTTGAACTATAATGTTGTTGTTATATTTCTTATTTTTATTAACATTTCTTTCAGTGCTCTGTCACAAACTAGTTTCTACTAATATATTTAGCTGACTTTAGGAGTAGTACCAAAGTTGTCTAGGTGTATTAATAAATAAAATACAGTGTACGTGTGAAGCATGCATGTTGTTAGTTATGCTTGCCTTTCCCTTTCATTCCAAATTTAATTGGAACATGTGGGTCTTGTTTTAGGCCTAACTCTCAGGATGCTTAGCTTCGGAGGGTAGTAGATCCTGTTCAGCCAACTTCAGCTGGGAGGTGTTTTTTTTAACCTTCAAACTCTGAAGTCCCAAATCTTGGGCGCTGGAGGAGAGTGGGTGGAATGAGATGAGGTTGATATCTAGCCGAGATAATAGATCATCTTTACATGAAGGACTCACCTTTCTTCCCGGTATTGAGGTCCAGGTCTGAAAAAAGATACAGCACAACAACACTATTATGGTCATTTAAGTAGACTTTAAGCTATTCTGAGGGAAGGAGACCTAAGACAAATGTTTAGGTAGATCCACTGACACCGCATGTCTGCTGGAAGACCTTACCGTAGTAAGTCATTCGGTTTCACTGAGACTTGAACCCTTGTGGTCAGAGGAATTACAAGTTGGCGACTACACTTGGCAACAGGAAGAAGCCCTGACCAGTTTTTGTGTCGCCTGACTAGGCGACATATAGGGAGATAACTGTAGGCGGTGGCGTCGGCAACATCTGGATTTCCTTGTCCGGAGCCTAACTTTGTCACCATAGGTCCAAATGACTCCAAACTTGGTATGCATGTTTCTGGCAATGACTCGAAGTGCAGCGCACAAGAACCGTAACTTTACCTTGTTCCGTTTTTGCATTATTCCCCTTTGATTTATTTTTATAGAGCATTTCTTGTCCGGAGTGTAACTTTTTCACCGTAGGTCCAAATGACTCCAAACTTGGTATGCATGTTTCTGGCAATGACTCAAAGTGCAATGCACAAGAACGGTAACTCTACCCTCTTCCGTTCTTTAGTTATTCCCCTTTGATTGATTTTATAGAGCATTTCTTGTCCGGAGCCTAACTTTGTCACCATAGGTCCAAATGACACCAAACTTGGTATGCATATTTCTGGCAATGACTCAAAGTGCAGCGCACAAGAACCGCAACTCTACCTTGTTCCGTTTTTTAATTATTCCCCTTTGATTGCTTTTTTTTTTAGCATTTCTTATCCGGAGTGTAATTTTGTCACCGTAGGTCCAAATGACTCCAAAGTTGGTATGCATGATTCTGGCAAGTGACTCAAAGTGCAGTGCACAAGAACGGTAACCCTACCCTCTTCCTTTTTTAGTTAATTCCCCTTTGATTGATTTTTATAGAGCATTTCTTGTCATTCTTTTAAATTATTCCCCTTTGATTGATTTTTAGTGCATTTCTTGCGAAGGGCATAACTTGTTGCGCATGTTTTTTTGCAATGAGACAATTAAAAGTTTATTTTATATGAGAATTTTGTGCAAATACATTGCTAATATCTGTACAACAAAAAAAAACTAATTAACATTTTTTATGCCGACTAACAAAATTTTCGTTAGGCGACACATCCGACTCGCGGAGTTCTAGTTAGATTGTAGTTGTAACACAGTAAAGCTTACTCGACTTGTAAGGGTAGTTTCACAACTTGTAAGTCATGTGTACTGATAATTCTACAGACGGGGGTGTCGTCTGGGCTTCACAACATCTATGCAAAGGCAGTTCTGGGGGACAGAAAGATTGTGAAAGATAAATACAGGAAACAAAATTTAAATTCACCGCATGGGCTGGAGAAGTTCTATTTGGGAAGGGTTTCCGGCTAATGCTGGTGGTTCTACCAATGATTAGCTGGACATCGCCAATATGACAATAATTGTGTCAGTGCGATGTAAAAACAACAACAACAAACGCTTGATTGATCATTACAAACATCAAATCATGGAAAGAAAAGAAAAAGAAAATAAATCTGAATACTGATAAAATTTATTAACTATAAATAGGGCTGCAATGTTAAAATGAATCCATGTAAAATACACAATATAAAAGCAGCATAACTTACATGTGAATAAGCCATTGTAAATGGTTAAAAAAGTAAAAAGTAAAACATCTTAAAGGAGGGTCACCTGTGAGTATTTGTAAGATTTGCTGTAAATTTGCTGACTACAATAATAAAATGCATGTAATTGAAATCGAGATCATATTGCAATGAGTAAGTAACATAAGTTAACAATACAGCATATAAAATGGTAGATTTTAATTCACTGCACAGTGGCATTTTCAAACATTTGTATACAGAAATTTTGGCTTTTTAATTAGAAAAAAATCATTGAGGAAACCTCTCATCAGGCAGGTAAAAACATCTAGACTTGTCCACTTCAGGTTCAAATACAAAGATGGGTAAATGGTTAAAAGCAATGAATCGTCTAAGAGTAACCATGAGGTGTTAACACTCAAAAATCGAGACATCCAGCAATAAATATACATTTGTATCAACACAACGACATATAAAATACAATAAACAGCCAAATGTAACTCTAGAGTAACATCTTTCTACAATCCAAAATCCTTAACAGCTGCCGGATAAGAGTGTTGCCGCACTTGTTGCCGGATGTACGTTTAATGTCGTCCTAATATAAAGAATGACGTTATACAGGCATTACGCACAAATCTTCCATACAGGTGCAAGACTTTGTTTCATTTGATATACTGGCAGGCAAATTGCGTAATACTACCTTCATTTTTGTACATGTAATTATAAGCATACCTAAAAATCCAAGTTTTCTGTTTGTCTTGTTTTGTTAGAGGTCTACACGTTTCGGTGCATACGCAGTACATTGGCTTTAAAGGTGGTAACCGAAAGTTTGGAGCCCATTTCTTCTCTCTCAAACAACCATATAAATTATTGTTACATAAAAGGATCCCGGGAAATGCTGCCTATTGATGTATTACATCTAATTGAAACATAACATTCCACTCGCCTTTACAAACATGTACTGCCATTCTACTCCCGCTGCACAGTTTTAGACCAACAAAACCACGTTACCATTTAATTTTGAGATTACTTTATATCATCGGGTAATTCACTGTGATGTCAGTATCTACTTTAAGTTGAAATTCGCATCGTGCTTATTTACAGATTTGTACAGAATAGACAGCGATTATGAAGCAATTCAGGAAGTGTTTAAAACAGCCCCTGCTTAGACTACAGCATGGGTTTGTGCAAAAATTATGCCCAAATATTTACCAAACAGGCCTAATACATTGTTACATGTTTTAAATACAAGCAATCTGTCCGATAAAACCTTTAAAAAGGCATTCACATGACCAAAAACACATTAAAACCATAAGCAGATTCGATGGCGCGAAAAGCAGCTGGAAAATTAATCATCGTTCAGTACAAAATTAAAGAAGGCCAACATATTTGGCTCTTAACCTATACTTTGTTGAGACGAATGCATATAACAAGCTGCACACATGTTAAGTGTGACACACATGTTTCGTATAACACACACGTTTAGTTTGACACACATGTTTAGTGTGACACACATGTTTCGTGTGATACATATGTTTAGTGTGACACACACGTATAGTGTGATACACATGTTTAGTGTGATACACATGTTTAGAGTGACACACATGCTTGGCGTGACACACACGTTTGGTGTGACACACACGTTTAGTGTGTGACACACACGTTTAGCGCGACACACATGTTTCGTGTGACACACATGGTTGGTGTGGCACACACGTTTAGTGTGACACACACGTTAAGTGTGACACACACACGTTTAGTGTGACACACGTTTAATGTGACACACACGGTTAGTGTGATACACACGTTTAGTGTGACACACATGTTTAGCGTGATACGCATGTTTAGTGTGACACACATGTTTAGTGTGACACTCGTTTAGTGTTACACACACGGTTAGTGTGACACACACGTTCGACACACACGTTTAGAGTGACACACGTTTCGTGTGACACACACGTTTAGCGTGACACACACGTTTAGTGTGACACACGTTTAATGTGACACACACGGTTAGTGTGATACACACGTTTAGTGTGACACACATGTTTAGTGTGATACGCATGTTTAGTGTGACACACATGTTTAGTGCGACACACACGTTTAGTGTGACACACACATTAAGTGTGACACACACGTTTAGTGCGACACACACGTTTAGTGTGACACACATGTTTAGTGTGACACACGTTTAGTGTGATAGAGAGCTCTACACTCTTACTATGTTTACATAACAGAAATCGTTAATACATTCATTCAGATCTGTGTAATGTCCACATTCTTTACTAGATCAAACATAACGTAAGATAGATACGCTGAAAAAGTACATTAAAAGTTAAAATAAATACATACTTAAGATTCACTGGCATGATCTTGGCAAATTTCTAGAAATCGTTATCTTACTTAGGAATGCAAAGTCCTATGGGCATTGTAAACATGAATAGAAATGATACAATACTGGCTTTCAATTGAACACGCAGTACAGATATTTGTCAGTAAACGGCAATGTCTAAAGCAAAACAAAAGGTCCTAAACCGCAGATCTAAAGTTAGTGAGGTCCGTATGCTTTCGTCAGCTCGTCGAGTATTTGTTTCTTCTCCTCTTCACTTGCGAAACAAGAACGAGCAGCGTTGAATATCTGAAATAAGTTAATAAACACCTACAGGAGACAACGTAATGATTTATAATACATAACACAAACTCAGCAGTTCCGTTTGACCAATTATGTGTTTTTCTACCGATCCTAGCGATATGGGCTTGTATTAGTTTTTTGTATATTCAGAGATTTTACCATACTGAATGTCGTCGTCTTTACTTTCTATCCAGCGTATAGCTACATACAGACAGATTACATATACAGCATACGATACAAAACAAATAGACGTCATTTTCTAATGCACAAGTTTAAAGCTTGTATGTTCATATGTTCTCTAGATATCAACCAAAAAGGAAATAGTCTACTGACGGACAGACAGACACCTACAAAACATTCTGCCCCGTATACTAGGAACGTGATACAATGACTGAGTCAAAGCATGATAATAAACAAAAGTGAAATATCAAAACAACTGACGTGTTGTATGCTTGAAAGGACAAGTGTGTCCAAATATAAACAAAATTAACTATTCAGTTTTGATTTTATGGATATTTTGTTCTTATCTAAATAAGACATAAAATGGTCTCATTTTAAAATGAGAAAACTCTGAACACAATGTTACATCCGTATTAAAAAAAGTGTTTCGCTATCGAGTATCGCTTGAAAACAAATGATATCATAAGACAAACTAACCAAAATATTATTAGTGTTAGTTTTGACTTAAACTATTCCTAATAGACAATAAATAGTATACAAACCCAACAAATTCAAACGACTGATTTCCCATTTTGTCCGCTTAGAGAGCTTTATAAAAAAATCACCGAACTCTTAACAACCATAGGAATTTTTCAAATTTGCCCAAAATTTTCTGAAAAGTATTTACGAAAACTTTTACCACATGTTTTTTGTTTGTTTTATAACGACTTGTAAAATACTAGGCAACGAATTTATTATCAAATTAAACACAAATTATACAATTAAAATCCATTTACAAAATACAGAAATTAAAAAGACATTTTTTCTTCTGAAGGGGATAAAATGGTCAATAACAGAAAATAGAAATAATAGTTAAAATGTAAAAAAGTAGGAAGAAAAAAAGTTGACCATAGTCCCCATACAAGGTTTCGACACCCAACCACCAGTTTTGAAGCAGTTAACCAATATTTTGGTTTGCTCTGCCTTAATGTCTGTCTAAAGTACTCTGTAGAATGTAATATTTTCCGATATATGACCTACGGCTAGAGTAAAGAACGATATCAGGCAATACGGTGTTGATCTACCGACGCTTGTCAAAACACACTAAACTTACCCCTTTTATAATATCATCATTTGATAGACCCATGTCTGTTGCCACCTTGAAGTCATCTGTCAGGGTATTTCCAAGGACCACAGGATCGTCTGTATTCAGTGAGAAGTTCACGCCGTCCTTTACGAATCTGTCAACAGCGACCAGAAGACTATATATTAAAGTTACAGTTTAGTAGGCAGTTCACATCGTCCTAGACGAATCTGTCAACAGCGACCAGAAGACTATATATTAAAGATACAGTTTAGTAGGCAGTTCACACCGTCCTAGACAAATCTGTTTACAGCGACTAGAAGACTATATATTAAAGTTACAGTTTAGTAGGCAGTTCACACCGTCCTAGACAAATCTGTTTACAGCGACCAGAAGACTATATATTAAAGTTACAGTTTAGTAGGCAGTTCACACCGTCCTAGACAAATCTGTTTACAGCGATCAGAAGACTATTTATTAAAGATACAGTTTAGTAGGCAGTTCACACCGTCCTAGACAAATCTGTCAACAGCGACCAGAAGACTATATATTAAAGTTACAGTTTAGTAGGCAGTTCATACCGTCCTAGACAAATCTGTTTACAGCGACCAGAAGACTATATATTAAAGATACAGTTTAGTAGGCAGTTCACACCGTCCTAGACGAATCTGTCAACAGCGACCAGAAGACTATATATTAAAGATACAGTTTAGTAGGCAGTTCACACCGTCCTAGACGAATCTGTCAACAGCGACCAGAAGACTATATATTAAAGATACAGTTTAGTAGGCAGTTCACACCGTCCTAGACAAATCTGTTTACAACGACCAGAAGACTATATATTAAAGATACAGTTTAGTAGGCAGTTCACACCGTCCTAGACAAATCTGTCAACAGCGATCAGAAGACTATATATTAAAGATACAGTTAAGTAGGCAGTTCACACCGTCCTAGACAAATCTGTTTACAGCGACTAGAAGACTATTTATTAAAGATACAGTTTATTAAGCAGTTCACACCGTCCTAGACAAATCTGTTTACAGCGACCAGAAGACTATTTATAAAAGATACAGTTTAGTAGGCAGTTCACACCGTCCTAGACAAATCTGTTTACAGCGACCAGAAGACTATATATTAAAGAAACAGTTTAGTAGGCAGTTCACACCGTCCTAGACAAATCTGTTTACAGCGACCAGAAGACTATATATTAAAGAAACAGTTTAGTAGGCAGTTCACACCGTCCTAGACAAATCTGTTTACAGCGACCAGAAGACTATATATTAAAGTTACAGTTTAGTAAGCAGTTCACACCGTCCTAGACGAATCTGTCAACAGCGACCAGAAGACTATATATTAAAGATACAGTTTAGTAGGCAGTTCACACCGTCCTAGACAAATCTGTTTACAGCGACCAGAAGACTATGTATTAAAGATACAGTTAAGTAGGCAGTTCACACCGTCCTAGACAAATCTGTTGACAGCGATCAGAAGACTATTTATTAAAGATACAGTTTAGTAGGCAGTTCACACCGTCCTAGACAAATCTGTTTACAGCGACTAGAAGACTATATATTAAAGATAGAGTTTAGTAGGCAGTTCACACCGTCCTAGACAAATCTGTTTACAGCGACCAGAAGATTATATATTAAAGATACAGTTTAGTAGGCAGTTCACACCGTCCTAGACAAATCTGTTTACAGCGACTAGAAGACTATATATTAAAGATACAGTTTAGCAGGCAGTTCACACCGTCCTAGACAAATCTGTTTACAGCGACTAGAAGACTATATATTAAAGATACAGTTTAGTAGGCAGTTCACACCGTCCTAGACAAATCTGTTTACAGCGACCAGAAGACTATTTATTAAAGATACAGTTTAGTAGGCAGTTCACACCGTCCTAGACAAATCTGTTTACAGCGACCAGAAGACTATATATTTAAGTTACAGTTTCGTCAGCAGTTCACACCGTCCTATATTAATCTGTAACCAGTTAGAAATTCACATCGCTCTGCAATCATTAACTTATACCGCGGTATAACCTTACATTTTCGGCACGCCAAAAATAAATAAGTCAATAAGTCATCACTTATGATGACTATAATTATTATGATTATTATGATTAACTACTTGTAATTAAAACATTTTCTTCAAATCCTGCGGTCTTTTATATTGAATAAACTATACTTATACCGCAGTATGACCTTGCATTGTTTGTGTTCAACAAAGCCAAAACAAGACAGCAAATCATTAACATTTGCTGCAGTATGACCTTACATTGTGTTCCAAAAAACCAAAGTAAGTCATCAAATCATAAACTTATGACACACTATGGCTCTACATCATCGATGTTCCATTAAGCCACAACAAATTCACAAATTAATAACTTATTGCACAGTTTACCATTTCTGTGTTGGAGTTTCATAAACCTCAAATAAATAAATCCTTAACTTACGCCTTGAGTGGATGGACCTGTATATCTGCTGGACAGGCCCTGGTGAGGACGCTGGAAATCGGGCAGATTTCCAGATGGACCTGTTCTTTAATCACCCGCTGGTACACTTCTGGGTCATCGTAGGCATGGTAACCGTGACCAATCCTCTCCGCCTTCATATGATCCAGCGCCTGAACAGAAGGTATGGGTTTTAAAAGTTTGTTTTTGTTTGAAATACATCACATTGACACACTGATGGCCAATAAAGCGATGTTCAAGTATAATTAGCGGTGAAAGGCCCTTAATACGTGTCTGGGAAGAATCTCGGTCGCACCACAGGTAAGCTTGAAAACATCCTTTTAATGAGGTTTTTGCTCACACCTGATCTCGAACGTACGCCGTCAGGGATTGAGAAGTTACGGGTCAGCAAATTATTATATAATAGTTTTGTTTATTAAAGAACAATAGTGAGAAGATGGAAATGTTTTTTTTCTCCATACGACATGTTCCAACTGTAGCATAATACACGTAACCATACACAATGTAAAATAACACTTCAAGTCTTCTAAACTATCACCATAACCACCATTTTAACACTCAGATAGAACAACTTTAAGCAAGTTATACTCTGAGAATGCCCCAAAAGGTAAAGGCGAGTTTATATAAAATCAATTGTTAACAATATGTGGTCTCCCTCACCTCTTTGACAGCCTGTGCTGTGCCTATCTCACCGGCATGTACGGTTCTGTGTATACCACACTTTGCAGCCTCCTGCAATATGAATGCTTTAACGTATAGAAATTAAAACATGCCTTTTTCGCAGTACATGGTAATGAAACAACTACGACCATATTAACAATGTACAGTCATTCTGACAGGGGAAGACGCTTGATAAATGTCTTGACAGAACCTAATGGCGCACCGCAGTTCAATGCCTCAATCGGGTTTCCCACGTCGGAAGGGACCAGGGAGTTCCAACAGCTACAATTTGGCTAATTTACACAGTCTGATACAGACGCGTCATGCTGAAACAACTACACTGTTTAAACTAATGTATATAAATCACCAGAAAAAAGACATTAATTAAACGTACGTTTTTCCATAAGACAAGTGCCTTAAAACATATTGTGGCGCCTGTGAAAAACTTGTCGCAAACTTGTTATGCTTCGATCCCTGACCGAGTGGGTTAGACCGGAGCGACAACTCACGTGAGGACGTCACGGCAATACAATGCTTCACCTACTTACAGCAACGCAATGCGCTACTTACCGCAAAATAATGCATCGTCTTCTAGATGTGACATGTAGATGTGACATGCTCTGCCTTTTCGTCATGACATAATAATCCGCCATTATACCATTACTAATGCTCCTCCATCACGCCGCAACCCAATGCTTCGCCTATTTACCGCGACATAGTCCCTTTCTTGTTACAGCAACATAAAACTCTACCCTTTTGTCGCGATTTAATGTTCTACCAACTCACCGCATTGAAATGCCTCTATTAAAATGTCTATTACCGCAACACAATGCTTGCCTTGTCATCGAGACTTAATGCCCAAGCCTACTCACCTCAACACTGGCTCTGTCTACCTATTTCGACATAGTGCACCGTCTACCCACCAAGACGGAATGCTACAACCTGCTCACCGTGGTTTAATGTTTAATCTTTTCACAACGAACTAATTCTTAGCCAACTCACCGTGATATAATACTCAGTCAACTCATCGTTACAAAATTACCAGCCAAATCATGGCGACATAATGCACAGTTCCCTCGCCTCGACATAATGCACGGACCACTTACGGCAGCATAATGCAGGTACCACTTACCGCAACATAATGCCTGGCCTATTTACCGTGATGTAATATTCCATTTTCTCACAGCGACATAATACTCAGTCTACCCACCACGACATAATACTTTGCATATTCACCGTAATGATCCGCCTGTTCATAAAAACACAATGATCTCCCTACTAACAGTGACATTTTGTTACATGTACTCACCGCAAACGCTTTCTTAAATTTGCACTGGGATGGGTCTTTGCCGGGCTTGAACTCCATTCCTGCTATGTCAATGCCCACGACACCTGACCCTCGGTACTTCTTGCACAGTTCCAGTACTTCATCCACCCAGTCTGAACAATAAACACCATATCATAATTATCTAGGGCGCTAATGCTAATATAAATTATTTTTGATCTACAACGATGTTCCCTATCAAAGGATAACATAATGACCAACCAAGAAAAAATCTATGAAAAAAATGGCACATAAGTATTGTTTCATACAGAGTATATTCCTGAAGTTATATGATGAGTTTTCATTTTGCGACATTGGGTTCCATTGGAACCCTAACCCATTGGTCACATTTACTTCAAATTTTTCTACGATCATTAGCAATTCTACGACCGCCGTGACACTACCGCGACTAAACCATACAGAAATCAGGTGACGCATTATGTAGTTTGAATTTGTGAAAATGGAAAACATATGGTTTTTGTATGGCCTTAATATTAACCGTTATACACCCCGTACCTTCCCTGTGTGTTATGCAGCACAGGATTGTTTTCATGGTAATTCCAAAATCCTTCATCCCTCGCTCCATCGCCTCGTTTACCGTCTGTACCACGTGATCTGGTGTGTATTCATGGTATGTTTCAGGTTCCGTCCGCAAAGATTTCGCCAGTAGGTGGGGACTATATCTTACCTCGGCGTACTTTATATTATGGCGCGCACAGTCCTCGCACAATTCATACGCAATGCGACTGGTTGCTGGCTTATATCCTCTGTAAGTATAGTATTCTAAGCCTTTTACTTTTCAGTGGGCACCTAATATAAATCACTTCAACACCCTTAATTTTCATCGCAAATTGGCTAAATAGTAAAACCGTTGTATTTTCTGTATCTATTTTGGATCCCTCATACAAACAAGTCTTTTTATGATAAAATGTTGTCACCGGCCCAACATTATGTATCACAGTTTTACATTAAAATAACCCAGACACATAATTACTTCTGACATACGTTTGTGATCACGTGGTGCAAAGCACGCGCCACTTGGTTCTAAATACAGCTAACTATGATGCGTATACATATATAACTCAGTGGCCCTCTGTTCTGGCGCGATATCAGTTGATAAGCAGATTTTAGCTGGACATTTAGTTAAGTCCATTTGCGCAAAACATGTCAATGTCTACCATAGCAACCCCGCCGTTTGAAACCGGGACAATAAAAGAGAAACACGAGTTTCCTTCATCACAATGCAATGATAGTTGTATCTCAAACGACATGTGAAATGTGAAGTCGCAAATAAAACGTAACGGTAGAAATAGTTGTAACAAGATTGCCATGATGGCCCTTAATCGCTCACCTGATGACACTGGCTTTTAGTAGGCTCAAATCTGGCATCAAGTAATTAGAGTTATTTACTTTAGAAGTCTTTGGTTAAGATTGGACCATTAGTGTGGCCATTGGGTTGAAAACATTTTCTAGAATTTTACCATGTAACCTACTGAATCCACATGACCCACTTCAAAACATATGTAAGATTTCATACTGGCAAACATGCTGGCCAAGTTTGGTGAAGAATGGGCTAGAAATGTGGTATCTAGTGTGTTCACAAGCTTTTTCTAAGATATGATCTAGTGACCTACTTTCTGGCCCCGCGTGACCCAGTTAAGAACTCATCCAAGATTTCATGCAGACAAACATTCTGACTACGTTCGGTGAAGATTGGGCCATCAATGTGGTCTTTAGTTTGTTCACAAGCTTTTTCTAAGATTTGACCTAGTGACCTACTTTTTGACCCCACGTGACCCAATAATGAACTTATCCAAGATTCCTTGCAGACAAACATTTTGACCAAGTTTGGTGAAGATTGGGCTATAAATGTGGTCTCTAGTTCGTTCACAAGCTTTTTCTAAGATTTGACCTAGTGACCTACTTTTTGACCCCACGTGACCAGATTCGAACTCATCCAAGATTTCATGCAGACAAACATTCTGACCAAGTTTGGTGAATATTGGGCTATAAATGTGGCCTCTAGTGTGTTCACAAGTTTTTCCTAAAATCTGACCTGGTGACCTACTTTTTGACCCCAGGTGACCCAATAATAAATTCATCCAAGATTTCATGCAGACAAACATTCTGACCAAGTTTGATGAAGATTGGATAAAAACTGTGGCCTCTAGTGTGCTCACAAGATAAAATGTTGACGACGAACGACAGACGAAGCGGCATCACAAAAGCTCTACTTGAGCACGTTGCTCAGGTGAGCTAAAAACTACAGAAATCGCTTTAGGGACGAACAATATCTTCTCGAACAGCATATTCTTATAACGGCGAACAAAAGAAACGTTGCAATTCTGTACATATCCTTCCGCTAGGTAGATCCAAAATGTGATCGTCCCAAGGACGGAAATACCCGATTGTTTTACGTATAGAAATACTTACTTAAGAATGGGGGAGATGTAAGCAAACGACTGAAGTAAACGATCTAGACTACTCGGCTCTGTGAGTATAACGTCCTTGGTAAGTTCTTCCACAGTTTTGTGCGGCAATAAGTCCTTCATGTTCCGTTCTCTATAAACATAACAACACTACATGTACGTTCGACATAAATATTTAATGTGTAAATATTTTACCCAAAGATTACTCATTTTAAAATTGCCTGCATTACTGGCCCCTTTTGAAATGTTTAGAATTAGATCTACGTATATGACGCGATAAAAAGCACCGAAAGACAAGAAATTCTTGTAATCAATATTCTTTTGATACATTAAAGTAATTTTATCAATTCAGATTAGATTGAAAAAAATGATATTTTAATCTTTGGTAAACAACGATACTTAATATTATATTACTATTATTGTTGTGTAGCGACTGTGTACAACGTTAGTTTTATGACCAATGTTAACTTCCTTTAAAAAATACGAACGCTGGCAGCCAGTAGTGTTTCACATTGACGGTTTGTGTGTGTAGTTATTTCTAAAATAAATGATACTGTCTCAGTGTAAAGTGCAGTAAATTTATAGTGGAAATTAAAAGCAGCACCAGGTATTAAGAAACAAGAGCGCATGACCATATTCCCTAAGTTCGCCGCGTAAGTGCATTTAGGATTGCGGAGGTCTTGCGCAAAGCTGTTCATTCATAGTTTTTTTTTCTATTTTTTCTGCATTACACAATAAAATCAAGCCGCAATCTACTTTAAGCATGCTTAACATATAAATGTTAACGTTTGAAGCACGAGATAGACAACTGACGCTTCTAGTCCGTGTTGACAGTTATTTCGTCCATATACTACTTTCCATGGGTCGACGGGTCGTGCAAAACATAGCTGAGGTCAGTCATTTTGCCTTAGATTTTCAGAAATCACCTTAAAACAAGATATTCATTTAACTTGATAATGTCTTACTGCCGAATAGCTGCCACTACCGTTATAGTCTAGGATTGTGTGTATTGCTTAAACCGCTAAAATTAAATGATTCTGATTGTAATACATCAGGTTATAAGCGTCAATTTAGATTAACTCAAGGCACTTCATTGCACAAAAAAAGATAGTCGTAAAACTTTTTACAACGCCAACTTAAAAAATCCAATATATGCTCGGTTTCTTTTCATTTGGTACTATACCAGCAGTCCTTTATGTTTCTATGTAAAATCTTTCTTTCTGCCTCATACATAGTTCAAAATTGTACATAATGAATGCGTCTAACGCTTCCGTTTTAATAAATCGTACATGTTTATTGAATATGAAAAAAAGGACTAACTTTTATAGAGACACGTCTTCATTTTCAGAATGTTTTATCAATTACTGTTCTAATAACATACTCGTTTATTCTAAAAATAAAAGTTTCAAAATCAAACTATCTCGGCAGTCACGCAGTTATAACAAAGTGTACCATTTCAAAAATAAAAGAAATGGAAGTCAGTTTAAAGCAAAGAGAAAGTTTAGTTAAAACCTTTGATCGCAATTAGCGTTTATCAAGAGATAATTAACCAGAAATTAAGCAGAATGTGAGAAATGTCAAATCTTTGTTTGATAGGTAAAGTATTAAGAAGCATAACACGTCAGTGACTTAGTCACCACATCACTGTTGCGACTGTATGCAAAAACAATACCTCTAGTTTGGGCCCGTGTGGGCATGAACGAGCAATTGAAACACTTGGAAACAGCCTTTGTCTATATATCTGCTTAGTTTGTACCTTGCAATGTCCAGGATGGTCTCCAGCCTGACTGCGCCATCGAGATGAAGATGTAGCTCAACCTGAAATCAATCGATCGATCAATCAATCAATCAATCAATCAACCATATCACCTTTGTCATCATCATCATCATCATCATCATCATCATCATCATTATCATCATCATCATCATCATCACTACGATGATAACATTCATCATCACTAAAGTGGAGTAACATTTCCTTTTTCTCTTCTTCACCTTCTTCTTTTTCGATTCACCGGACCTGGTAGCGCAATCGGTTCGATCCCGGGCCGCGACATACCAAAGTCGTTAAAAATGGTAGTGGTATAGCTCCCTTGCTAACGCTCAACGAATATAAGGGTAGTTCCACGACTGGTTGGCCCGGTGTCAGGATAATGTGATTATCATGGTTGTGGTATCATGCCAGGTGTTCACGGCATGCTATACACAGTGAAGGCAGCACTATATCTGCTTCAAGTGGACACCGTCTCCAGATAACTGAAATACTGTTGGTGGGACGATAAACCCAATAAACAATAAATAAACAAACAAACATTTCTTTCAGTTTAAACTTTTTTCATTTTCTTCTTTTTGATATTTTTTTTTAGTTTTTAACTGTCGTCATCTTTCATATTTTCTACTATCTGTTTATTTCATTCTACCATTTATTAAATATTTATGTTATTTTATTTGGCTGCATAATCCCCTCAAACAACGTTGGTCTTGTCCGGGTTATTGCAGTATTAAGCAGCTATTCACTCGGGTGACCTTGACTTTTTGTGACATTGGATGTTTCTAGGAAGGTCTAGGACGTCCGGACCTAATATGTATCGAACGACAAGGACCATCCAATCAGATTAAAATCATATCCTGAAAACCGCTCCTCTCGGACTTTAGTGAGATTGAGGACCATCCAGTGTGTGGTGTCTAGGAGTGCTGAATTATCGATTGCCTCCTAGGACAATAGGCACAACAGGCAGATTTACATACATTTGTGACGAGCTTGTACGATGTGGTATGTTTAAAGGTTTAAAGGTGTTGTCCGACTACTCGCCCATTCGAACTATTCAATAATGACAGCAACCAATTGTTTATGGTATTTTGGATTTACAACAGGCCATAGGTACAGTCTTGTACTTAGCTAAGACGTTTTCTATCAGAGGCTTTGAGCCAGAAATAACATTGACGATAATGCAAAAAAAAAAAAAATGAATTTCAAACTTTAAAATGTCTTTCCAAAGCCTCCTGGTTGATATTCTAGGTATCCTAGATATGTGTGGAAGTTTCTTTGTAACACCACTAATATAATTCCACAGGCCAGGCGTGGTGTTAATCTAGTCTCCGCATACGCAGCATTGTTAGCTACTTTAAAGGGGGTATCCGTTAGTTTAGACCAAACATTTCTTTCCAATAACCAAATAAGTCATTGTTACACGGAAATTTTCTATTAAATGCTGGTCATTGATGCCCTTTATACAGTGTGACCAGTGAAACCTAAATCCCTACTTGTCATGATAAACAGGTATTTCCAATCTGGGTCACGCTGCAGATTGTTATTTTTAAAATACGGAAACCAAGTGACAACCTAATTTTGAGATCACGTTATATCGTCATCCGGGTATTCCGCTCTGACGTCGATATCTATTATAAGCAAAAATCACTATCGTCCTTATTTATTGATTTGAAGCAAATAAACATTTAGAGTGACTTTTTCGCGATGTGTATCGTCAACCAAGGTATGTTGTTATGTTAACGTTGTCTTTATTTAGACTTAAGAATGAGTTTAAACACAAATGATGCCTGTATTTCCACTAGCAGCAGTAAAATATTGTTACATTTATTTGACATTGTCAAAGTGTTTGGCCACAAGCACCTGGATATGGTAATAAAACTGTTACTAGAAACGTGAAATAACAATAACTTTGTCATTAAACAAACAAGAATTTCCCATCAGATTCGAAATTATCTAACAGAAACAGCCAATGCGGCATGGGTATTTCATAAATCGCACCATTTTACGACTAAAGTTGTGATAAAAATCAGTTAAACTTAAAGCAGGACCGTGCCTGTGGATAGTTTTTGACCCGCCATACCTTTAGACAATAGTTTGCTATCAGTACATGTTAAAATGTTGTATTTGGTATAGAAGAATCGTCGCATGTCACCTTTAAGGTTTTATCCACATACTTTTACAACATATGTCTGAATAATGATTCCAGATGTCTTGTTTCTGATCCAAACTTGAGCTTTACCGTTGTATAAGGTTTACAATGCCCACATATGACAACACCAACAAGTTCGAGTCCCGGTCGAATCGAAAACGTTTGAAGGGCAGCTGGACGATATGTTGTATGCCGGTGGTTCTACCCAGATATATGTCGGTTGGGAAGGGTGGGATGCTTCCCCCGAAATATCTGGACGTCGCTGTAATGACCATAATGGTGTTGCTGCGATGTTTTTCAGAATAAACAGCAAGAAAGTGCAAGGATGTGAGAAATCAAAAAAACGCCACAGAGAGCGCGGTATAAGAAGTAAATGTACCAATAAAAAGTGTTGTTATGCTTCTTATAATGGCAATAACTTAAACGAACAAGTTATACTGAAATGTAAATGTTACATGGCGTTTGTAGTAGAGAAGATTGAGTAAGTGCGCTCTTGATTGTACGCGCCAGTTTGAAGTCTTATACCCAGGAACACTTAATCTCGTCAAACAGCTGCCAGTCCTATTACTGCCTTCTACACTTTATATAATTGCAAGCTACACTGTTTAAGGGTCTCTCCGAACGCCAGCGATTTCTTTTTTTATTTTCCCCATAAAAATGTTATTCCATACAACACAGTAATACTGTGAAATATCGTACGCCAGGGCTGTGAAACAGATGCATGTATTAACCCACTGACCGACTTGGCTATCTACTGTCTAGTATCATCAGTCTTTATCATCAGCATTAAGTCCACACAGTAATTGTAATTTTCTCTACGCGATTTTTAATTACTGTTATCACCAAATGACCTTTATGGATGCTAATCATGGTGACCTCGTTCTCTAAAAATATTTTAACGTACTTAAAATGAAGAAACGCCTTTTATTTGTTTATCGGAACAGAATAAACTTTTATACAAAGTATACAACGAATGTGCGAGGGTTTGATAGCTAGATAGACATAGAGAGAAGGAGAGAGACAGAGAGAGACAGAGACAGAGACAGAGACACAGAGAGAGAAGGGGGATATATAATTTTTGCTAGGAGAGGTTATATAAATCTTAAGTATACGGCAACAATGACAAGTGTGTGGGGTTGGCAGGGGTGGGGGTGGGGGAGGAGTTAATATTAAAGAACATATTGCGTATGAAGAAATTTTCCCAGCATCCTTGAGGCAAATCGTTAACAATTAGCTATTTTCTAATTGTGTCTCTTTTCTTGATTAACTCTACTTTAATCAAAGAAAACTGTAACATATATATTGTTTGTAAAATATGCATTATATATAATAGGTCTAAGTGAATCTACACACAACTGGATAATAAGAGCGGATACAAAGTGTTCTACAATATGGCACACAACGCTGTAATCAATTTAAACACGAAAACCACACCACGTTGACTTATACTGTGAGTATATAATTTCTAAGGTATGCGCAGAAGTTCAAAAAGAGAGTCTGGCATGTTAAAATGACAAAAATAATCGCATGCGCAATGGTGTTGTGATATTCATATCAGTTGGTACAGCTCAGGTAAGCTTTCTTTAGAAAGTAGGTAACTCGGTGAAATTCTAGTCCTACGGGGTAAAATGTATATGGACGCATGTCTAAGATCGTATTCATTCGGTTCTTTCCGTACTATTCATAGCGATCGGAATACTCTGTAGTTTGCGTTTGCGTCTATTATGTATTGACAAGTAAAATGTACGCACGAATGCGATAGAGTGGTAATGAGTGGACATCGACAAAACCTCAAAGATTGACAAGGCAAAATTCGTTTTTGCAACTATTGTCTCATCTTTATGAACATACCAAATATTTCCATTTACGATTAATAAACATAAACAAGACTAAAGGAGAATGCCGAACTAACTCTGAAACTGGAACAAAATAGTACAGGAACTTGAATAAACAACGACGACAATTTGCATTCAAGAAAAAAAGACGACTGGCAGTAAAATCGAGACTAGTAGGCCTATGAGCTATCAGATTCTTCAAAAATCAAGATTTAAAATCATCGTGTTTTGGCTCAATCAGGACCAACTTCCACTCTATGTTACATATTGTATATAAACAGTACTTTTAACTGAATATCAACCTTCTCGGAGTTCGGATAACTGCGACTTAATTCGACCTATAAAACAACAACAAAATACAAAAACAAACCAACAACAACAACAAACACACACACACGCACACACGCACACACACACACACACAAACCAACGAAATTCCGTTTTCTGTTTTGGATAAGTGTAAATTTTTGGGGTGAATTATGCGTCTTTAAAAGATGATTTTATGAATGTAAATATGTTAAGTAAAACTACTACATATATTTGCAATGACGTGAAGGGCAACATAAAGGGTGATGTATGATGTCCCAATAAAAAAGAGGGGAAAAAAAGAACATATCATAACACAATACTCACCTTATAAGGAAATTTAGCATTATACTCCTTTATTAACACCTCCTCTTCCTCCGGTGACATAAACTCCATTTCCTCGTCAAATTAATACACAGGCTTTCTGTAAATAAATATAAACGACAAGTTTACACTACATCCTTAAAATTCTTTACAGTATCAGTGTATACAAGTCTGCCAAACATACATGTGCCAGGTGTGTGTCTTCGATGAGGGATGAAAATAAGTGTTCAATAAAAACAGCAACAAAACATTACCAACGACTTTGTTCTTCTACCTGTCTACCTCTAAAGAAACTTTCCGCTGACACACTGAACTGCTGATAAATGTATCTCACAACACTTCCCAGTTGTTTTACCTAACCCTCCCGTTCTGGAACTCACTACTTGTTGCGTTAACAACCAGTTCAGTTCAGTCGACTCTTCCTATATCACCACTTCTAGGCTGTCACAAGATGAGAACTTTCAACAGACACCTAGCCACATGCGTTCACTAAGATGAAAGTAGGCCTCACTCACATTTAAAGGTTTCTTTGCACACCGGTTGTTTTGTGCATTTTCGATGTATCACATTCTTATATGACGAGTCTATTTACAGAACGAGTTATACATATTGCATAATTGATAAGTGTAAACGCCCAAACAAGATGGGTAAACTAAACCCGGAATATAAAGTCATCTACATGTATATATTGCATGTGTTTGTGTGTGTTTGGGGAGGGGGGAGGGGTGAGGGGGGTGGGGGGAGGGGGGTATTACTATTGTGAAAAGGGGCTGGGTATTTTTGAAGATAATAATCGAGCGTTCTAAGAGGTTTATTTCCTACTTCCAATGCATCAATGGAAAAGTGTACTAAAAGTGACAGTGCTCACTGTATACAGAAAAGAATTTACATAAATATTTACATTTTACGAGCTTGCTGACAATTAAGTCACATTGTATGGTCATTGAATCTACGTTTATTTTCTTAAAAAGATGTCAAAAAACCTTTACATTTGTAAAACCTTTAAATAGATAGATATAACAATGTTTTTGCGTATTTGCAAATAAGCAATCTCTATATGTAAATCATAATGATGGCTTGCTAACAGTACAGTCATATAACAGTACCACCTGGCATAACAAGTTTTGGAAAACATGGAGCATTCGTTAACATGAATAACACAAACCTAGGCTGTATGCATGGTTATTTATAACATATAATACATCAGGCTGCATATTGTTGTTAGTTTACACGGCTTCTATGTATTCCTCACAACTGATTACTGGTATGTTACATATAGACACATTGGAGTGACAAAAATAATCAGTAATGTCAAATCATAAAATGATGTTGTTATTTATGATGATGCTACTAATGATAAGTCGTTGATGATGCTATTTTTGTTGATTATGTGTCGGTATATGTTCTGATGATAATGTTGCAGATGTTGTTAATTATTATTTTGATGTACATTAGTGATGTCATTAATAATCAGTATTTGTTTTTGATGTTGGTGGGGATTATTATTGTTTTTTATTATAACGTTGATAAATTGTTAACGGTCATACTTAGAAGGAAAGGGAAATGAGGAGGACCAAATTGGAAGTAAGATATTTAGTACACATATTAAGATGTTAACACTGCTTGATACAGAACAAAATAAATACCTGCTGGGAATTTCTATCCTACAAATACTAGCATGGTTACTGATCATTCAGTGAAGTGTCGACTGTCGGTAACCAACATGATGCATTTCCTCGAAATGTTGTTGAAATAAACAAAAAACACATACAAACAACAATTAAAAACAACAACAACAACAAACAAAAACAGCGAGAGAAGTACAGGTTCAAGATGAAATGAGGTCCTAGATTTACCTCAACAGGACCAAAACTACTAGTATTCTGTGTATTCATACATCGACATAAGCAAATATCGACATATCGGTGTATCTATCTAACATTTTATCTAGATATACCGGCCGCAATAGCTCAGATGATAGAGCGTCGGCTTGCGGATCGGGAGGTCGCGGGTTCGAACCCCGGCCGGGTCAAACCAAAACTTTAAAGTTGGTAGTAGTGGCTTCCCTTCAAACGCTCGGGGCTAAGGGGACAGCATTACGCCTGACTCGTCGGTGTCAGTATAATGGACCTGCCGGGTTCAGTCCCTGGGCACCTCATGAGTGCCCCTGTGCTATAATGATAGAAATGTCGCTGCACAGTATCGGCAAAAATGCCGGCAAATCCCACGCCATCCCCTGCATGCATCGACGTAAAGATGTATTGGCATACAAATGGATCGAAATAAGAACGTACCTACATAAGTATACATCGACATAAGATTGTTTATTATTGAGACCTTCAACATTTGTAGGTTAAGGAAATTAATGCAAATCAGGCGAACACCTTTCACAGACGTCAGAACACCTTTCACAGGGAGAGTTTCGCCACGACAGAAACTAGAACGCACAAGACCGAACGTACACATCGAGTATATTTACATACTTCATCTTCAGAACTTAAACTCTGTCCAGGCCGCTTAAAGGTAGGGCACGCCTGTGGTCGAGGAGTGGAGTCGCCGGCTTGTAATTCCCCTGACTTCTCGGCCATTCATCGTGTGGGTTCGAGTCGCGGTCGTGCAAAGTAACTCATGTAAGACGGTCTTCCAGCTGACCAGACACCATTATGGTCATTAATTAAGACGAGGTCCAGCTTTTTGGTCGATCCCCTCCCCCACTTAAAACACACAAGCAAAATAAAAACACAAAAAAAAACAAAAACAAAACCACAAAATAACCAAAACAAAAACAAAAAAAAAACAACAACAAAACTTCTAGGTAGAAGCACTGACGCACCTGGTACCAGCTGGACGATATACCCACGTGAAAACCCAGGTCTAGACCGTGACAGTCGCTAATCTCCTGAGGAGTTACAGAAAGACGACGATAATGCATGCATACAGGTTCGATAAGTGAACACGCGGTTTTAACCGAAGAGTATTCTGTGCACGCTCAATTTTCTTCTTGAATCATTACACTATATCTATTCTATTCTAATCGCTTCATTACTCCCGGATATATATAAGCCGTGCGTGTTTTATCTCTACATGAAATAATAGCATACATACATGTACACGTGTGGTTGTTTGTTGACAATTATTTCTGCCCGTACTCACATTACACATATTCTTGTCATCAAATGATAGGACAACTACGCTTGTACGCCGAAAGGGTTGTACCATTTGAAGTTATATTATGGCGTTACATAGAAAACTCCCTAATTGATAAATACAATCTAGCAGCACTATACGATCTTCCAACAAGTAAACCACATTATCATAAAATGCTGAAAACAATGAAAAATAAACAAGACTGGAAACTATCTCCAAAAGCATGTTGGATGTCGGGCTTCAAGTTTATGAAGTCAATGACTAAAACTCCAAAACATATTTCCACTGCTACGGGCGGATCCAGAAAATGCTGCTGCTGCTGGGGTGGGGGTATGAATCAAGATCAATTCAACTTTATCGCAGTAAATATTAGATATACGCACACAGTTAGGGACCTAAGAAGTCAACAGACAGAACTTACTATAAATGCTTATTATTAGCTTACATGTACGTGTTTCACAACTCTACTCTTTTACCTGGTTGGGGGGTTGGGGAGATGCCCCTCTCCCACCCCTATGAATACATCCCTGTCCACTGCGTTTAGGGACTTGGGAACTTTTTTCAGTAGTGTATGTTTAGAACTTCATTTTAACATCTTTATATCATAACAATTTAATGATATGTAAAAATAAAAACTGTAACATAATGTCCCTTAACATATTGGTTTTGAGTCAGCATTTGAGCTTGAACAATATCTCATCTGAGACATAATTCAGCCAATGGTCAGATGATAGTGATGGCAAGAATGTAAAATAGATTAATATCTCATCTGAGACAGAATTCTGCCGGGCAAGACGATAGTGATGACAAGAATGGAAAATAGGTCAATATCCCATCTGAGACAGGATTCTGCCGGGCCTGACGATAGTGATGACAAGAATGGAAAATAGGTTAAAATCTCATCTGAGACATGATTCTGCCGGGCCTGACGATAGTGATGACAAGAATGGAAAATAGGTCAATATCCCATCTGAGACAGGATTCTGCCGGGCAAGACGATAGTGATGACAAGAATGGAAAATAGGTCAATATCCCATCTGAGACAGGATTCTGCCGGGCCTGACGATAGTGATGACAAGAATGGAAAATAGGTCAATATCCCATCTGAGACAGGATTCTGCCGGGCCTGACGATAGTGATGACAAGAATGGAAAATAGGTTAAAATCTCATCTGAGACAGGATTCTGCCGGGCCTGACGATAGTGATGACAATAATGGAAAATAGGTCAATATCTCATCTGAGACAGGATTCTGCCGGGCCTGACGATAGTGATGACAATAATGGAAAATAGGTCAATATCTCATCTGAGACAGGATTCTGCCGGGCCTGACGATAGTGATGACAAGAATGGAAAATAGGTTAATGAATAAGTAGAACAAGTGTTTCACGTGAGGTACATGTAGAATAAATGTAATGCTGCACCACCAATCGAAGAGTTTCAAAACTAGGGTTTAAATACTTCAAAACTGGGGGTTGAGGGTTCGAATCTCAGTATGGGCACGAATGTTCAAGCTTTTTATTTTCTACTATTTTCACTTTGACAAGTATTTCTGCATCACTCTACCAGACTAAAAAGAAAACAGTGTTTTTTTTTTTGTAAATGAATTTTCAATGTATGATTGGTGTTAATTTTGATTAAAAATTCGTTACTATGTGTATTCAAATTTATAAAATAAAAACCATTTAATAAAATCATTTTTATTTTATTTTGCAGCATCAACCAAAATACTTTTTAGAACATTTTGGGCAAAGTTTGAAATAAATCGCGTAGTTATCAAGAGCTCGGTTCTTTTTGCAATAAAGTAAAGCAAGCATAACAATTTGGAAAATCAGTCTTTAACCTGTTGGGTTTGTAAACAATTAATAACAGATTTGGGATAGTTTGAGTTAACCAATTCAAGTAACATGTTCCGTTGGTTTGTCTAATGCTACATCTTGTTTCCAAATGATGCTCGATAGCAAAACACTTCTCCTACAGAGGATATAATATAACATTTAGAGTTTTCTTATTTCTGTAAAGAGACACATTTAATACCAATTTTAGAAGACAAAAATATCCATAAATTTAAAACTGGATGGAGGACGTCACTTAAGTTTGGCATGCACATCTACATTAAAGTATACAGCTCATCCGTTGTGTTAATTTTCAAATTTTACATATTTTTATAACACATGCATAATCCTATTTATGTGTAAACTAGTTTAACATTTTTTTTTTCGGCGCAGCTGTCTAAACTCACTTTTCACCAATTTTCAGATGATGACGCAAGGTCAGTCCGAATAAATATTGAAGCGACTATCAGTGGGAGACATTCCTAATATCACCATCATCATATCATACTCATTGAAAAAAGACACACATCACACATCCATCTACCTATTCACACAGTGTGGACAAAATAATGCCAATTTTCTGCTTTAGCAAATTGTAGCTCAATGTTTATCCATAAGTACAGGACATTAGCAGCAGACAAGCAAGCAATTAGTTGAAGCAGTCAATATATGCTGCCAGCACTGTTCCACTAACAACTGATAGCCTTTCTTTCAACCTTTTTAATAATTAAACATTGATTGGTTGTAATAGTATTTTCAGTCAACTTAAAGACGAACATATTTTTGCATTTTTAGCGACGTCCAGCTGTTTTGTTGGTGGATAATGGCCCCAGTAAAATGTCAGATTAGAACCACCGGCACACCACAAGTTACCGCAAGTCACCTGAAAGACTTTACTACATTTAGACCTTCACCCCGAACGGGACTCGAACCCACGCGGTGGGAGGCTAAGCAAGTAGAAGAGTTACAAATCGGCGACTCTACCACCATGCCCCCAATACGCTAATAAATTCTTGGCAGAATTTTACTGGTAATTCTACAACGTGTTTCTGTTTATCTTTTTACAAGAGTAAAAGTTGTTGGTTTAATCGGTATTTAATACTGAGTTACAAGATACTTCTGACTTTGTGTAAAAATCGATACAGAAGTCGTTCAGTGTGTTTGTTTATAAACATAAACGACCAAGAGTTTAAGCTCACTTAAGCCTCACCAATGCCATAAATCTTTGAAGGATATTTCTTATTTTATTCAGCATATTTTATATATCTTAATTTGGGAAAATACAATTAAAGGTAAATGTACCTTTATTGGAGTGAAATCATTGTTTTGTTTCCTTTCAGCCATGCAGTAGGCCTATCGTGAGAATCAAAAGCGTCGCGATGCTTTTCAACAACTTTAGCCGATGTTTAGCTAAAGAACCTAACATATCTCCTTTGTATACATATACAATACGCAGATTTGCTCGACAGTGTCGCAATATTTTAAGTTCATATGATGTACGAATCTTGTGGGTCCATGTTCCTACTCAAAAATGTGACCTTGGGGGTCGCTATAAACTAGTTTAGAATAGCATTGCTGATAATCATATAGAACAATATTACTAATTTCTGCTAGCTTCTAGTATGTTAGTGTATAGTTGCAAATAAGCTCGTATACAAATCTTGTTCTAATCTAAATGAATAAACGAAGTACATGAAACAAGATTTCTTGAAATGCAAAATCATAATACAAACTTAAAATTCTAAAAAAAACTTGTATTTGTATTAGGCTACACCGAGAGCTCGTTAACGAGTTTCACAAGAAAGACATGTACATACCTACCTGTCAGTATGTTAACATGCTGGCCTAAATCCAGCCAGTCCTGTGTAAATCCAATGGCTAGATCTATATTAAGTAACGTTAGAAATAAGTATCGATTTTCCAACAGCCGTCAGTAATTTCAACACAAATACACAAGCGATCCAACACGATGATTCTATAATTCAATAGTAGGGTCGAACATTACAATGAAATGACTTTAACTCCCAGTACATGTAGATCATACGAATACCAGAATAGCATAGCAGACCCCTGTAAAGACTTGTACTACACATGGAAATTCCTAAGTTGCATGTACAGTCAGTCATTAACGAGTTGTGTTCGTGGATACGGTTTCTATTTTTAGAACATATTTTTGCAGCGGCGTAGCTGGGCATCAGCCTATTTTTAAATCTATTTCTGCTATATTTATTTATTGTAAAAACATACCCTTATAAATTGTTAAAAACTTGACTTAAGAAGGTATACTTTTCCATATAATGTGTGGTTCTATTTTCGCATAAAACATGGAACACACAAATCTCTAAAGCAGGATACTGTATATAAGGACATTGGTTTCCTCATAGTGGTTCCGGAACTCCCTCGGGGGAAGTGCGTGAAGTTTCTCTGGTTTATCATTATTACTTCCTATGTAAAGGTTATGTGTATGTTGAGATTACTTTTAACAAATCGTTTGTAAAAGAAGTTGCACAGTTTATTATATACTGAAGAATGCGACATGGTTATCAAATCAGTCCGCTTCCTTAAGGAAAAGGGACATTCAATAAGGGTATGTTATATAAGCTCTGTACATAACATATTAATATCAAGAGATTTCAAAACACGTGCGCATAAAGCAAGATTTGTTTTGTTAATTAACATTTCACTCATTTGGTTGAAATATTTATATCAAGAGATGTCAAAACACGTGCGCATAAAGCAAGATTTGTTTTGTTAATAAACATTTTACTCATTTGGCTGAAATGTATCTTTTTCTTTAGGTAGCCTAGTTTTGGGGGCATGCTCCTCCGGAAAATTGCGTACTTCTAGATTGAACGTGGTAGCTTGTGAGGCGGTTTTGGTATCAGTTTATAACTAATAATAAGTGTTATGTTACAAACATTTAAATTCTAAAACAATAATTATTTTTAATTATGAGAAAGTTGCTAAAACAGAAGCGCCAATTGTCTGGTCAACGCCATTTTATGTATTTTTGTTTTGTTTATAAAGGAGATAACCCGCTTATTTGTTTGTACACGCAATTTGTGTCTTTATGCAAAATGTCTTTATTTGGAGTAAATTAAGGTTGCATTTAAGCCATTTTGAGAAATCACTGTAAACAAATACGGGTACTAATTGATTTCAATTAATATATACCTTACCCCTGCTAGAATGTTTAGTACAATCTTTCTATGTTTTCATTCTGTGGGGACAATGTGTATTCTAATAAATTATTCTTACATATTCTAGGCAGTTGAGCAGCTGTATATTTTTCTATTGTCTTAAAACACAATCGTACATTCTCATGCACAAAAAGTAGTAACACGGTGCAATTAAATATGGAATTTATATTTTAGCATAGCATCTTGTAAAAGACTTTTGGGTAGACTTTGACTTACAGTGAGTACTAATATCTAATTGAATCATTAACCGACCTGATTTGGGCCTACGGCTTAGCTTTTTATACTGCTACAATGGTATTTTCCCAGGTCCATTGGTAACTCTCTGTTCGTGCTTATTTTTTCCATTTTTGGTGTTAATAACTCAGACCATTTTCAACTTTCAACCGTGAACAAGACTTTCTTGACACTGATCATAATGTCCTCTTACTAGTGTATTTGAAACAAACTGTTGAAATGTTATGAGAAATAATGTGTATTCATTTCATGATGCACAACTGAGATAATTTATAATCCAGTATTTGTAAACTTGACCTGATCGACCAGCACAAGCAATCCCAAACTTTTATTATATTAACCCTTTCCGTACAAACTGCTGTGGTTAAATTTAATCTTTTTTATAGTTTTATTTTTGGGTGCAGTGTGTAGGCAACATCAAGTTCTGTTTACAAGCAGGTCTGATCTGATCTGCTGGTTAACCCTGGCTTAGAGTATGAACTAAATTTCACTTCAGTGTTCTAATTCTACCCTCTCACAGTTATTACCATTCGGAAGGCCTCGGCTACTGTCAGAGATACCTCTCTGAAGGTGTATGGAAAGGGCCTAAGATGATGAAAATTAAGATGGTGAAAATGGGATTAAGCATGCCAATACTGCGCAGTTAACTGCTGACAGGTAACATGTACATAGATAATTCATTAATACAGATATGCTTTAGAGCCTATTATTTTTAATATCAAACATACCACTCGACTATTCCCGGAATCGTCTTTGGGTTGTACTTGGTGGTATAAATCAACTTTATCGCAGTATATATATACACACAGTAAGGGACCCTAACTTAGCAAATTTACTTTTAAAGCTTAGTATGTTTTAAACTTACATGTATATGTTTTCGCAACACTACTCTCTTTACCTCGTCGGTGGCGGGGGGGGGGGGGGGGGGGGGGGAGGTTTCATCCCCACCCCTGGAACCATCCCTGGTCAGAACGTGCCATGACTCCATACGTTACGTTAACAGTGAAGCCTATGAGAAATTAATTGGGGTTCGACTCTTGAAGGAATGGTGATTGTGTAATCACTTGATCTAACTGAATTGTATTTGTACGGAAACGTATGGAGCAAATGATTATAAAAACGACTTTGGTAAAGTGTTTGTTTCATTAAATTCATTGTGCTGCTGGCTTTTACTTTCTGTTGCGCCATAGATCGTAAGAGTATACCACACATATCATTATTAAGAAATTTCGAAATCATCTAATCACTTCCTACGGTTAAAGAACAAGTTTCTTTAAGTGTTTTTTCAAGCAGCTAAAACTACCGTATAACTCTTTTTAAAAATAATAGTTGGCTTTTTACCAGAGTGTACCAGTATTGAAGTACCTTAACGTATCACGATAGTGTAAATGGTATCTTCCTAGCTCCACGTATATTCGAGCCACATGTAAAATCCTTTTACAAAAATTAAAAAAAGAACTTTTTCGATTACTTTAACCTGACAAAATCACAGACCTCAGCAGAGTATTTTAAAATAGAGCTAACAAACAGGTCAAACACCTAGCACAAAATGTAGGTTATAAGGTTTACAATAAATCAACAACACATGCTTTTAGCTTCCCCAGTTATATATTCCTGTAGTAATGGAAACGAACCTGTATATTTAAAACTGTATCGATGTAATTGAAGTCATTTACTACTTTAATGGTGTTATCAATGTACGTCCAACTTTCATTATCCAGTAAATTGCCCCTTTCTGAAAACGACCATTGCTCATAGATTAGTTCTAGCCTAGATTGACAGCAATGTCCATAATAACATCCAGATTTATATGTAGCTCTTGTATTTGTTGTCAGCGCAAAATCTTCCTGATTTATTTCTTTCCCACCTTTACGTTGTATATAAGTCTTTTTTAAAAATCAAGAAATAATGGTGCAAAAATGGGTGAGACAGTCATTCCTTGCTTCAAACCGACTAGGTTATTGTAGAAATATGAAATATTATTGAACAATCTAACACAGGATCGTACAGACAAGTACATGCTCTACAGTATTCTCATTTGTTCATCGTTACCAAATGCAAGCTACATAGCTGGTCAGTTTTATAAATGCTATCATATTTTTCTAAGATCTTTTCTAAGATCTAAAAATACAACATCAAGCCCTTCTGTTGAAGAAATGATTGACAGCAGACATTAAGATAAAATGGCATCGTAGGTTGAAAGGCCCTTTCTAAATTCATACTGGGCTTCTTGATACTCATCCTGTGCGATGCAAAATTCATTTATCATCTTGTTCAAAACAGATGTGAACAACTTTGTGAAACATCATGAAAGTACGGTGGCACAGAGGTGACATGCACTACTCTTTTTTTATCTCCGAAAAAAATCGTTTTTAAAGTAGGTATTTTAAATTCAGGTGATAAGACTTATGGTCTGAACTATTCTACCAACTGAAGTAACCCAGGCAGACAACTCTGGAGAGCATTTTTATAATACTCATCCCCACTTATCCTTTTGGAGCAAGGCGTCAACTTTACAGAACCACTAGTTTATATTTTTTCCGACGTGACGTCACGCAGCAAGATGGCGGACAGCGACGCTAAGAACAACTGCATACCAACACTTCAATATGGAAGGGAGTTGGGGTAAAAAATCGACCATGGTAATTTACATTTCAATATGAAAATTGACCTTGTGCATGATTTACTCTCCATTTTCGAAATGAAAGAAATGACGCATTCTAAACGCACATTGTTGCAAATCGTTAACAATTATCTATGTTATAAAATGAGTGTGTAAGAAGAAGGAGAGAGAGAGAGAGAGAGAGAGAGAGAGAGAGAGAGAGAGAGAGAGAGAGAGAGAGAGAGAGAGAGAGAGAGAGAGAGAGAGGGTAGGGGAGAGAGAGAGAGCGTGTGTGTATGTGTGCGTGCGTGCGTGCGTATATAACCACAATAATAAAAAAAAATACAAAATAATTATTCGGCAGAATTGTCCATTTTGTAAAGAAACCCTTTTTCCTTTTAAGTAGCCGTGGGATGCGATATATGACTCTTTGAACAACTTGTTTACCATTTCAGTCAGCTTTCGTCGTCGTCGTTGTCGCCAGCATCATCATTAGCGGCAGCAGTATCCTTATTATTCACATCATCATCGTCGTCGTCGTCATCATCAGTGGCAGCATTGTTAAATTAGTAGATCAAAATCTAGTTTTGTAGTGTAGTATTAGTAGAATCTTTTTCATGCTGAATATGGGTGTCCAAGTTAAACTGATTTATTAAAACGAACAGACTTGGATACATTTTTTATTGGCAATATCCTTTAAAATATAAAATATATTCCAATAAAATTGCGTCTTTCTTATGAACAAAACAATACGTCACCAACAAATTTTAGTTTCAATGCGATTAAAATTAAACAAAAAAAAAAATAATAAAAATGACGTAGGTCTAAAGGAAGTATGGGCATTATGCCAGCAACTGAAGGTGAAAATTCCGCTTACTTCAATTTGTCGAGGAATACATTGGATTAACACCGGGGCGAAGTTTTGCAGCGACCTCTAGGTTATATATCACTAAATTCATTTGTTTTTACTCTATAGTACATGTCACAACATTGGAAGCAATTTAAAGCAAACCGTTTCTCTGGAAATCCCAAAAATATATATTGTTAGTAAGATCAATGCATTATCTAGGTAACAAGGTCTCAGCAAAGGAAAGTTATGTATCGCAAAGACGGTTATTCTCCCCTGAAAACATACTCCGTAATTTGTGCATAGTGTGAACGCAGTTTTTAATAAAATGATCAGTTCCAGTCTAAATGGAACATCCATTAATGAGCAGACGAGTGCAGTTATTTTGCTTTTTTTATAGCTATACACTGTTTCAGCCAAACTACATGAGACTTTCTTAACAGTAGCAAACACAGTCACAAATGCAAAATAATCTACATTAAAATATCAAAAAGACATGTCAAGCGTTCTACTTCCGGTGGATATTTAGGCTAACCGTCCCTCTAGTGTTTAAATGCAGCTGGTTCCCGACTTCGTATTATGGTAACATCTCAATTATAATGAAGACAATGTTATTTTAACATCATTATTAATGACGATATACTATTTTATGTACTGATTATCATTATGCTACAGTTTGAGATTATTGAATAAGCGTACTGAGTGCAATAATAAGATACACAATTATTAATTCAAACACACACAAAACAATAACAAATATAATATTGCAATCAAGAAACAAAAGTAAGAACATCAAAATATATTTTCAATATAATTAAAAAATGTAAAGTATAAAATTGCAATTTAAATTACATAACATCGACTGACAATAAAACGTGCATGATGTTTAAGGAATAACCATGTTCAAGTGTGCATCAACATGTTCGAATTTCAATTTCTACCTTTAATCTCTTCAATCTTTCAACCCATTGCGACTATCTCATTGGTTGTAATCACGCTCTCAATGAGGTACAGTGAAAAAAGCACATAGCTCAGATTAATACATATCAATTAATATTTTGTTTAAACCATATATATTTTATGTCCACATATTTGTGATTTTTTAAACATTACGATTTTTTTTCAACATGATTCTGGATTACGGTGAAGTTCCATTTGATTGAAGAGATGAGAATTCACTGTTATATAAGAAGGAAGATAAATAATCACCATAGAATCACTCTTTCATACGGTGGAACAGAGGTGACATGCACTACTCTTTTTTATCTCGTTCCCACGAGATTCTAAGTCGTGGAAACGAGATAATAAGTCGTGGGAACGATATACTAACTCTAGGGAACGAGATACTAACTCGAGGGAACGAGATACTAACTCGAGGGAACGAGATATTAACTCGAGGGAACGAGATACTCACTCGAGGGAATCAAATACTAACTCGAGGGAACGAGATACTAACTCGAGGGAACGAGATACGTAAGTCGTGGGAACGAGATAGTTAGCCAATCAAAATGCTTGTTCAAAAGATGAACTGAACTAGAAATAACAGAGGAACATATATGTTCTTCTTGTATCATACGTTACATATACACCCACAGAGGCGGATCCCGGATTTTTTTTTTTTTATTTATTTATTTATTTATTTTTTTTTGGGGGGGGGGGGGGGGGGGGGGGAGGGGGCGTGATTTTGTGTATCATGTTATGTCAGAGCTACCAACATTGATAAATGCTTTCTAAAGTAATGTTTTTCTTTTATTGATAAACATTTTTTTTTCAAATAAGTATAAACAAATCTACTGCTTTTTTTTAAAATGTAATTAGTCTAAAAAAATCCCATGCAAAAACATTTCTGCTCCGAGAATCGATTCTGTTCCGTGAGCCTATACTGTACCACTGCAGCATGGCGAACTGAACTGAATTTTACTGTTATTAAAGTTGGTAATAAATAATAACTGTATATCCAGATTTATAGACAAGCATGATGAGTATTGTTTTTAAAAAGAGATATCAACGTCAGTGCTTTGGATTACAAAAATAAGTTGTCACGTGGATTTCTAAGTTAAAAATAGCAAACTGTGCAGCGTGTCTCAGATAGGTCATATGTGTTTCCCATGAATAACGTGTTCTGCTTTACTGTTCGCATACATGTAGGACATCAGGGAACATCATTTTGAGGGATCATTTCAGGAAACAATACATTATTTTTAATTTTTAGAACAAAATGTTGGTTCAAATTGTCGGATACCACCTTTAACGCACTTTTACGGGGGAACGAATTAGTCAGCCAATCAGAATGTTTGTTACATTTATGCATTTGTCATACACCAAGTTACTTCTTACTTAGATCTTTCAATACCGATTGATGTAAATGACTATAAGTGCGTAAATGCAACTGTCTGACAGACAGCATTATATCATGCCTTTCTTTCAAAACAAATCGAATTTCTGCATATGTTCATCCAGTTTCAAAGTAAAACTTAATTAGTCTTTGTCTGTCATCGGCCATTATTGAACCGAATCATGCATGCAGGAATAAAACAAGCATTTTGATTGGCTAACTATCTCGTTCCCACGACTTACGTATCTCGTTCCCTCGAGTTAGTATCTCATTCCCACGACTTAGTATCTCGTTCCCACGACTAAGTACCTCGAGGGAACGAGATAAAAAAAGAGTAGTGCATGCCACCTCTGTGCCACCGTACCAAATTCCCCAAAGGGGTTGTTAGATATTGGTATGCAAATTTAAAATAGGCAAACTGTCGGATACCACCGTTACTGATAGTTTGTATGCCAAACTTTGAAGAAAAAAATCTCCATCCAGTTTTGAATTTATAAATGCATTTTTCTTCTAAAATTGATATTTAAGTATTCTCCTGTTTAGAAATAAGAAAACTCCAAATATAATGTTATATCTTCCTTATGGAAAGTGTTTTGCTAATGAGTTAAAATATTGCATTAGATAAACAAGGAAACATTTTGCTTGATTGGTTTGTCTCCAACTGTGCCAAATATGTCATTAATTGTTTACAAACTCAACATGTTTAAGGCTGATTTTCCCATTTTCTCTGCTGACCGTGCTTGATAAAAAACCAGACTTATATATTTATCCCAGAGTTGCCCAAAATGTTCCATAAAGTATTTTGACGATGAAAATATAAAATAATTTCACATGAATTTGATTTTTTATACTCAACCCTCAACCATCAGTTTTTGAAGCATTTTATCCCTAATATTGATACTCTTTAATTGGAGGTGCAGCATTTCATTTGTCATTCCTTAAATGGAAGTGTAACATGAAAAAATAAATAAAACAAGTTCATAATAATAAAACCTGATATACTTTTTGTCATTGTCATACATGGCCCCTACAGCACTGATTGCCTGGTTTGCATTAGTGTGTTAGTTTTAAGGCTGTTCCCATTTTCAGAAGAAAACAGTGAAAATGTATTTTAAATCTAGATTGGATAGAGAAAGTAAACACATGTTATGTAGTCACATTTAACTTTGGCCCCGTTAAGCGGTGGCAGAACGGCTGACTGAGATGAAGGTTGACCTAGTGTGGGGGCTACTGTTAGGGTAAAGTAGAGGAATACATCGGCTGGGCGCCCATCGTGTGTGTCTGATGCTGTTGTTGCAACTGCTGCTGTCGTTGTTGCTGTCGTTGTTCCTTTTTCTGCTCCAGCTCCGGGTCTGGTTTTCTTCACGAGTAATTGACGGACTGAACCACGGGCCGGTTAAAGTCGACCGTATTGTCAGCGAAAGCTTTCGAAGACTTGCACAGAATGGAAGTGGATACCACGGCAAGGACGATATTGATACCAGCCACCCATATCGCTGCTATGGCAAGCTTCTCATATAACTCATAATCCGGGTTAAGAGTGCAGCTGGAAAAGACAACAACAACATATCAGCATCGTCACCATCACCAAATTTAGGCCCCTCATCGCATGGGTTTAATTCCCGATCGATGCAAATCCTTTCACTGCTTATTTCACACAAAGGTAACATTTCGCTGTGCTACAGTAAACACTGCTGTTTTGAAAAGCACTTGACGTGGTAGCAAGGTCATGCTTGTGCACAACGATATTATTGTCAATGTGAGAACCTTTAACTTGATTTAAATTTAATAAAATCAAAATGCAAACATTTCTTCATCTTTATCTGTAGAATAAACCAAAATATAATAATTTCTTTTTTATCTCGTTCGAAAAGCTAATTAACGATTTCGATATCCTTGTTTGGTGACAGAGGTTACTGTGATCTTACAGGCACGTGACCTCTTATCTGGCCATTTCTTTCACTGCACTGGGCTGGGCTGGGCTGGGCTGGGGCAGGGGGTCTTCCAGCTGCGCTGATGTGCGCCTGTGGTTCTATCCAAACATTTGCTTGGGGTATTCATTCACCAAAACTAGCTAGAAGTTGATAAAATGACCATGACTGGCGTTCTGCGATGTATAAGTATTTTAAAATGTCCAGACGATTGTTTTAAGGGTAGCAAAGTGGATTTATAATGTTAGTGTTAGACAAGTATGGGTTTTATTATGTTTTCGTCTGTCAAGTTAGTGTGGATGCAATGCAATTTTCCAAATTTTCAAACAACGTGCTATATGTTCGTACACTTCAATAAACTAGAGTGCGTAGGATTTGTATACATACTAAAAACGACTAACAGAACATTTTACCGCCAAAATTGAGTTTAATGTTAGAATCTCATCCTATACATTAAGAATACAAACAGATCGGGTGTTTTTTTTGTTGCTAAGATAAAAATTTGTCAGTTTTGTGGTGTGGACATATCATCATGATATCGAAGATGAGTTTCACTTGAAAGGTATATGTCATGCCTATGATGCTATAAGACGACAATACATGTTTATTCACCAACGATTCCATGTAAAATCATCTGTTTATAAAATGGCCAGTATTTTTTTTTTGTTCCAGCAACAAGGAAACCTTGATCAATTTGTCTATTTTTGATAAAGAAAAAGATTTGTTGATTAATAATAACCTGTCTAGTATATAAAATCACGTTCGTTTTTGCAATGCTTTGACTAATTGACTTTGTATGTTTTTCATTTGTTACAGATGTTGTACTATGTACAAACCTGAATAAACATAAATTTTGTTTTGATTTAGAAAAATACATGACATACCATGATCATTACATCGACAAGCATAGTTTACACCATATTGATTGTACTGTCATTTCCTTTTTGCTTTATTGTCATCTTTATAATTTAATACAAATCCTTTTAACTTCCAGTGTATCTTGATGCTGTCATACCAGGTGTGTAGTAGGCTAAGGCTTTATGTGCTATAACTGTGCTTTTGTTGGTTTTGTTGTTGTTGTTGTTGGGGGTGGGGCTGCGTTAACCTTATATCTAGCTGCTGGACTATATCGACGGACCAGCGTTGGACAATGACCATGTACGGTCAGATGATCGCGCGGGCACAATAGAATGTGCTTTACTAGTATTAAATTGGTTGCGAACATCTAAGTTCCAAAAGGAGATGCTTACACTTGCAAGTATATACGCCAGTCGCAATTAACTATTAATTTGCCAATTTTGAATTACGAATTACCGATTCCGGTACCAACTTCACGCACCTGATTAGCTGAGTTACTGTAATCACTGCCGTCTGGAATAGCACGTGACAAAGATAAAGATCATGTATGTGCACGTCGACATCAATGTCAATGTAAAATGTTGGAGGTCGTTCTGTGATGGAAAGATATGTGCACTTGCTTCATGCGCAACACCTGATGTGTTTATGAAGCGGGCGATTGTTTTACCAGATCGCGACATTGTTAATGGTGACAAGTAAGTGGGGTACAGTTCCTTGCTTACTGCTCAATCCAGTATGAAGATATTATCCTATACAGAGTTATCGCTCTCCCTTACACCCCTGCTCACGGTCATGATGGTCAAGGTTCTTGATACAATTGTGATAAAGAGATTTATTATGTTTTAGAGGGTTGCGTATATTGTACATTAAATGTTTAAATTTAAAATATTTTGCTTTGGTCTGAAAACTTCAGATAACTTAAGTAATTAAACAGTAACTACGTAATTATTTTATATACTTTTTGCAATAATTCCCCTTTGTTCCACATATATATTTCACAAGCTAATGCTATGGTCACATTACCAGAAATGCCGCTGCGCGGCGACTTGACGGCGAGTTTTTCGTGAAATTCGTCCGGTGGCAGCGCGGCCGCTGTCGACGCCGCGCGGCGGCAGTCTTCTTTTTACACGTCGCGCGGTGGCTGTCGAGATTATAGCTAAAAGTTAAAATTCAAATGTCGCCGCGCGATTCTCCTCCCAAATTCGAAATTGCGCGGTGGCAGGACGGCGACATGTCAGAGTGGCGCGGCGGCAGCGCCGCGACCGTGCAGCAACTGGTGGGAGGCAGCGCGATTATGGCCTCGTCCAGGATTCTGGACCGCCCCCTAGACTGCGCGGCGATCGGGCGATTCCCAACTGCCACCGCCCAGCCACCGCCCTACTGTGGCGTCGCCGTCGGGCTGTTGCCGCGCGATTTAGTAAAATCGCGCGGTTGCTGGGCAGTGGCTGCGCGGTGGCATGCCGGCGGCTGTTCATATTGGACTGCTATCCGACGGCTACCGAGCCGCTATCGCCGGGTAGCGGCGACAGCCGTGCACCATGTATATATAGGGATGTGGTGAAGTCCAGCAACAATCGTTACCATGGCACTGATACCACCACAGCGACTTCAAGACCTGCGCATTGCGGAACTCCGTTGGAGGCTGGATCGACTACAAAGACGGCAGAACTTCGTGGTTGCTGCTTTTCTTTCGGAAGAGCAGCGGCGTGCACAACAAAGACGGCGAAAAAGAACTTGTTGGGTCAAGCCGTGGCTGCAGCGAAGTGCTTTCCTGGGCCAGTACGAGACGCTAATGAACGAACTCAGGATCGAGGACCTTCTTCGCGGGTGCCTTGCTATTTGACACTTTCTTAGGCGCCATCACGCTTGATTGATTATAAATGATTGACTATGCATGAAACTCGCCAGGTATATATACACCCTTAAAAATGTGCTGCCATCGCGCTGCCACCGGCCGGGGGCAGCGCGGCTGCAGTTGAAGCTGGCTGCCGCCGTGCGGCAGCAGTCAGTTTTGGGCTGCCATCGGACTGCCACAGCCCGGCGGCAGTCCATGAATTGGCTGCCGCCGGGCGGTGGAAGCACTGTCACCGCCCGATTTTCTTATGACGTCAGGGCCTACCGGAACCTTGAAAACTAAATGTCGCTGCGCTGTCGTCGGGCTGTCACCTTTACATTCATGACCACTTTCCCGATTCGCACATTTTCGGACGGCGGCAGTCCAATCCAAAATTTTCCCGATGTCATACTAATCGCGCGGCGGCAGCTGGTAATGTGACCGTAGCATAAGTGCGCTGCCGATTTGAAACTTCTATTTTCAAATTCATAATGTGAGGTCATACTAAGTCACTGGCCTATAATACTCTGACCCTATTATAGAGGTAAATAAATCGACAGTGTAAAAGAGTAGAATAAAGTTGACTGTTCGATCCGTTGTCAGGATAATCAATCGGAACTTCTCAGGTAATTCCGTCATCGGGACAATCATCCCTCTAATGATACTCACAAAAATCACGATCGTTTTGTTCGCCGGAAGTCGGAATAATATGCCTAAAATGTAATTCGCACAAAACATAAATAATGGCGTCGTTTGACAGCTGTTTGTTTGCTGCGCTGCGTAAATTAAACTTGGATGATTAAGATTTGACGCAGCAACAAGTTGAAGTTTTACGGGCTCCGTACTGTAGTGAGCTGTCATCCGAGCTGTTATCTTTGTTGTGACGTCTGTCACAAAAGAAGCCCTATTTAGGGAAATGGCCGAGGTATTCCGGCTACTTACATACATCCGAGAGAAGATTCGTGAATTATTCGAGGTGTTCCGATAGTCAGGATAATGTGACTAGGTGTAAATTCAAGCCTGGTGTTCTCGGCCTGCTATTCACATTGAAGATAGCACTACATCCGTTTAAAGTGGAGGCCTTCTTCGGATAAACGAAATTGTTGGCTGGTCAATAAACCGAACACACGATATTACGAGGTATTACGACCAAACTTACTCCGTCCCGAATTGGGAAACGCCTTCGCATGGAGCAGAAAATGTATCTCCCAGGGTTGCGAAGAGGATCAGAAGAATGGAGCCTATGACTATGATGAAGTTCGGCAAAACCAACATGCACATCTGAAACAGAGGGATGATGTCTATTTGTCGAAACATAGACCCTTTTCTATAATCATATGTTTCCGTTTTATTTATTGAAAGTCCCAAAGTGCGTGTATGTACGTGTGTGTGCTGATGTGCGTGTGTGGCAAAATGAATGAATTCTCATGTAATCAGCCAATTAACCAATACATTTAAAACGGAACTGTCTTGATCGTCTTTTATATAATTACAACCAATCTATATTGGTGTGACTCACAAATAAAAGCACTGCACGGTTCAGTTCCGATTTGAACACCTTTGCCCTCCATAGCATGCCGAACGCTCCAAGGAAGCTCATCAGAATCTGCAAAAATACAGACGACATAAATAATCAAGGCAGATGGCCCAGTGACGGTCCAGTTTTAAAACACTGTTGTTCAAGAGTCTACCTTCTTATTAATTATATCAATTGTTTGCTTTTGCCAAATGCATTGGGGATTTCTAGTATATTCTGAAAACATTTATGTTGGGCAAAAAATCCAGTATGTATATAAAAGCGCCCTCATTGGTAATAATTTCCCGTTATTCATTATACTCATTTATACCAGCAACGAGACACTTATCAAACGGCATATAGAGACACTTTGTACAAAGCCTGCAAAACTGTAGACTGCGTTTTCGTACGGGAATAGTACTTATTAGCATTAGGAAGAAATTAGTTTTATTCATACGTGAAATACCTTAAAAACGAACTTAAGGTTAAGGTGTCGGTTCGAACCGCCAAACTATTAGCATACAAATTTACATAAACACCGCGATTGTGATTTCGTATGCAATTTAATTGAATTATATCTTATTTTCACAAATATTCAACTTGTAGCGCGAGAAGAAATAAGTAATTGTGTGGATGGCTGATTCGTAGCTTTAAGTTTCCAAACAAAATGTCCATATTTGACACGGCGTCTGCCCTTAGGCTTGACATTTTTGCAGACGATTGTTTACGTAAAAGATTCAGCGCCGAGTATATGTGTACAAAATGTAAAGTAATCAGAATAGTTCAATAATTTAGAAATAAAAATAACAAATTATCAGCATTCTTTTTAATTTGTTGATAAGCCATTTTTGCAAACCGGTGCGTGCCTTCACAGCAACGTCGAAAAAAAAAAAATAGTCCGGTCATGAAAATAAAATGATGATATTGCCAACTGCATTTCATTGAGAAATAAAAAGCTGTCACACGATCGGGACAAGCCAATTAGATTCAAAGAAAACACACATGTTGTAATTATACACTAATAAACAATTCCAAAATCTGTCTAATTACTCCATGGCCATTATCAACATCATGTATAAATAAATGTGTCACCGTTCTAGGCCAACCAATTGATTGGACTTACCATAGGGGCACAGATAAAATTGCCGATTGGATACGGGATGTTTCTGTCTCGTGGATCGGAGAAGAATATCATGCCCGCAACCCCAAGACCCACATTGAACGAGAATAAAAAACCCTGAAGTACCATAATCACTGCCAGAAAAATAACCAGCTTCTCTCTGTCCCTGCGAGCTGTAAAAAAAAATGTGTATGTTTTAGCAATTAATTTCTAAGTACATATTGACTGGCTTTGGCAGATAGGCTAGATCCAGATCTTTACGTGTCTTTGTCTCTCTGTCTGTGTCTGCCTATGTCTGCCTATATCTGTCTATGTATGTCTATGTCTGTCTACATGTTTTTCTTTTTGTGTATTATGTCTCGTCTCTGTGTTTTTTGTCACATTTACATTTACCTTGTTTGCCTTTGTCTACAGGTAGATAAAGTTTAAATATCTTTGGAAATTTTGATAGGACCTTCCTTATTTACCTATGTCGGACTATGTCTGACTATGTCGGACTATATCTGCCTATATCTGTCTATGTCCATCTATGTCTATATATGTCTGTCTATGTATTTCTGCAACTGCATGTTGCTGTTTTATTCTGTCTCTGCCTGTTTCTGTTTGTCTCCCTGTCTCTGCCATCTGTTAATGAAAACTTGAAATTTATGTTGACAAAATAAATCGCATTACACGAATGGTTAAATAAACTGAAATATTTTTGGCGGTTGGCGGATTTGTTTGTAGTACGTCAATTAATGAACAAACTCTATAAGTAAACAAACAAGACATTGATAGGACGTCACAACACAATGTCATTGTAAGCGGTGTTCCTGATGTGCCCTTTTGTTAACCACCATTCACTCCTTTAGTCCACTTTTACATGTAAATCAATGAAATAATTCCATTGTGTCATAGTGAAACCATTAAATGGTGATCTTTAATAACAAAACAGTTGGCAGATAGGTTTATGCAAATGAATGATATTTTTCCTTGCTTATTAATAAATACATCATGAAAAGGGGAAAACAGAAGTAAGTACGAATGTAAAAAAATGTCAACTTACTGATTGCCTTCTGTTGTGCATTGAGCTCATTCCCCGGGACATTGTTGTCTTCATATCTAATTACAATAGGCATAGTTGGCCATCCAATGTTGCTAAAGAAAAGAAACATAGTTTTTAAAATGTCCATTATAGACTATAGATTCGTTTTCAGATATAAAGCACCGGTTCGTAGTGTAGTTTCTGGGTGGGGAAGACCCCAAACACCTATCTACGTAGAACATTTAAAAGAACAATACAAACACAAGAGAATATTCAATAAACTATGACGTAAAATAAATATTATATGCATGAGTTGACACGATTACATTGTCTTGTAAAAACGAATTAAAAACATACATAATACACACAATCTATTTTATCAAAAGCGATCGGAACAATAAAAACCAAACAATGACATTAAAACCAGCTACCTTTTAATCTCAGATATGACATTGAAAGTAGCCAAACTTAAATTAAATTAAAATGGATCAATTGATTGTCAGTGTGTGATCGTTAATTGATGTTTGCCTACAGTCATTATTGTGATGATAGCGTTAGCACTAATCTTGATTGATAATTAGTCACTGTGATCTTAACTGATGTTTGCCGTCATAGACTTATATAAGTGCTTGCAATTAATAGACTAGTCACACTCATGCTCAGTATCATTAAACAGATCATCACCAAACCTCATTATCAAACTTAATTTGCCCGAAGCTAACCATCATTTTTAATAATAACATCATGAATTTTTTAGTCTATTTACAATTTTAAACACCATAGCTAAGAAAACCCTTCACGCCATTAGTAACCCTCTGAGATATTTGACTTTTAATCAACTTGTAAATAATGCTCGCCAAATAATTTGTAATTTACGGCGAGGGTAAATAAGTCCAAATAAGTAAGTAAGACTAGTCAGTGTGTGATTCAATCTCGCAACGTACGCGAGCTTTACCACAACGTAGCATGAAGAAGTCGACAAAGACGGCAACCAACTAATTGTGTTTGTATTCCTATCTTATAAAATATTATAAATATATTATACACTATATAACAAATTAAATCAAGTATATACTTTACTTGACATCATTTTTCCCCTTCAATTAACGCATGGAAATGATACACTCATATCCGAAGTACTCATAATGCATATGAAGCCGATGGAAACAAATACAAATTGATGTGAATGGTTTCGAAATAATTATAAATAAGTATACATTTTTGCTTGACGTATACACTTATATCCGATGGCGACATGTTACCGATCAAGGGCGACCTGTTACCAGTTAAGGGAGGGCGAAGTGTTACTAATGCTTCTCGAGTTGGTCTCTCCTTTTCAATTCATTATTGCCAGTAATATTCAGCTTGTGAGCGCCGATAATTCGCTCGATTAGCTGACATTTCCTTCCGGATCCATTCAAATGACGATTCGCTAGGTACTTTTTCAAATCGGTAAGCTTGAAATGGTCCAATTCTTAGTTGTTTAAACAAGCTTCGTTGATTTCTTTGTCCTTGTCCGCCATCTTTTTTTACTTAGTCCTCAGAGGCTCAGCGGCGAGTAGCCTCCCTTTGAAATCAAGGGAAGTAACCGAGTTATCGGACTGCCCAATACAGTAACAGGCCCGGATCCAGAGCTTTTCAGCTTGGGTGGGGTGGTGGGGGTGGGGGTGTTGGGTGGGGGCGAAAACCGAATAAGACATACGTTCTAAGGGGTCCAGAAAAAAGTTTCTTAAATGTCGGAGATGCTTTCTGAAGTATATCTGGACAAAAGGTTAATAGTTTTAATGGTTTTATTAAACTGACTCTGAACGTCTGGAAATGCGAAGGCACAAATCTGTAGCAACATAACGTTTTTGTTGAAAACTGCTTCGAATTCTCAAAAAAAAATATTCCGAAATAAGCAAACACACGCTGCCCTTCTAATTAGAACATAAAATGCAGGAAGATGTTTGCATATTATGGGAAGAAAATAACAACAAAAAATCTTGCTATCTTAGCGCATTTTTTTCAGCGGACAGCCATTGCAGTATCGGCAGATATTATGCTTAACAGATATGCATTTAATTGTCTGAATTTATATTTCTGTTAGGTCTTCGAGAGCGTGTAGTGCATAATTTCAATATACAGTATTTATGGAAGTTGTTACTTCCATAAAACTCGTCTTTTAAAAAAATCCAAAATTTCGAGAGTGTCACCTCTAATAAATAGCGTGACAAACAAAACAGTGCTGATTCGCCGCGAAGTACCCAACAAAAAACAATAATTGATAATTAAAGTATTGTAAAATAAACAAAATAAACAGAATAACAACAAAGAAGTTTGGAGTTTCGGCACGTCAAATAAGCAAAGCATTATTAAAACTTGGACCAAAATACAACAGATTGTGCACACATCGTCAACCTACCGTCATGTTCCAGTACACTGTTCATTTAGATGTTAGAAAAACAATAACACATCATTATTACATTTTCTAAAGCATATTAGTTATAGCTGTGTTTATAACTTTAAATGTTTAAAACAGCAACATTGTTTAGCCAACGAAAACTGCACAGATTGTTGAAGGTGGTATCCGATAGTTTGCCTATATCTAATATCTTATCTCTGTTTGGGGTATGTGTACATGATGATCTTCAATAGTACCTAAATTGTAGGACAGTAAAACTCGTTAATGAACACTTAAATGGTCATTCTTTTTAAATCTATAAATAAGAACAATTGGGATTCTTGCTAACAATAGACATCGACGTCACAGCGGATGCCGTGGATGAGCTAAAACATAAGTGGCCACGTGGTTTTCGTAGTTTAAAAATAGCTTACTGTGCAGCGTGGCTTGGATAGGATATACTGTAGGACATCAATAAACAGCATTCTATGAGATCTGTTCTGGTAACAATGGTTTATTATGATGTTTAATGAAACTATTTTGGTCCAACTGTAATATACCACCTTTAAGTACTATTTCTACGCATGATCCTTGCTACAGCCGCAGGTCACTAAATTATACAATTACTTTCAACTTAACGATATCTCTCACCTTTTCGATGTTTTGCAACTTGATACATAAATCTTTAACCCTGGGTTATTGCTAAAAACAAAGTAGGGACAAAATCTTTCGGTAACACAATTCTTCCTGCTCATTTTAGCAAGGGCAGACAAACACCCTCCCGTATTGTTTCCAATGCGGATAAATACCCTCCTGTAAATTTTTCACATTTTGCAATAATGTTTATTGGGTTCACGTAGTTAAGTCTTGTAAATACATTGACAATAACATCGGATTTTTTTTCTGATGAAGTTCCAACAATTTTAGTAACGTCTCCATCACCGCAGAAAAATAGGCGCCAGATCACAGTTTTATGCCTTTCGTTACCCAACAGGAAACAGAACAAGACAAAAGAGTTCCTGTTTCTGCTGACGAATACTGATTAAAAGTTGAATGAAGAAGACTGATTAAATGTCAGTTTTGTACAAAGTATGTGTAAATCAGTAAGTAAATGTCAGTTTTGATGGAAGTTTTATGATAGATTGTTGCAAATCAGCTATTGAACAAGGATGTCTTTGGCATGTTTACTGTCGAGATTATTAACATGTCAAGTCACCTGATATACTTTTGAAATTATTGGCCGAATCTACTGGTCAACGTGCAATTTCTTGCGGCTAGAAAATGTCGCAATATATAGTTTTACAAAGTTCAGGTAGATTTTTCTGTTCGGGATGTAAACAAAAATGTTCTGTTCACAGATGCTTATATGAAACATATAGTGAAAAAAAACTGTGTTCTTAGGCCAGGAGTGTTCGTTAGTGGGACAGTGGACAGCGAATGCAATACACACAGCTGATGTCGTACACGTCCCAGATGGCATCAGGGGTCTGGCTAGCAGCAGGGGGACCGAGTGTCCTTAATTACTGTTCGGGCACCACGTATAGACTAACGGCTTGAGATACTCATGATTATTATCTCTACACGGTTTACAAAATGTGTGAGATCAGGCTTTTTCTCAATAAATATAGTCGAGAAAAATTGTATGACCGGATATAATCTTAGGTATGACATTCAGACCACCTTCCCAGTAATCTTAGGTATGACATTCAAACCAACTACCCATTAATCTTAGGTATGACATACAAAACCTGCTACTCAGTAATCTTAGATATGACATTTAAAACCATCTACCCAGTAATCTTAAGAATGACACTTTAAAAGACTACATAGTTATGCATGCGTGCTATTTAAAACAACCGCATGTCATGTTCACTTTGCTAATTTAAACCTACCAGCACGGTATTTACAAAATTTGTATAAGCAACTCTTTGAAAGTGCGATTTACTTTTTAAATGCAGGAGAATCGACATTTTTTCCGTTCAAGACGGAAATCTATTTTCTACTATGATCGGCCACCTTTCACTTTGCAGACATTATAAAGATTTATACTTACCCGAAATTGAAAACTGACTTGCTGCCAATTTGGTTTCATGACCATTATCTGATTCATTAATCATGACCGTTATATGTAGCATGACCATTGTGTATAAGAGAAAAAAAGTGAGTTCATATAACTCAGTGAGCCTTTCGATGTTTTGATTAGATTGGGAGTTGGGTTTCGTTTAAACAACAACAACAACAACAAATAACATCAACAACAACACTCCAACAACAACAACAACAAACAAACAAACAAAACAACAACAATAAACAAACAGACACAATGAGGGTCATTTGAGGGGGGCCCATCTATTTTGGAGTATGATGAAACAATATCTGTCCGGGTGGGACCACCGGCACACCGCAGGCCACCTGAAAGATCCGCCTATGCGGGACCTGGACTCGAATAGATGAAACATAGTTTTATTAATGACTTCGTCGTTGTAATTGGTAAAAAGCATTAAAACTTAGGTGTCACTGAACAATAGGTATTATAATTCTTGCTTACAACTATATCGAGAGGTGATTAAAGGTTTATGTACAATTTCGTATAGTTCTAACAGTTTTTTTTTACATGTTCCTGACATTCTTGGGGATTGGTGCGCTACTGACCAATGACAGTTCAGTAAGCCCATGTCTATCAAGTGTGACTAATTGCTTTATGATCTCCCCCCCCCCCCATGACATATTTGTATATACTGAACTAATCATGTGTCCATCTGTCATCTCTCAGCATAGTGCTATCTTTCTTTTTTGTGTGTGTGTTGGGGGGGGGGGGGGGGGGGGGGGGGGGCGCACTAAAGAAGGCCATCTTTAATACCTTTAATACCGTGTTCAGTTACTGCGCCTTTGTTAATGTTGGGTCTTATTATAAGGAGACATATTGAATGTCATTACACACAAAGGTTTTCATATATGAATGCCAGTAAGTGCCAACGATTTCGTGAAACAGTTATACTGGTATCGAATATCGTCACCAGGTTGGCCCATTAAAGTAATCTAACAATACAAAGGCTATTTGCAGACCGCTTGCCTATCGAACTAATAATGCACTTATTCGTTTCTTGGATGAATTTTATCAGTTATGTTAACACCAGTCCAGTTAACTCCTTTGTACTTTAGCAGTGCCGGATGAACTACGTTGTGTGTATACATTCTAGTTGCATTGACAGAGATCATGTTCTTTGTCTTCCTTTAAAAATGGCATCCGATAGTTTGAACCATTTTTGTCTCTCAAGCAACAAAATAAAATTTTGTTACCTGAAATATATTGCGAAATGCTGTTTATTGGTGACCTACATCTATATAAAAAGTAAAGCATAACATTACATTTGTCATTACCAAAATGTATTTGCTTACCGACCCACGCTGCAGCAAGCTATTTTTACACTAAGAAAGCAATGTGACCCCTTACTTTTGAGATCAACTTACATGAACACCCGGGTAAGCTAATCATCTTTGACGTCAATATCTATTTTAGCAGAATCCCCATCGGGCTATTTATAGATTATAAAATAGCAGACCCTTAAACCGATATATTTCATGATTGTTATTGCCTAACAATTGAGGCGATGTCATAAACAGCTGAAGCTTAACTAAAGTATAGGCGTACGCAGCATTTATGCACAATAATCCAAGAACATGGGTAAGATGTTTTACATGCATAAGATATAGGCAAACTGTCGGATACCACCTTTAATTGTGACAGCACTAACACAATGTAATGATATATGGAGAACTAGCACTATGTAACACTATAAGTACTGGATCATTCTGTCTGGCCTTATTGTAGTTAGTTGATTGGTTGTCTTTCAGTTCTCATCGTAATTGCAGTAGTCACACGAGGGAGTTAGATCTTAGACTCCAGCTCAGTCAGCCCTGGCTGAGGTGCACCACCCTGGCTGAGGTACGCCGCATGGCTGAGGTACGCCGTCCTGGCTGAGGTGCGCAACCCTTGCTGAGGTGCGCCGCTTTGGCTGAGGTGTGCCGCTTTGGCTGAGGTGCGCCGCTCTGGCTGAGGTGGGCCGCTTTGGCTGAGGTGCGCCGTCCTGGCTGAGGTGCGCCGCTTTGGCTGAGGTGCGCCGCTTTGGCTAAGGTACGCCGTCTTGGCTGAGGTGCGCCGCTTTGGCTGAGGTGCGCCGTCCTGGCTGAGGTGCACCACCCTGGCTGAGGTACGCCGTCCTGGCTGACGTGCGCCGTCCTGGCTGAGGTGCACCACCCTGGTTGAGGTACGCCGTCCTGGCTGAGGTGCGCCGCTTTGGCTGAGGTGCGCCGCTCTGGCTGAGGTGCGCCGCCTTGGCTGAGGTGCGCCGCTCTGGCTGAGGTGGGCCGCTTTGGCTGAGGTGCGCCGCTCTGGCTGAGATACGCCGTCCTGGCTGAGGTGCGCCGCTTTGACTGAGGTGCGCCGCTTTGGCTAAGGTACGCCGTCCTGGCTGAGGTGCGCCGCTTTGGCTGAGGTGCGCCGCTTTGGCTGAGGTTGAGGTGCGCCGCTTTGGCTGAGGTGCGCCGCTTTGGCTGAGGTGCGCCGCTCTGACTGAGGTACGCAGTTCTGTCTGAGGTGCGCCGCTCTGGCTGAGGTGCGCCGCTCTGGCTGAGGTACGCCGCTTTGGCTGAGGTACGCAGTCCTGGCTGAGGTGCGCCGCTCCGGCTGAGGTGCGCCGCTCTGGCTGAGGTACGCCGCTTGGCTGAGGTACGCCGTCCTGGCTGAGGTACGCCGTCCTGGCTGAGGTGCGCCGCTCTGGCTGAGGTACGCAGTCCTGGCTGATGTGCGCCGCTTTGGCTGAGATGCGCCGCTCTGGCTGAGGTACGCCGTCCTGGCTGAGGTGCGCCGCTTTGGCTGAGGTGCGCCGCTCTGGCTGAGGTACACAGTCCTTTCTGAGGTGCGCCGCTTTGGCTGAGGTGCGCCGCTTTGGCTGAGGTGCGCCACCCTGGCTGAGGTGCGCCGCTTTGGCTGAGGTGCACCGCATGGCTGATGTGCGCCGCTTTGGCTGAGGTGCGCTCCTCTGGCTGAGGTGTGCCGCTCTGGCTGAGGTACGCCGTCCTGGCTGAGGTGGGCTGAGGTGCGCCGCTTTGTGCCCCGCATGGCTGGGGTGCGCCGCTCTGGCTGAGGTGCGCCGCTTTGGCTGAGGTGCGCCGCTCTGGCTGAGGTGCGCCGCTTTGGTTGAGGTGCGCAGTCCTGTCTGATGTGCGCCGTCCTGGCTGAGGATCGAGCGGAATGCGGGTATGTGGTACTGACCGTTTACCACTACCATAGTGAAGAAGATTAAGCAATGGGGTTATTAAGGTGTATCATTTGGATTTGTTGTTTCCTAATTAATCGGTCCATGTTTTGTAATCCTTCCAACGATCATTTTAAATAATAAATGAGCATTCTAAATAGTTACTTCAAGTGCGCAATTTAATTTAAAACATAAACTTACCGATTTATTTACGTAATCCTCAGAACTTTAATCCACCATTCTGATATTGATAGCTGGAATTACCACTGTACAACATAGTACAAATGTAAAAGGATATTAAAAGTGCACCCGAACTTATAACAAGGCTTCCACTAGTAGGAGCAAACATACAAACATTTGTTCACCAGTCATTATGATTGGAGCCTAATTTCACAATCAACGAGGCATGTGAGAGTTATTGTAGGCGTTTTTGTTGTACACAATATTGGAAAAATCTAAATGGCGGTTAAAAGAGGTTTGTACTGGTTTGTTGAGTTGTCACAGAGTAGAAGCACTCTATATACAGATTTAACTTTGAATAATGAAGTAAGATGTTAGGTCAGTCAACAACAAGTACATACGTCTGTATGATTTCCCTATTCCTACTTATTGTAACAGTACTATTTTAACCCGATGGGTCAACGGAAAGCTATTCTAAGCCGTTTTCTTATTATTTACAGGAGACAGTAAAGATTTTTCTGATAGTGAAATGAAACTTCCCTTTTTATCTTATATTTTAATAAAAATGATTTCCTGCATTTGTTATTAGGAGTTATTTAATCTTTGTTAAAAAGATGAACTTATACTGCAATTGTTTGCAGATAGGATAGTTTCACCTCTAAATCAAGCTAGAATAGTCTTCCGTTGACCTGTCCATCTGTGATACAAGACCTTTTTTTTAGGCGGAAAGGAAACTCCAGTAATGCCGAGCTTTTATTGTCTCTATGGATGGCGTCAAGTTGTTAAATAAACAAGAAATGCAGCGCTTTCAAGCATTGAAATTTCGGTCATTTTGTAAAGTTTGGTGAATATCAGAATTTTAAATGGTATATTGTTTTTACAATTTACTGGCGTAGTATCCTGCAGGAATAAAACCCGTGTAATCAGTGTCTGTTTTAATGTTAAGTTGCACCGTTACAAATAGAGTTGCTGGACTGCACCTCTTTCATAGTTAAAATTACCTACTCCTTGTTACTCTGTTCCCTTGTAAAAGCTTGAAATAAACTTCTTCGTTTCGTTTATAATTCCTTCTTGGTTATTGCGCTGTTTAAAGTTATTAACTACTTGCCGTCAATCTAGTTTACTTACCACCATGATACTTAATATAATAAGTAAACATGATTTTTTATTTAATTTTATTTTTCTGCATAGATATACGTCTTCTTTTTATTATATTGGCTTGTTGTGTACTTATACATTCATAGTTAATTTTAAGGCATGATAACCAAACATAAACTCTGGAATTAATGTTGGTATTTTAATATTACGTTGTGTTGCTTGTTAATCGCTATTTTCGTTTTGTTTAATTCAATTCGCGTATCAAGCGGTTAGAAGGAGGCTCGACTTATAGGCCTACCTGCTATAGGAAAGAGCAATAGTTGGCTCACAATATTTAGACATACTGTAGCCAATGGATTATAAAAAAATAGAATGTTTTCCGCGCAAATACTCTACTTCTCATTTATGGAGGCTGTTACATAACAAATCCATTAGACCGATGTTGATGCATTAATGAATGGAACTATATGGTCGTGTATTTAGTACTGCAAACGAACTAAAACAGGTTTGTGACGGTAAAATGATATACTTCTGTTTATCACTTACAAACCTCCGACTGTCCAGCTAAGTTTGACAACATTTTAAATCTTGTTAATAACAGCACCAAGGTTTGCTCTTGTTTCGATGGTTTCTTATTAGGCAAAATTTACACTTGTTCAACAATTCGTATACGGCGACCTTTGATGATTCGCATTGATGCTTTCTTGTAGTACCTTATAAATATTCTTCCCTTTTTATAATATTTAATCCACAATCTATGTTGATGTTTCTATGGTTGGGCATTTTTCCTTTGTTTTGACTTGGATTTCATGCACAAACATTTAAGATACCATTTGTATTGATTTTGGATTTCATGCACAAACATTTAAGATACCATTTGTATTGATTTTGGATTTCATGCACAAACATTTAAGATACCATTTTATTTTATTTTGGATTTCAATGCACAAAGATTTCACATCCAATTGTTTTTTATTTTTGGATTTCAGTGCACCAACGTTTAAGATACTTGATCGATCTCAAACTGTTAAATCAATTATACCTGGAAAGATAAAGTGAAATGCTGTCTATTGATTCACTACATTTATGGGAAATGTAAAGCACAACGCTCTGCGTATTATTACAAATGCTCATCTCTACTAATTTAAAAAATAGCACCACCTCACCAACTTATTTACAATGTGTGCCAAAATCTGCTTCCACCCTTTAAGGCTACGTTATTCAGCAGGTATTATCTTTCGGTGCCTTAGTTTTCTCCAACTTTCAAAAAATTACAGATCCATACATTTTGGTTATTAAAGACAGATGAACGCGCACAATGTTTTAAAGATATTTCTTGCGCCTTATTATGTCTTACAATTCCTTGTCACTTGCTTGTATATTATCAGCTACAAAATGTATCAACGGATAGTTTTCTAATATTTGTTAATGTTTTCAACAACAGACCATTTGCACCTGCTAAGAAGAGGGCAAAGTAATACGACTGCTAGCACTACTAAGTTTTAAAGTTGGTTGTGAAATGATTTGCGATGCAATGTGGATATATTTTCCTGGTCAATCTGCATTATTTTTATCTTACAGTGCGTTGTAATATTTTATCTTCATTAAACAATTCCAGGAGAAATCATTTGTCTTATAGATGTTCAAACAAAAATCGCATAGCTAATAATCAAATTGTTCTGTCTTCTACAAACAACAGATCGCATAACTAATGACCAGATGGTTCTGTCTTAAAAGTAAATTCCAAGCAATAAACATATACTTAGTTAACATGGTTTAAAAGTTTAACTCAAGATGTGTTTATACATGTCTAACCGTTTTAAAGAAATTTTAAGTTTTGTTGAAGAGATATATCCAAGGGAGACTACTAGAGAACTACCATCTGCACGCAGGGTATCTTCCCTTTGCTATTTCAATATTCTGAATTCTTGGTTATCAACACGATGCAATGATAAAAGCTTGTCCGAAAATAGGATAAATGAATCACACGGATTCGAGTGTACGTATGTGCATTTTAATTTTGCATAAGCCTTATCAATTCGCACCAAAAGGCAAAGCTTTTATTAAAGGGTATCTCTTAAAACAAAGGAAAAAATTGGGCGAGGACAAAAGAAAACTGCCTGAAGTATATTTTACTCTTTACTCTTTGGAAGAGTGGCCCCACTTTGTGACACTGACAACCGATGGTTATAAACTGTCACTCAAACTTACTGTTTTCAGATTATAAAACCACATTTTTAATGTGGTAGACATTAAGAAAAAGGTTAAGGATTGAGAACCAAAAACGGATGACACATTTAAACAAAATTTACAGCGGACCTGTACGTCACTTTGCCTGTCCTATAGATCGAGCAACTCATTCATAAGCACGTATTTCATTTTACAATCACTTGTGCCTCAGACGTAACATATTTTGTTCTGCAGCACAATTTGAACAATGTAACTCTGTCTATCGTTTCAGATTAATTAAATTGTAAAACTGTTTAATACGTAGAACTTAAAAAAAATCCCGATGGCGATAGGAATTGTCAGACAGGTGTATTCCTGTGTAAAGGAGTTACTTTGTATCAACTGCTTAGTAAGTAAACACAATATAACCTACATGTATTCGGTTCATCACAGGGCGGAGGTGTGACCTAGGGTAAGTGGTTCTCCTGGAAGTGTAGTGTATACAGGTGCATCTACGGGAGTCGAGAATGGTTTATTCACCGGATTGCTCTCCGGATTCTCCGCCAGGGTTTCCGACGGATTCTTCAGTTGCTCACCGGCCACTTCCTTCTGCAATTCGTTGAAGAAATGCTCATATAGTATCTGCTGTTCGTTGAAAGAACTATGGCCTTCAAAGGCGACCTTGTTGGTGACGCAAGCCTTAGGGAACGTAATTAAAACATAGAGGCATGTAACTGCTAGAACAAAGTTGAGCACCGCGACCACAACACCGAAGATGGTAATCCCACGATAGAGATCAAGATCAGCATTCGACGCGCAGCTGAGGTGAACAGAAATTTATAAATATATCGTTAATATCAAGCAGCAAGAGAAACTACAGTAGCAACAAAAGCAGAAAAAGTCATCAGAAGTTTTATCGTCCACCTCCTCGTTGTCATCATCAACAAAAAGAAACTTTCCTACACGATGAACATTTTCAATCAATATCGCCTTTACATGATTTATATTATAAGACCATCATTTATTACTTCGACAAACAAGGAAGAATATCGTGATACTACTGCTGTATGGGACGTTGTTTCTATTGTAGTTTGAATTTTTTCTTCTCGTTTGCTTCAATGATGATAGCTACACGAGCTTCACCAAATATTCACATTCTAACTTAGTGACTAAAGAAACACACATCTAATCCCAAACCTGTGATATAGTGTGTGCTTTAAAATACGCAAACTTCAAAGATATTTTATTGTTATATAAAGATATACTCACGTGGACTCACGCTAAAGAACAGCCGAAGACAGCCAAGAGGTTGGTTATTTCAAATGAAACATAGCTAAAAGGCAAAACGCCCGCACCATAAACTTAAAAAAGAAAAAGTGCAAAGCATCAAGTGTGCATGACACTTTTTAATTTGTAGGTCTACACAGCAATATCGATAAACAACACCTACTCAACAAATGCCGTACGAAGTTGACAAACAAAAAATCGTGGTACGACTTTGAAATGGTACGAAGTCGCCAACATCCGCCTTTGCGCAACACGCAACGAAAACATTGAATTATATGATCTTTTTATTTCTTCACAATATGTCTCCAAAAGTAATATTCTTTAATACACACGTAAAACTATGATGTTAAAATTATTACAAATCTTGAATACCGAGCAAATATTACACATATGTCTATCAAAGTGTTTGAGCACATGTATTTGATAATTAGTGCAGTCTGTCTAAATCTATAAAAAACACGCTACCAAGTACTGTAATATTTATCGAGCTGTTATTGCGCCATTCGGCCCCCAAAAGCATCTTGTTGGGTGTAAAAAAGACCAAAAACCTGCGATTGCTGATTATTAAAAAAGAAAATAAATCTTTTATTCAAGAAATTCTTAACAATGAATATGGCACTGAAGAGATTGTGGTCAAATTAGTGCAGTCCTGTAATTTGAAAATAAGAATTTTACAATCTATATGCCTAAAAGTTTGCTCGTTACTTTTTCATAGTTCCTACGTTTATTTTTGTATACGTGGTAGTTCTATAGAAGACACAACAAAACAGAACGGACAGTTTAGTATAAATGTAACAATGTGTTCTTTAAAGGCTGAAACAAAATAACAAAATATGAAAAAGAAAATATGATCGCTTCTTAAAATTATACATACCAATTATAAGTATAGGCTTGCTGAGAACGGCGACATAACAAGAAAAGCATTAATGCGAATGTTGCAAAAAGACAACACGTTACCTGACGATCGACAACATCTGAAATCCGAGGAGTACTTTGACTTAAAGCGAGGTGAAAATATGAGCGAACAATTGGCCTTCACGTGGACATATGTTGCACCATTTGTATTGCATAGTGTCTAACTGTATCCATCCGTTCATTTAATTTCGCAACTAATCTTTCAAGAAACTAATTTGAGAAATATTGAACGAATAACAATCTTAAAACCCTCAGAATGTTGTAGTTTGTCACTCAAACACTTTCAGACCATTATCAGACTGATTCCATTCCATAGTGTCTGTCAGTCAGACCCTTCAAGACCAATATCAGACAGATCCCATTCCATAGTGTCTGTCAGTCAGACCCTTCAAGACCAATATCAGACAGATCCAATTTCATAGTGTCTGTCAGTCAGACCCTTCAAGACCATTATCAGACTGATCTCACTCAATAGTGTCAGTCAGTCAGACACTTCAAGACCATTATCAGACTGATCTCACTCAATTGTGTCAGTCAGTCAGACCCTTCAAGACCATTATCAGACTGATCTCACTCAATAGTGTCAGTCAGTCAGACCCTTCAAGACCAATATCAGACTGATCCCATTCCATAGTGTCTGTCAGTCAGACACTACAAGACCATTATCAGACAGACCCAATTCGATATTGTCTGTCAGTCAGACCCTTCAAGACCAATATCAGACTGATCTGACTTCATAGTGTCAGTCAGTCAGACACTTCAAGACCAATATCAGACTGATCTCACTTCATAGTGTCAGTCAGTCAGACACTTCAAGACCATTATCAGACTGATTCCATTCCATAGTGTCAGTCAGTCAAACCCTTCTAGACTAATATAAGACAGATTCCATTCCATAGTGTCTGTCAGTCAGACCCTTCTAGACTAATATCAGACTGATCTCATTCCATAGTGTCTGTCAGGCAGACCCTTCAAGACCAATAGACAATACACTTCAAGACCAATATCAGACTGATCTCACTTCATAGTGTCAGTCAGTCAGACACTTCAAGACCATTATCAGACTGATTCTATTCCACAGTGTCTGTCAGTCAGACCCTTCTAGACTAATATCAGACTGATCCAATTCCATAGTGTCCGTCAGTCAAACCCTTCAAGACCAATAGACAATACACTTCAAGATCAATATCAGACAGATCGCATTCCATTGTGTCTGTCAGTCTGACCCTTCAAGACCAATATCAGACAGATCCCATTCGATAGTGTCTGTCAGTTAGACCCTTCAAGACCAATGTCAGACTGATCCAATTCCATAGTGTCCGTCAGTCAAACCCTTCAAGACCAATAGACAATACACTTCAAGATCAATATCAGACAGATCCCATTCCATAGAGTCTGTCAGTCAGACCCCTTTAGGCTAATATCAATCAGATCCCATCCGACCGTCAGTCAGACCCTTCAAGACCAATATCAGACTGATCCCATTCCATAGTGTCTGTCAGTCAGATCCTTCAAGACCATTATCAGACAGATCCCATTCCATATTGTCTGTCAGTCAGACCCTTTAAGACCAATATCAGACAGATCCCATTCCATAGTGTCTATCAGTCAGATTCTTCTAGACCAATATCAGGCAGATCCCATTCCATAGTGTCTGTCAGTCAGACCCTTCAAGACCAGTATCAGACTGATCCCATTCCATAGTGTCCGTCAGTCAGACCCTTTAAGACTAATATCAGACAGATCCCATTCCATAGTGTCTGTCAGTCAGACCCTTTCAGACTAATATCAGACTGATCCCATTCCATAGTGTCTGTCAGTCAGATCCTTCAAGACCATTATCAGACAGATCCCATTCCACAGTGTCTGTCAGTCAGACCCTTTAAGACTAATATCAGACAGATCCCATTCCATAGTGTCTGTCAGTCAGACCCCTTTAAAATCATATCAATCAGATCCCATCAGACCGTAAGTCAGACCCTTCAAGACCAATATCAGACTGATCCCATTCCATAGTGTCTGTCAGTCAGATCCTTCAAGACCATTATCAGACAGAGCCCATTCCATAGTGTCTGTCAGTCAGACCCTTTAAGACTAATATCATACAGATCCCATTCCATAGTGTCTGTCAGTCAGACACTTCAAGACTAATTTCAGACAGATCCCATTCCATAGTGTCTGTCAGTCAGACCCTTCAAGACCAGTATCAGACTGATCCCATTCCATAGTGTCCGTCAGTCAAACCCTTCAAGACCAATAGACAATACACTTCAAGATCAATATCAGATTGATCCTAATTCCATAGTGCCCGTCAGTCAGACCCTTCTAGACCAATAGCCAATACACTTCAAGACCAATATCAGACTGATCCCAATTCATAGTGTCTGTCAGTCAGACCCTTCAAGACCAATATCAGACAGATCCCACTCCATAGTGTCTGTCAGTCAGACCCTTCTAGACCAATATCAGACTGATCCCAATCCATTGTGTCTGTCAGTCAGAACCATTTAAGACCAATATCAGACTGATCTCACTTCATAGTGTCAGTCAATCAGACCCCTCAAGACCAATATCAGACTGATCCCAGTCCATAGTGTCTGTCAGTCAGACCCTTCTAGACCAATATCAGACTGATCTCACTTTATAGGGTCAGTCAGTCAGACCCTTCTAGACTAATATCAGACAGATCCCATTCCACAGTGTCTGTCAGTCAGACCCTTTTAGACCAATATCAGACAGATCCTATTCGATAGTGTCCGTCAGTCAGATCCTTCTAGACCAATATCAGACAGATCCCATTCCATAGTGTCTGTCAGTCAGACCCTTTTAGACCAATATCAGACAGATCCTATTCGATAGTGTCTGTCAGTCAGACGCTTCTAGACCAATATCAGACAGATCCCATTCCATAGTGTCTGTCAGTCAGATCCTTCAAGACCATTATCAGACAGATCCCATTCCATATTGTCTGTCAGTCAGACCCTTTAAGACCAATATCAGACAGATCCCATTCCATAGTGTCTGTCAGTCAGATTCTTCTAGACCAATATCAGGCAGATCCCATTCCATAGTGTCTGTCAGTCAGACCCTTCAAGACCAGTATCAGACTGATCCCATTCCATAGTGTCCGTCAGTCAGACCCTTTAAGACTAATATCAGACAGATCCCATTCCATAGTGTCTGTCAGTCAGACCCTTTCAGACTAATATCAGACTGATCCCATTCCATAGTGTCTGTCAGTCAGATCCTTCAAGACCATTATCAGACAGATCCCATTCCACAGTGTCTGTCAGTCAGACCCTTTAAGACTAATATCAGACAGATCCCATTCCATAGTGTCTGTCAGTCAGACCCTTTAAGACTAATATCAGACAGATTGCATTACATAGTGTCTGTCAGTCAGACCCCTTTAAAATCATATCAATCAGATCCCATCCGACCGTAAGTCAGACCCTTCAAGACCAATATCAGACTATCCCATTCCATAGTGTCTGTCAGTCAGATCCTTCAAGACCATTATCAGACAGAGCCCATTCCATAGTGTCTGTCAGTCAGACCCTTTAAGACTAATATCATACAGATCCCATTCCATAGTGTCTGTCAGTCAGACACTTCAAGACTAATTTCAGACAGATCCCATTCCATAGTGTCTGTCAGTCAGACCCTTCAAGACCAGTATCAGACTGATCCCATTCCATAGTGTCCGTCAGTCAAACCCTTCAAGACCAATAGACAATACACTTCAAGATCAATATCAGATTGATCCCAATTCCATAGTGCCCGTCAGTCAGACCCTTCTAGACCAATAGCCAATACACTTCAAGACCAATATCAGACTGATCCCAATTCATAGTGTCTGTCAGTCAGACCCTTCAGGACCAATATCAGACAGATCCCACTCCATAGTGTCTGTCAGTCAGACCCTTCTAGACCAATATCAGACTGATCCCAATCCATTGTGTCTGTCAGTCAGAACCATTTAAGACCAATATCAGACTGATCTCACTTCATAGTGTCAGTCAATCAGACCCCTCAAGACCAATATCAGACTGATCCCAGTCCATAGTGTCTGTCAGTCAGACCCTTCTAGACCAATATCAGACTGATCTCACTTTATAGGGTCAGTCAGTCAGACCCTTCTAGACTAATATCAGACAGATCCCATTCCACAGTGTCTGTCAGTCAGACCCTTTTAGACCAATATCAGATAGATCCTATTTGATAGTGTCCGTCAGTCAGATCCTTCTAGACCAATATCAGACAGATCCCATTCCATAGTGTCTGTCAGTCAGACCCTTTTAGACCAATATCAGACAGATCCTATTCGATAGTGTCTGTCAGTCAGACGCTTCTAGACCAATATCAGACAGATCCCATTCCATAGTGTCAGTCAGTCAGACCATTCTAGACCAATATCAGACAGATCTCATTCCATAGTGTCTGTCAGTCAGACCCTTCTAGACCAATATCAGACTGATCTCACTTTATAGGGTCAGTCAGTCAGACCCTTCTAGACTAATATCAGACAGATCCCATTCCACAGTGTCTGTCAGTCAGACCCTTCTAGACCAATATCAGACAGATCTCCTTCCATAGTGTCAGTCAGTCAGATCCTTCTAGACCAATATCAGACAGATCCCATTCCACAGTGTCTGTCAGTCAGACCCTTTTAGACCAATATCAGACAGATCATATTCGATAGTGTCTGTCAGTCAGACCCTTCTAAACCAATATCAGACAGATCCCATTCCATAGTGTCAGTCAGTCAGACCCTTCTAGACCAATATCAGACAGATCTCATTCCATAGTGTCTGTCAGTCAGACCCTTCAAAACCAATATCAGACAGATCTCATTCCATAGTGTCAGTCAGTCAGACCCTTCTAGACCAATATCAGACAGATCCCATTCCATAGTGTCTGTCAGTCAGACCCTTTTAGACCAATATCAGACAGATCCCATTCCATAGTGTCAGTCAGTCAGACCCTTCTAGACCAATATCAGACATATCCTATTCGATAGTGTCTGTCAGTCAGACCCTTCTAGACCAATATCAGACAGATCCCATTCCATAGTGTCAGTCAGTCAGACCCTTCTAGACCAATATCAGACAGATCTCATTCCATAGTGTCTGTCAGTCAGACCCTTCAAGACCAATATCAGACAGATCTCATTCCATAATGTCTGTCAGTCAGACCCTTCTAGACCAATATCAGACTGATCCCATTCCATAGTGTCAGTCAGTCAGACCCTTCTAGACCAATATCAGACAGATTCCATTCCATAGCGTCTGTCAGTCAGACCCTTCTAGACTAATATCAGACAGATCTCATTCCATAGTGTCTGTCAGTCAGACTCTTCTAGACCAATATCAGACAGATCTCATTCCATAATGTCAGTCAGTCAGACCCTTCTAGACCAATATCAGACAGATCTCATTCCATAGTGTCTGTCAGTCAGACTCTTCTAGACCAATATCAGACAGATCCCATTCCATAGTGTCTGTCAGTCAGACCCTTCCAGACCAATATCAGACAGATCCCATTCGATATTGTCTGTCAGTCAGACCCTTCTAGACCAATATCAGACAGATCCCATTCCATAGTATCAGTCAGTCAGAACCTTCAAGACCAATATCAGACTGATCCCATTCCATAGTGTCTGTCAGTCAGACCCTTCTAGACCAATATCAGACTGATCTTATTCCATAGTGACTTTCAGTCAGACCCCTCAAGACAAATATCAGACAGATCCCATTCGATAGTGTCTGTCAGTCAGACCCTTCAAGACCAATATCAGACAGATCGCATTCGATAGTGTCTTTCAGTCAGACCCTTCAAGACCAGTATCAGACTGATCCCATTCGACAGTGTCTGTCAGTCAGACCCTTTAAGACCAGTATCAGACTGATCCCATTCGATAGTGTCTGTCAGTCAGACCCTTTAAGACCAGTATCAGACTCATCCCATTCGATAGTGTCTGTCAGTCAGATCCTTCAAGACAAATATCAGACAGATCCCATTCGATAGTGTCTGTCAGTCAGATCCTTCTAGACCAATATCAGTCAGATCCCATTCCATAGTGTCTGTCAGTCAGACCCTTCAAGACCAATATCAGACAGATCTCATTCGATAGTGTCTGTCAGTCAGACCCTTCTAGACTTATATCAGACAGATCCCATTCGATAGTGTCTGTCAGTCAGATCCTTCTAGACCAATATCAGACAGATCCCATTCCATAGTGTCTGTCAGTCAGACCCTTCAAGACCAATATCAGACAGATCTCATTCCATAGTGTCTGTCAGTCAGACCTTTCTAGACCAGTAACAGACAGATCCCATTCGATAGTGTCTGTCAGTCAGACCCTTCAAGACCAATATCAGACAGATCTCATTCCATAGTGTCTGTCAGTCAGACCCTTCTAGACTAATATCAAACAGATCTCATTCCATAGTGTCTGTCAGTCAGACCCTTCTAGACTAATATCAGACAGATCCCATTCCATAGTGTCTGTCAGTCAGACCCTTCAAGACCAATATCAGACAGATCTCATTCCATAGTGTCTGTCAGTCAGACCTTTCTAGACCAGTATCAGACAGATCCCATTCGATAGTGTCTGTCAGTCAGACCCTTCTAGACCAGTATCAGACAGATCCCATTCCATAGTGTCTGTCAGTCAGACCCTTCTAGACCAATATCAGACAGATCTCATTCCATAGTGTCTGTCAGTCAGACCTTTCTAGACCAGTATCAGACAGATCCCATTCCATAGTGTCTGTCAGTCAGACCCTTCTAGACCAATATCAGACAGATCCCATTCCATAGTGTCTGTCAGTCAGACCCTTCTAGACCAATATCAGACAGATCCCATTCCATAGTGTCTGTCAGTCAGACCTTTCTAGACCAATATCAGACAGATCCCATTCCATAGTGTCTGTCAGTCAGACCCTTCAAGACCAATATCAGACTGATCCCATTCCATAGTGTCTGTCAGTCAGACCCTTCTAGACCAATATCAGACAGATCCCATTCCATAGTGTCTGTCAGTCAGACCCTTCAAGACCAACATCAGACAGATCCCATTCCATAGTGTCTGTCAGTCAGACCCTTCAAGACCAATATCAGCCAGATCCCATTCCATAGTGTCTGTCAGTCAGACCCTTTTAGACCAATATCAGACAGATCCTATTCGATAGTGTCTGTCAGTCAGACACTTCTAGACCTATATCAGACAGATCCCATTCGATAGTGTCTTTCAGTCAGACCCTTCTAGACTAATATCAGACATATCGCATTCCATAGTGTCTGTCAGTCAGACCCTTCCAGACTAATATCAGACAGATCCCATTCCATAGTGTCTGTCAGTCAGACCCTTCCAGACTAATATCAGACAGATCCCATTCCATAGTGTCTGTCAGTCAGACCCTTCTAGACTTAATTCAGACTGATTTCATTCCATAGTGTCTGTCAGTCAGACCCTTCCAGACTAATATCAGACAGATCCCATTCCATAGTGTCTGTCAGTCAGACCCTTCCAGACTAATATCAGACAGATCCCATTCCATAGTGTCTGTCAGTCAGACCTTTTTAGACTTATATCAGATTGATTTCATTCCATAGTGTCTGTCAGCCAGACCTTTTTAGACTTATATCAGACTGATTTCATTCCAAAGTGTCTGTCAGCCAGACCTTTTTAGACTTATATCAGACTGATTTCATTCCACAGTGTCTGTCAGTCAGACCTTTTTAGACTTATATCAGACTGATTTCATTCCACAGTGTCTGTCAGTCAGACCTTTTTAGACTTATATCAGACTGATTTCATTCCATAGTGTCTGTCAGTCAGACCTTTTTAGACTTATATCAGACTGATTTCATTCCATAGTGTCTGTCAGTCAGACCTTTTTAGACTTATATCAGACTGATTTCATTCCATAGTGTCTGTCAGCCAGACACTTCAAGTTTACCATAAGTTATTTGCTTTCCTTGCACAAAGTGATGAATACCACCTTTAAAGTTTCGCAACATCAGTCCAAAAGTTGTCTGCTCGTTTTGAAATATAACCTATAGATTTAGAGAAAACAAATATTACCGTCAGTTGAACTCTAGCTAATTAATGATATAAATGTGTCTTTAATAGAGAGCAAACATCACATGAGGTCTGTGAAAAGACATTTATTGATTTAATTACATTTATTGATTTAATTACATTTATTGATTTAATTACATTTATTGATTTAGATTGCATGTGTTTTCTCTGCGAATGCTGCTTTTTTATAAATCATTTTGAAAAGAAAAAAACAACAATGTTTGCTAAGGAAAATGGTAATTTTCAGCTTTTATGTATTTTTTTTATCTCCTGCTCGGATGGTTTGAAATTTAAGCAAATGTCTTTCAATAAACAATTTATTGTTTTGATTTTATGTTATCTCATAAGAAGAATTCGACGCCATTTACTGAATAGTTTACCAATTGTTTATTATGCAATGAAATGCACAATATACATAAGCAACACTGATCCAGATGGTGTGTTGGTGTTATTTGCACAAAGAACCCTAAAGACAAACGACATATAGAAAATATTAGCCTGCTTAGCACGACTCACTCGTGATACGGCATAAATATAGATCGAGACAAACCTGCTGGGAGCTCTATGATCGGGATCTACACCTTAATGCTATGTCACAAGCAATATGTTTTATTATCACTGCATTTAGTTTACAACAAATTGTGGTTTCTTAATAAAAATATAGCATGGTATGTGTTAAGTTATGAAGATTAACATACTTAAATATAATAAAGGCACTACAAATGTATTTCACAAACATCTGCAGGCATAATCATACAACATAATCATACAAGTAGGACCGGCAGCGTGCTTATTTACTTCCAACGATGCGCAAACCAGACAACTATGTAGTCCTTATTTACCAAAGCTAAGCTGGATACGTATATATTTCTGAATATTCGCAATATATTGACCGTCATAGATAGAAGTACATCACGTGGGGCTCGAACTTAATGGTCTACCATATAGTTGTTTAAAGCATATTAAAAAGACTGATTAAAAGTGGTCTCCAACAGTTTGCCTATATCATATTCATGTAACAACACCTTACCACTACTTTGTAGAATAAGGGCATCATTTCTGCATAAACTCATACTTTAGTATAAGTAATGACGGTTTTGAACACGGCCTACATAGTTAGACATAGTTAGACAGTACAAATCACGATAAAAGCAGTCTTAATGTTTAATCATTCCAAATCTATCAATATGCAAGATAGTGGTCCCTGCTAAAAATATACACAGACGTCAGAGGGGATAACCCGGATGATGATATGATGTAATCTAAAATGTGGGTTATCTAGTGGGTTTCCTAGTTAAAAATAGCTATCTCTGCAGCGTGGCTCAGATAGGAAATACCTGTCTGCAATAAGGAATGGAGATTTATCTTTCACGGTTAACACTGATCTAGGGCATCAATAAGCAGCATTTTGCATTTTCAGGTTACAATGATTTTTTTTTGTTTTTTTTTGAGGAAAATATTTTGGTCCAAACTGTTGGATACCACTTTCAATTTATTTCACGGTTTTGCCACCTTTAATTTCACGGTTTTGATTTAGTTTATTTCTGGCGTGTAATATAAATATAGGATGCATTCTATACAGATATTGAAATCGTCTTTTACGATGCGGGTGCTTATGGCTAGATGCTCCTACAGCTAGATGCTCCTATAGGTATTTGCTCCCTAAGCTATGTGTTCTAATAGCTAGATGCTCCCGCAGCTAGGTACTCCTCCAGCTAGGTGCTTTTATAGCTAGGTGCTCCTACAGTTAGGTGCTCCTTCAGCTAGGCGCTCCTACTGTTAGATGCTTCTTCAGGTAGGTGCTCCTTCAGCTAGGCGCTCCTACTGTTAGATGCTCATACAGCTAGATGCTCCTACTGCTAGATGTTCCTGCAGCTTGATGTTCCTACAGCTAGGATCTCCTATGGCTAGATGCTTCTACAGCTAGATGCTCCTATAGCTAGATGCTCCTATAGCTAGATGCTCCTATAGCTAGATGCTCCTATGGCTAGATGCTCCTATGGCTAGATGCTCCTAAGGCTAGATGCTCCCATAGCTAGATGCTCCCATATCTAGATGCTCCTATAGCTAGATGTTCCTATATCTAGATGCTCCTATATCTAGATGCTCCTATATCTAGATGCTCCTATATCTAGATGCTCCTAAGGCTAGATGCTCCCATAGCTAGATGCTCCTATATCTAGATGCTCCTAAAGCTAGATGTTCCTTTATCTAGATGCTCCTATATCTAGATGCTCCTATATCTAGATGCTCCTATGGCTAGATGCTCCTATAGCTAGATGCTCCTATGGCTAGATGCTCCTATATCTAGATGCTCCCATAGCTAGATGCTCCTATATCTAGATGCTCCCATAGCTAGATGCTCCTATGGCTAGATGCTCCTATATCTAGATGCTCCCATAGCTAGATGCTCCTATATGTAGATGCTCCCATAGCTAGATGCTCCTATATCTAGATGCTCCTATATCTAGATGCTCATATATCTAGATGCTCCTATAGCTAGATGCTCCTATATCTAGATGCTCTCCCGAAGCTAGATGCTCCTATAGCTAGATGCTCCTATAGCTAGATGCTCCCATAGCTAGATGCTCCTATGGCTAAATGCTCCTATAGCTAGATGCTTCTATAGCTAGATGCTCCTATAGCTAGATGCTCCCATAGCTAGATGCTCTTATAGCTAGATGCTCCTATGGCTAAATGCTCCTATAGCTAGATGTTTCTATAGCTCGATGCTTCCATAGCTAGATGCTCCCATAGCTAGATGCTCCTATGGCTAAATGCTCTTATAGCTAGACGCTTCTATAGCTAGATGCTCCTATAGCTAGATGCTCCCATAGCTACATGCTCCTATAGCTAGATGCTCCTATAGCTAAATGCTCCTATAGCTAGATGTTTCTATAGCTAGATGCTCCTATAGCTTGATGCTCCCATAGCTACATGTTCCTATAGCTACATGTTCCTATAGCTAGATGTTCCTACAGCTAGATGCTCCTACAGCTACATGTTCCTATAGCTAGATGCTCCTATAGCTAGATGTTCCTATAGCTAGATGCTCCTATAGCTAGATGTTCCTATAGCTAGATGTTCCTTTAGTTAGATGTTCATATGGCTAGATGCTTCTGCAGCTAGATGATCCTGTAGCTAGATGTTCCTATAGCTAGATGCTCCTATACCTACATGTTCCTACAGCTAGATGTTCCTATAGCTAGATGTTCATATGGCTAGATGCTTCTGCAGCTAGATGATCCTGTAGCTAGATTTTCCTACAGCTGGATGTTCCTACAGCTACATGTTCCTATAGCTAGATGTTCCTATAGCTAGATGTTCCTACAACTAGATGCTTCTACAGCTACATGTTCCTATAGCTAGATGCTCCTATAGCTAGATGTTCCTATAGCTAGATGTTCCTATAACTAGATGTTCCTACAGCTAGATGTTCCTACAGTTACATGTTCCTATAGCTAGATGTTCTTATAGCTACATGTTCCTATAGCTAGATGTTCCTACAGCTAGATGTTCCTATAGCTAGATGTTCCTACAGCTAGATGCTCCTACATACATGTTCCTATAGCTAGATGCTCCTATAGCTAGATATTCCTATAGCTAGATGTTCCTATAGCTAGATGTTCATATGACTAGATGCTGCTATAGCTACATGTTCCTACAGCTAGATGTTCATATAGCTAGATGTTCCTATAGCCAGATGTTCCTATAGCTAGATGATCCTACAGCTAGATGCTCCTACAGCTACATGTTCCTATAGCTAGATGCTCCTATAGCTAGATGTTCCTATAGCTAGATGATCCTATAGCTAGATGTTCCTAAAGCTAGATGTTGCTATGGCTAGATGTTCATATGGCTAGATGCTTCTGCAGCTAGATGCTTCTATAGCTACATGTTCCTATAACTACATGTTCCTATAGCTACATGTTCCTACAGCTAGATGCTCCTATAGCTAGATGCTTCTATAGCTATGTGCTCCTTAAGATATGAGTTCCTTCAAGTAGATGTATCTATAGCTCTTACACCTAGGTGCTCTTACAGCTAGATACTCTCTGTTCTCACAGCTAGGTGCTCTCACAGCTAGGTGCTCCTGTAGCAGGATACTCCTACAGCTACATGCTTCTATAGCTAGGCACTCCTTCCGAAATGCTGTATATTATTTAAATTGTTCAGTTTAAAACTTTAGTAATAACTGAAGACAAGAGTAATTCTGAAAACCCTGCATTCAGGTAATTTTCATTGGTATCCAATTAAACATACGTGTTCAAATGGTTTATTATTGTTTCTTTTTGTGTACTTTCCCTTTAATTGATACTATGGCATGCATGTCATATTTATAAAATAATTAGATAGTGTTATTTAAAACAACAAGTACCCTACATGTTCACTAACTATTGCATCACTATGTAAATTCACTAGTTAAAACTAAAATGTCATTACCTGGCTTAGGTTTTTCTTAAATCCAAAAGAGATACTTCAAGACTTGGGCCACTTCAAGACTTGGGCCACTTCAAGACTTTGGCCACTTCAAGACTTTGGCCACTTCAAGACTTGGAGACTTGGGCCACTTCAAGACTTGGGCCACTTCAAGACTTGGGCCACTTCAAGACTTGGGCCAAGAACCCAGAACTTAGATTTTTATTATATCGGTGCTTCCTACACACTAGCTTTGCCACCCCAACTTAAATGGTCAATAATGGCGTTGTTGTAACAAGAATTCATTGCAAGTGTTGATAACCAGTTTGTTTTTATAAATGCAGTATTTAAAAAAAATGTTCGTGTACTAGTTTAACAGCCGGGTCATTGAAGCATGGTGCTATATTGATCTATAGAAATCTTTTACACCTCAGAGTGTAAAGCGAGACCAGTTTTTCTTGCGATTTTTTTTTACTTCAATAAAATACTTTCTTCAAATAAAAGGTGTCCTGTCATCACTAGTGTGGGTACTTCAAATCTAGTCATAGTCTTGGTAGTTTGTTGCCAACAGATATCGATACCTGCAAAATATCAGACCTCCATGTAAAATATCAGACCTCCATGCAAAATATCAGACCTGCATGCATGCTAATGAGCAAAGTCGTGGAACGATCTCTATATGTCTTCTATGATATAGTGTACACCACTGCATGTAGAAATCGGAAGGTCGCGTACTTTTTGTTATTTTGTCTCAAATATTTTTTCCATGTATTTATTGATTTGAAATGTATTTAATCGTATTGTAACGTAAAGTTTTACATTGTTATGAACTGTATTGTACTTTATTGTAAATGGTGCGACTACATGTTTTAAGCAAATATTTAAATGAGGGCAAGTATTCCTGCGGTGAGACGCTTTAGCGGAACATTTGCAGATATACTTAAAGGCCGGTGTAGACCATTGTATCGCAGGATTTGTGCCGAGGTAATGTTTACATTGGTATGGATTAATGGCTGGTGATTTTTTATTTGATCGGTTTTTAAAGGGTGTATACGACACTTTGTGACAGAAAATGGCAAATGTATCTTCAACGGCAAAAGGGTCTTGGCATTTGCTTGTCGATGCCTTAAAGTTTTGTAGCGGACACCGTTTCCAATTTGTTAATTTTATCCATTTATAGCACGTGGCTACATGCAAATGGATAATCTTTGATATGTGTTTTAATATAACTCTGTGTAAATTATATTGACAAAAATGTCATAAGACATGTGGGTCAATTAATTTGAAAGGAGGTTCCAGTATAATTATATTATAACATATTAAATATGCGTTAAACGATATTTGTTAATAAAACTTCAGTGCTTAAGAATGTTTCATGTTCACATAAGTTATGTACTTCCGGTAACACAACTACGCACATTTAAGCTTTATCGGTATAAGGATACCGAATTGCGAAATCAGTCCAACTAAAAATCACTCAGCAATTATGTATATTTAAATGTATATTTATGTTTATTAAATTCCTGAAGTATTCATTCATTTAATATCAAATAAACTCTAAAATTCCAACAAAAATCATAAATCCCTTTTAGCTTGATACGACCTAACTCCACTACCTTTGTCTAGATATTAATTTTCTACTGCACTGATATTCCACAGTTTCTTTAATAAGGGGACATTGCCCTAACTGTCTATGTTACACTTTCTTACCCCCCCCCCCCCCCCCCCCTTTGGGGTAGGTATTTGGTAACTTTTAAGAACACTCAAGACTGCAACAATTTGTAAAGCAAATGAAATAAAACCTGCTTGATTAAGATAAAAAGAAGTTAAAAGTGCATGAACAATAGCTTAAATCATAGACATGTAGTGACGGGACCGCTGACTCCGCAGAGTGCGCGAATATCTTCCAATTTCCGTCACCGGGATTAATAGAAAGACTTCCGGTCGGGGTTTCGCATGCAAAACAATAACATAAAGCAGAAAAATAAAACAAGCATTTGAAGAAAAACAGCCACGGACAATGAATCAACTTAAAAAAATGGATTGAATGTAAAGTATTAATTGCATGCTTTTAGTTTTCCACGAATCAGCAGTAAACATAACTGCCTGTAAACAAAGAACCCGAATGCTAAATGAATCATAGGCAAACTCCCAGTAAGGCCTTATTGTGGCAGCCGTTTTTCATAATACTGTCATAGCAAATACTGTGTCATTTGGTGGTATTTATTGTAGTTTATCGTTGCCTAAACTGTACGGAGAAAGACATAGTATTTAATTAAAAGAAAAAGAAAAAAGAACCACAATCAACTATCTATATTTGAACACAAGTATAATGAGATTATACTGTTTCCTTTAGAATATGCACTTAATTGTCTTTTTATACTGATTTTAGGAATAAGACAACAGTGATAAATCCCCTGACCCAGAGACGTGTCTGCCTGGCCTGTGCCTGTTGCTTTGAGACGTTCAACTAGTACAGGGAAACTCGAACACAGCTTGGAGCCAGAAGTCATCCAGACACTACTGAAATTACTATTGAGTTGTTAAATGATATGAACATTTTAACTTTTTATTATAACTGAACACTTTGAGAAACAACTAACAATATTGAAGGTGTGGTCTTCTTGGTGTATGTTTTATTTTGATATATATCCTACGGTATTGACAGAAGGTGCTTATTACCTATTGCTGACAAATAGTGCTAACATTTCATATCAGGACAACCCTAGTTTACATATTTAGTACACTAATGATAAATTGAGTAAATGAAGAAACTCCATTATTTGAATTGTTTATGTATGTTTAATGCAGAATTAAGTTATTTTTTTATAAAACGTTTTTTATAGTTGTATGTTGTTTTAACAATATTAACATATCAAAATTAAGATTAATATGACCTAGTAAACTAGTCACAACAATACTTGTATGTTTTAAGTATAAGCAAATTAATAAATAAAAATCTATAGTTTTAGTTATATATTTGTGTTGACTGGAAATAAGCTTCGTCAGTTTTTTCTGATTCCGTGTGCATTGATAAAACATAAAGCACTTAGCTACAATAACAGACATGCCAACTTAACAAATGATACATGTTTTGGTTGAAGATGGCTTATTCATCAACTTAACAAATGATACATGTTTTGGTTGAAGATGCCTTATTCATCAACTTAACAAATGATACATGTTTTGGTTGAAGATGCCTTATTCATCAACTTAACAAATGATACATGTTTTGGTTGAAGATGCCTTATTCATCAACTTAACAAATGATACATGTTTTGGTTGAAGATGCCTTATTCATCAACTTAACAAATGATACATGTTTTGGTTGAAGATGCCTTATTCATCAACTTAACAAATGATACATGTTTTGGTTTAAGATGGCTTATTCATCAACTTAACAAATGATACATGTTTTAGTTGAAGATGGCTTATTCATCAACTTAACAAATGATACATGTTTTGGTTGAAGATGGCTTATTCATCTACTTAACTGAATCAGTTAAGAGCATTGGATGGGTGCCAATACAGAACCAAGGTGATTTAATCTTAATAAAATACATTTTAAATAGATGTTTTGATAACATTCAAAAACAAGATCCTGCCACCCATTAGATATGGAAAGTGAATTAGAGTCTTCTATAATGTTGATGTTTGTCAACTGTCAAATTAATTTGTAGATTATACGGAGAAATAAACAATATTCAACATAATCCTGCCTGGGGATCTGTTAAAACAGTTTTATGGAAAGTAAAAGTCGTGAAATAGCATACCCATAAATTAGCAATACTGCACCTGACTGAAAATCTGAAATCTTTTAATACTATGTAATCTTTTTCAAAAGTCTGCAAAGAACCCATATTTCCCATCTGCCTTCCTGACAGTTGTGCTTCTGTTGACTGGCCCATGGAGTTGAATTTAAAGGTTAACTGTCTCTGGAGACATGGATCTTGTCATGGTACCTGAAAAAGTATGCTTTACAGGTTTCAGCTTTATATGAAAGGCTGCAGTAATTCGCCTTATATCTTTGGTTCCAGTCCTAGTCTGGACAAATGTATTTATTATCGTGCGCCTTCATTCACCAATAATAATATAAAAATAGAGCAAAAAAATAAAATCTTGTTATGTCCTACATTAATGTGACAGTTGTCGCACACAAAAATCTTTCTAAGGTAAATACTACATATATTTATCATCATGGTTAATTGTTATTAAAACCTTTTCGAAAATACAATTAATGGTGGTATCCAAAAGTTTAGACCATTTTTAGCCTCAGACAACCGAATAAATTATTATTACCTGAAAAGATCCAGCAAATTCTGGTTACTGAAGTTCTCTAGCCAAGTGGAAAGTGAATCACAATACCCCACTCATCATTACAAACATGAATTTCCTACCCGAGAGACTGCATTTACTAATAATTAAGTGGTAGTTTCAAATTTTGTTCTTGCTTGGACTAAACAGTTTATGCAAAAAGTTATGCAAAAAACAGCGGTGAGTTTATATTACATGTATTTGGTTTAGACAAAGTCGTTTACCACCTTTAATGTATTGTAAGGCGGTGCTCGATATTATCCGGATGTTTAATGATTGGAAACGATATCGTTTAAACCCGTGGGCGGAATAAAGAACACAACAATCAAATAAGGTTCGGACAAGAAATGTTTATACTTCTTTATATTTACTACTTTGCCAAACTTAACAATATCCTTTATGTATAGTCTATGAAAATAGCAAGTACAGCTAGAGTTTAAGATGTTGACACGGATTTTATTATAAGTAAGAGATTATAAAAGATCATTATTGGTTAGTTGCATCCGACGAAGATATTAAACAAAAACAATGGCTTACATTCTGTCCATGACCAATTCTCCTGTACCGGTTCTGCACTGTGCACAACTCCTTCCTGATCTTATCCTGATCCGAGCGTCAACTGATCCGCGTCTGCTCTGTTTTAGTTTATTTATACTTCCCGCGCATGACTACTTTTACAAACATTCTATAGTACGCATCGATGTGCGTCTCATCCAATCAGCTTTAAGCGTTATATTTAAAGTAGCCAATCACTAAGCGTTCAGATAAATCCGAACAAATATTACTGTCGAACAAGTAGATCCAAACCGTATCATATAACAATGCATTTTAGGTAACATTCGTGTTATTTGGATGTCAGATATGCTTATGGATATTATTAAACAACAGAATATGTCACTTTGAAATGAGTTACACAGGGAACAACATGCATCTTCACATTGTGAGAAGTAAAGGTAAAGTAAACAATCGTTGAATAATACAAATGTCAACAAACAACATTTCCCTCTCACTATTAAAACTATCTTAATTAGACATCACTGTAAATGAGCTTAAACAATGTTTAGAACATATAGTCTAACTTAATTGATTGCATTTAAAGATTATTTTCAGAGTGAGGTCTCAATATCAGAAAGAAAGAGGTTTCCGCGAAATGACAATGAAAACTCATAGGATGTAAGATCTGTTACAAAAAAAGGCACAGGGCTAAGGTGCATGTCAGTTACCTTATATAGCAGGGGCGGATCCAGAGGGGGGGCCAAAGGGGCCGCGGCCCCCCTATTTTTCGACGACCAACAAAAAAAAGTATTTTGCCCTTAAAAGTGAGCAAATAGATAAGGAAATTATGCCCCACAGATGCTTGGAAATCGCATCTCAGTGCATCTAGAATTCAAAATTTTCTGGGGGAGCCCCCTCCAGACCCCCCGCCGCAGATTTCACGCCTACGGCGCGATCAGCTCCGGCCTGTGGCCGAATGTTACTCCCTTGCCCCCCCCCCCCTATTCTGAAATCCTGGATCCGCCCCTGTATAGATCACTTGTTACACTGTCATAAATGTTTATTAAAGGTCAGCTACCTCACATTACAGTATAAACATCTGATATTTATATTAAACAGACATCTCAAGTCTATTTTGAAAAAAAAAAATTCTGTGCCATTCTATAGCAAAGTAGTGGTATCAAAGCCTTATTAACTACTGGCTGACTTTGAATACAAGTATAATTGTATTAGTTGTCAGTATAATCATACCTTTAAGTAAAATTGCATTTATTAACACTAACAAATACTCAATAGGTGTGCTGATTTTTAATATGTATTACATTTTTACATTCAGATGATTTTTACATTACCAGGACATCTTGGTAGAAGGTTTAATCTGTCGAAACAAAATGCCTCTATGTGGGCCAAAAATCTCTTTCACAAGATCTTGGCAAAAGGTCTGTACAGAAAGTGCAGGAGTGAGACTGAAGACTGTGAAGACAGGGTTCGGTAAAATAGAGATGAGCTGTCTCAAAATAAATAAACTTTAAAGATATAGATTTGTCAGAATTATCTTGCATCACATTCCTTCATTGGTCTGAGTGGACAGGAATATCTCCCCCAGGCTGTTTCAGTTGTTCTAAACGCATTGAGTTGCTTGACACCCACTAACCATATGTTCAAGTGTGGAAAATTTTATTTTAAAGGAACTGTAAATAAAATTGAATATTATGTAAAAAATCACATACATGGGGCACATATATACTTCTATGACAACCTGAAGTTAAATGTTTTGGTGAGTAAGTCAAGGAAAGTATTGCTTGATTTGTCTCTAGAAAGAAAGTTAAAACCTTAATCCTAACAGTGGTACATACGTTTGGTAATTCATTTTCTTGACAACACCCAGACTTAAGGTTATACAATACTGGTCTCAGAATAAAATGAGAAGGTTTTATTGATAGGTCATGTGTTCATGACATGAAATCACAAAAAAGGCAGCACAATATTTGTTTCAAATTATTCATTGATAACAATAGTAACAGAAGTGGTGTGTTTGATTCTATAAATGGTTCCATTCCATAAATGATATAAATGAATAGATTAGACCCCATCCCCTTCTGGCCACTTCAGACTGCAAATTAAAAGAAAATAAAGCAAAATAAAGGATAAACCATAGTCATCAGATTAAAAACAACAACAAACGAATACAGAAATAACATACATGACATCAGACTCGAAGTGGGTGGGGCAGATGTGCGTCGTGTTTGGGTTAACATTAAAATCTGAACGATTATCAACAAGATATAGTGTCCCCGTCACTCTTTTTGGTAAAATCCTTTGGAAGTTATGATTTCACATCATAGTTACCCCCATTAACACGAGATTTACGTGTTTTTTTTTCCATTAATGTTAACACAGTTTTCAGCCTTCCGTCTATTGTTTTATTTTACACTGGAAGTTTTCTATGACTCCCGTTGATGGCGCTGCGACGGATTCATCCTATTTATATAGAGTATATAGCGTTACATCACGAGTCAGCGGTCTGTGCTTAAATATAACTAATTTAAAAATAACATTAAGGGTATTTCTTTATCAATTTTAAAGTTATATATGGAATGAAATTTCATGATCAAATTTGGTGCAAATAATGTTTCAGAGACATTATATTACATATATAATGGCTGTCTATGGTTGTTAAAATGATTTCAAATGAGTCACGAATGCGTCAATAAAAAAGTTCTTAAAATTGATGAAATGTTTTAGTACTGGGTAGTCCTAAAATACTTCGGTCAAATCCCGAAATATTCCGATCAGTAACGTAAGCATCCGAATTATCCCGTGAACCGCATTTACTTTCGTCCTTGACCCTTAATTCGTAAATAACAATGGCGGACGAAGGCAGCCCGACTCGAATGAGAGAAAGGCTAGCTTTGTCTTATTCGGAAAGAAAAAAAAAGATCATTAACTCGTATTATGCTCTTGTCGGAAAAAACACCGACGACACCGTTTACTTTCAGCGTGTTTAACGGAAATGCCCGATGCAATTACCGGTTATGATCAGCTATGGCGACGAAAGCGAAAGGAAGGTTTTTATTATATGTATTTTCTGGTTAGTGAGACAAATAAACGTTATATTTTACACCTTTTGAGCATTTAAACATACGCACTACAGGATCATATAGGCTAACACACAGTATTTGTCGGCAGAAAAAAGTCCATTCCGAAGTCACATATGACGTTAATAATAAAGGTGAAATAATTAATATTAAGTTTGACACTCGTGTAATATTTGCAAAGAAAGTAAAATGTTTTATTTAAGAGGTTTGAACTTTATTATATTATTTTTCTGTGTTTTTATTTAAAACTCAGAAGTAATAAAATAGTTTTTTTCTTCTTGTTAACAAAAGTTTTATCAATCTATTATGACGAAAAAATTTAATTTAATTTTGGATTCTTCTATGATATGTGTCCATTTGAGTTTTTTTAGAAAAGGAAAATAAGTAAAATTTAATAAGTTACTGGCTAAAAATATAAATGCCATTCCGCATTCTAAAACCTTTTTAATAGTATTACTTAATTGTATAAAATATTGTTGTTTTTATTGTTGTATTTTTTGTTTTGTTTTTTGCTTTGGAATGATTTAATAAACGTATTTAAGAAACTTTCCGGGAATTGCTAGATACAGAAGACTTTAAGATGAGACTAACGTTTCACGCAGTTATCAAGGTCAAGGAATTAATTTTATTTAACTCCAGTTAAAAACTTTATTGTCTTTGATAAGGTAAACAAAAATAAAATTCAACAACAATAAGAAAACAACTGCCGCTGGCCGTACACAATAATAAACCTGATTATTGTGTCGACAATAATGTAAATATATCCAGTGTGTGTGTGTGTGTGTGTGTGTGTGTGTGTGTGTGTGTGTGTGTGTGTGTGTGTGTGTGTGTGTGTGTGTCTGTGAGTCTGTGTGTGTGTCTGTGTGTGTGTCTGTGTGTGTGTGTGTCTGTGAGTCTGTGTGTGTGTCTGTGTGTGTGTGGTGTGTGTGTGTGGTGTGTGTGTGGTGTGTGTGTGTGTGGTGTGTGTGTGTGTGTGTGTGTGAGAGAGAGAGAGAGAAAGAGAAGAGACAGAGAGAGAGATTCTTGTCTTATGATTGAAAATTGCTAGATACAGGTACATCTTGCTTCTTTAAGGACTGTTATTAGTCTATTATACGTCATTTGTTTGATTTTATTAGTCTCTTATTAAACTCAACACCTTTATTCTCTGTGCAATTTGTGTAAAGATAGCAAACAGCTGTTATTATAAATGACAAGTTAATAATAAGTTACTGTAATTATTTAAATTATTTACATTAGATTTGAAATTTATAATAACTTATATACATGAACATATAATATGCACATCGGGTACCAAGAAACTTAACACATGATAATTGGTTATCCTTGATAAAAGTTTAGTAGGAAACTAAGAAAGTAGCATCAATTAACTTACACAGATGGAGCTGTATTAATGTATCAACAAAAATTACATATCAAGCGAAATTATTATGTACATTAAAGATGGTAATAATATAAATACAATCTTTGGTTATGTATATCAGGACGCATGGTAACGTCTTAAACAACTATGGACCTAAAAACGATATGCGATCACTTGACAATAAGATGGCATTTGTTGTAATAGTATAGCATTCGCATATGTAATCAATTGTAATACCACCACTTCTTGCATAATACTCGCACTTCTTGCATGTCACTCACGTTACGGAAGGTGTGGGTGATTTTCCCTGCAGTACACCTCAGAAAATGTTTCCATTAAGTAAGTCATGAAAACGCGCATTTTTGTCAGAAACAAAAGTAAATTCTTTGGAAAAAGAAGGTCGGTGGTGGTCTTTTCTGGTTAATTCACCCATGTAAATAGTAGGTCGGCGGTGTGCTTTTCTTGTTGATTTGCCCGTGTAAATAGTAGGTCGGCGGTGGACTTCTCATTTCGATACAACGGCTGTTTTGTTAGCTTCTGTGTGAATTGTAGGTCAATAGTGTGTGCTTTTTCTGGATAATACGTCAGTTTTATTGTAGTTTCTGACTTTGCGTTTACTTTAAATATAACATTTAGGCTGCTAAAGGCGAGTTAATCTCGTTTAGGTAAACAGAACAGATCCTGATGTGATTTCCCTCTATGCTGCCGAGTCTCGAGCATATATATATATGTCATGAGGTTGAAATACTTTTAAAACGTTTTAACACCTTCGTGTTTAATACATAGAATTGTAGGACGGAGGCGGGGCTGTAGGACCCCCCATTGGAGGCGGGTACGCCGGAGGGTAGGCGGGATGGGTCCCCATCGACTGGTTCTGCATTTGCTGCTGCATGGCCAGCTGTTGCTGTAGAAGCATCTGCTGCTGCACCATCATTGTCGTGTGGGCTTGGTGACGTGTCTGCATCCGTGGCTGATTAAAGGCGACCTTGTTGGTTGCGAAAGCTTTCGGAGACGTGCACAAGACGACCAGTGCCGCAAATGCTAACATCAGAGTGATAACCACCACGACAATAGCGACGATGGCCACCGTTTTATAGGTGTCGTGATTAGGGTTGGACGAGCAGCTAGAATAGGAGAATAATGTTGTCATAGATTTAAGTTTGTTATCAACAATGTCAGCGGGTTATTTCGAGTTTGTAACGTGATTTTCAAGATCAATAAGATTTGCTTTTTGCTTGTTTTGAAGCATATTACTGCGCCACAAACATGATTATTTCAGTGACCTCCAGAACAACTGGTGGAAGCAGAACGCGTGAAGCACCAGCGGCACACCTCAGTTCAGCTGGAAGAACTTCCTACATAAATGTCCTCGGCCTTACTTGTACTTGTGGAAGAACTTCATACATAAATGTCCTCGGCCTTACTTGTACTTGTGGAAGAACTTCCTACATAAATGTCCTCGGCCTTACTTGTACTTGTAGAAGAACTTCCTACATAAATGTCCTCGGCCTTACTTGTACTTGTGGAAGAACTTCCTACATAAATGTCCTCGGCCTTACTTGTACTCGTATCCACGCAGTGATGGACAAATGAGTCAACGGAGTTACAATTTGGCGACTCTTCCCACAAGGCCACAGTTCAGTCTGAACTACCCGATCAGTTCTACTTAACAGTATCAAATATAAGTTTTTATAATTGAAAACAGTAGACAGATTTCGACTGCAAACGCATTCGTAAAATCCATGAAGGTAATCGGAAATGCGGGCATTGATGAGTGGTTAAGGTCGAAGTCTTATAACTTCACTGGTTCATCGGAGTGGGTTCGAGTCCCATTGATGGCGAAAATTCATGTAGGGAAGTCTTTCAGGTGACCTGTGATTCGTCGGTAGATGTACACAAACATTTGTCCACGGTAGTATAGCTGCAATATATATTTAACCACAAAAACCTGATGGTGCCAGTAAAGGGACACCCTTTAGCCCATGTACCTGTGAAAGTTTTATTAGGAAGAATCAAGCTACAACATTGACATAATACGTTTTCATAGGAAAAAATAAATCCTATTCATGGATAATTTAAAAGAAGTCTAAATACTGTATTAATTATAAGACTGCTTAATATCCTGGACAAGAAAATGTATACTTATAAATAAATGACTTAACGGCAAGTAAAGCCAGGCGACAATGAATGATTGTATTCCTTGTATTATTTTGTAATAAATTCACTTTATGCGGCTATTTTACCCCCAAATTAAGATTTATTAAATTGCGTGACAAATAGTTTGACTTATATATCTTATGGAAATTTAACGCTCAACTTTGTAATAGCCTTCAGTTGAGCGCCGAATTAAAACATATATAACCGTTGTATGGTTGTATGTTTCTGAGCAAGTTAATGTGTTCATGACACGTGACATTGAGTTAAACTACGATGAATGCATCATCTCTTCTGGAGACTTGTACAGATACAATCTTTCTCTTAAAATGCTTTGTTATCGTAAGGTGAGGAGAATCAATGTTTTAAGTTTAGACTAATTTAGATATTTAGCTTGAAAATACGATTGAGTACTGCCTTAAATTGTTCATAACAAAATAGCAGAAGATAGGAACATACAGATAAAACAGCCGAGATCTGTCGTCACATTCAAGATTTTTCAATCATACGCGATTGTTTTCTGGTGACGTAATAGAACTCCGTCTTTCTATAGGTCCTAGAAATACACGTATTCACCGACATGTACCTACGTTTCAAATATGCTTTGTGTATACTGTTGTTGAGGAAAGGTGCGCATTCACCAAATATACCTACCCAAAACTGAAGGAGGATGCACTGGAACATTTCTCGCTAAAAGTGTAACTAGTGACAGAAAAGATAATGACCAGAAACGCTCCGGTAAGAGAAAACGTATTTGGCACTTCAAAAAGTAGAAGCTGAAAATAGAAAAAAACACGTTGTTTCAGTCATTGAAACTAATTTCAGTGAACTTTAAGATTAAAAAGGAAATGTAACTCATAGCAATTTATAGAATGCTATAACATTGTGTTGTCAAGTTTTGTATGACACATAAACAGTTCACATAAGAATATCTTTTATTTAAAATACAATGTACACTTGTACTTATACTCCGCTAAATATATGTTAATTACAATGGCATTGAATTGTTGTCTAACACTGGTCAATTGCCAAATTATGCTTTTTATCTGATTGTGTGTAAAAATCAAATCAAATCAAACTAATTCTATATGTTTTAATGCAACATATGCATATAATGTTTAGACTTCCTCATGTTTCTGTTTACATAAGCTTCAAGTTTTTATTACATTAACACTTTTCTGTAAATAAGAAATTAAAGATTAAAGAGAAATTTTATTAAATATTAACCAGAACATATTAAAATAGTTATACAACACTATGGCCAGTATTCACCAATTTATTCTTCAGTGAGAATTGCTCAAGTGATGGATTTCAATCCACAATATTTTCATTATGTATTTGGCTATATGGCTGTATTTTTTGCACGTCACTTTAACTTTGCTACTTTGAACTTAAGATGACATTAAAACTTCATAAATAACCTTATTTTTGTTGGTATAAAAATTGTGACTTGGGTTCAAGTCTGGAGAATGGTTGGTGATTATGGGCGTGTATACGACATAAATAATAATGGCCGTGCTATTAGTATTACTTACGAAAAGGCACGCGGTAGACTTCTCTTCCGGTTTGAAATTCTGTGCTTTTGTCCTTAAGCCATATCCTCCCAGGAGGCTCAGTAATAACTGCCAATACACAGACACATGGACTGAATGTTGCAGCTTAATAACATATTATACATACTGTAAACTCGCAGAAATAATATAATAACACGCAGTTGTTACATTACATGTAATTAAAATTTATTATTAATATTTGGAGATTTTAACAATTCTAACGAATGGGTGTCGAAATTAGACATTGTATTGCAGAACATTTGTCTTAAAAAGCAGATTAGGAACATTTATTGACAAAACTATTTTTAATTCATTAATTATATCGAGGCTGATTTAATGCACCCAGACGAACAAAATGATGTCACAGGGTCCGCAAGACAAGTCATGAAGTCTTTTCAGTCTAACGAGTATTCAGCAAACAGGTCCATAATGGACACGGACAATGGCATAGTCATAAACTTTTAATTCGGAAATAAACAAATAACAAACTTCTTTAGCTTCACGGACAGAAGAACACCAGTCGGTCCATAATGCTAACTGACTGTTCCAATACGGTAACTGTTGGGTTTGCTCTTTCTGTTTAATGACTGGTCGCAGCTTTGTTCTTACTTTACATCTGGATTGCATATGAATCCATCTGTCCAGTGCTTTTTTCAAATTTGGATACATGTGGCTATGCTCATATGGCCTTTTCATACTTCCTTATTCTCCCAGAAGCAATGTTTTGCGCCAGTATGACTTCGATTGTATTGCTATACTTGTATCTAACTTTGATTTGCATATCTACATATAACAGATATACATGAACAGATATATTTGCTAACTTACCATTCCACCACAAATAAAATTCCCAACAGAGAAAGGCATGCCATCCTCGCTGTCGTAGTATAAAATGCCAGCAACTCCAACAGCGATATTGGCGACAACAACAATGGCCTGCACAACCATGATCTTTAGAAGCAAGTCTGCTAGCTTCTCCCTGTCTTTGCGACCTGGGAAGGTAAAGAGAGTATGCACCTATCGTCATTATCATCATTGGGAAGAAAGGGAACTAAACGTTAACCGTGGCAGATAGTTTGTAGGAATGTAACATAATGATTAGATTAGTAACCGGTAGATGAATAACCACTTAATCATTTTATGACAATTCCTGTTCGTAGATATTGCAGCTTTCGGGAATATTTGGACACAACGTTTTCGACATTGTAATTTTTTATGTCGATCTGTAAGAAAAGATGAACACTTCTGTTTTCCTTCTATTTAGTTAAACTATGGTATGTTTTGGATAATTTTTCTGAAATGTGTTAAAATGCAAGTTGAAAATCTCTACTTGATAAAGAAATCGAATTTTTGCTGCACAGAGGAAGTTAAATGTGTGTAATGTTAACTTACAGATTTCCTTCTCTTCCTCGCTCAGCTGATTTCCTGGTACCGTGTCAAGGTTGATTCCTCCTCCGTACATGCTGGCTGAAACAAACACGTGTGCAGGTTAATAATACTCCTGCAATTTTTATGTAACTCCTCCCCGATAAATAGTTTGGCAGCATGTAACCCGCACCCCAACCCCCACCCCGATATTTTCGTGATATGCAACTCCTTCCCCATAGATAAATTGGCAGTTTGTAACACCTTCCCCTATAGATACTTTGGAGGTATGCAACTGCTGCCCCCGCCCCCAAATAGTTAGGCGATATGTAACTTCATACCCCTGAAAGTTTCGCGAGATGCACCCCGCTCCCCTACCTTAGATAGTTTGGCAGTTTGCGACACCTTCCCCTAAAGATAGTTTGGAGGTATGTAACTGCGGCCTTTAGGTAGTTTTGCGGTATGCAACTCCAACCTCTACCAATTGTTTGGTAGGATAACTCGCCCCCCCCCCCTCCCACTACCCTCCCCATTCAGATAGTTTGGCGGTATGTAACTCCTTCCCCATAGATAGTTTGGCATTGGGTAACGCCTACCCCAAAATGGTATGGCAGAACAACTCCTCCTCGCCGCCCCCATGGTAGTTTGGCAGCATGTAGCTTCTCCCCAACCCACACCATGGCAGTTTGGCCGTATGAAACTCCTCCCCAACCCACCCCCATGGTAGTATGGCAGCATGTAGCTTCTCCCCAAACCACCCCCATGGTAGTTTGGCAGCATGTAGCTCCTCCCCAACCCACCCCCATGACAGTTTGTCAGTATGTAGCTTCTCCCAAACCCAACCCATGGTAGTATGGCAGCATGTAGCTTCTCCCCAACCCACCCCCATGGTAGTATGGCAGCATGTAGCTTCTCCCCAACCCACATCATGGTAGTTTGGCAGCATGTAGCTCCTCCCCAACCCACCCCCATGACAGTTTGGCAGGTTGTAGCTCCTCCCCAACCCACACCATGACAGTTTGGCAGTATGTAACTCCTCACCAAACCCACCCCATGACAGTTTGGCAGTATGTAGCTCCTCCCCAACCCACACCATGACAGTTTGGCAGTATGTAACTCCTCCCCAACTCACACCATGACAGTTTGGCAGTATGTAACTCCTCCCCAACCCACCCCCATGACAGTTTGGCAGTATGTAGCTCCTCCCCAACCCACACCATGACAGTTTGGAAGTATGTAACTCCTCCCCAACCCACCCCCATGACAGTTTGGCAGTATGTAGCTCCTCCCCAACCCACCCCCATGACAGTTTGGCAGTATGAAGCTCCTCCCCAACCCACACCATGACAGTTTGGCAGTATGTAACTCCTCCCCAACTCACCCCCATGGTAGTATGGCAGCATGTAGCTTCTCCCCAACCCACCCCATGACAGTCTGGCAGTATGTAACTCCTCCCCAACCCACACCCATGACAGTTTGGCAGTATGTAACTCCTCCCCATCCCACCCACATGGAAGTTTGACAGCATGTAGCTTCTCCCCAACCAACACCATGACAGTTTGGCAGTATGTAACTCCTCCCCAACCCACACCATGACAGTGTGGCAGTATGTAACTCCTTCCCAACCCACCCCCATGGTAGTATGGCAGCATGTAGCTCCTCCCCAATCCACCCCCCATGACAGTTTGGCAGCATGTAGCTCCTCCCCAATCCACCCCCATGACAGTTTGGCAGCATGTAGGTTCTCCCCAACCCACCCCCATGGTAGTATGGCAGCATGTAGCTTCTCCCCAACCCACACCCATGACAGTTTGGCGGTATGTAACTCCTCCCCAACCCATCCCCATGACAGTTTGGCAGTATGTAGCTCCTCCCCAACCCACACCATGACAGTTTGGCAGTATGTAACTCCTCCCCAACCCACCCCCATGACGGTATTGCAGTATGTAGCTCCTCCCCAACCCACACCATGACAGGTTGGCAGTATGTAACTCCTCCCCAACTCACACCTTGACAGTTTGGCAGTATGTAACTCCTCCCCAACCCACCCCCATGACAGTTTGGCAGTATGTAGCTCCTCCCCAACCCACACCATGACAGTTTGACAGTATGTAACTCCTCCCCAACCCACCCCATGACAGTTTGGCAGTATGTTACTCCTCCCTTACCCACACCATGGCAGTTTGGCAGTATGTAGCTCCTCCCCAACCCACCCCCATGACAGTTTGGCAGTATGTAACTCCTCCCCAACCCACCCCCATGACAGTTTGGCAGCATGTAGCTCCTCCCCAATCCACCCCCATGACAGTTTGGCAGCATGTAGCTCCTCCCAAACCCACTCCCATGACAGTTTGGCAGCATGTAGCTCCTCCCCAACCCACCCCCATGACAGTTTGGCAGCATGTAGCTCCTCCCCAATCCACCCCCATGACAGTTTGGCAGCATGTAGCTCCTCCCAAACCCACCCCCATGACAGTTTGGCAGTATGTAACTCCTCCCAAACCCACCCCATGACACTTTGGCAGTATGTAGCTCCTCCCCAACCCACCCCCATGACAGTTTGGCAGTATGTAACTCCTCCCCAACCCACCCCCATGACAGTTTGGCAGCATGTAGCTCCTCCCCAATCCACCCCCCATGACAGTTTGGCAGCATGTAGCTCCTCCCCAATCCACCCCCATGACAGTTTGGCAGCATGTAGCTCCTCCCAAACCCACCCCCATGAGAGTTTGGCAGTATGTAACTCCTCCCCAACCCACCCCCATGACAGTTTGGCAGTATGTAGCTCCTCCCCAACCCACACCATGACAGTTTGACAGTATGTAACTCCTCCACAACCCACCCCATGACAGTTTGGCAGTATGTTACTCCTCCCTTACCCACACCATGGCAGTTTGGCAGTATGTAGCTCCTCCCCAACCCACCCCCATGACAGTTTGGCAGTATGTAACTCCTCCCAAACCCACCCCCATGAGAGTTTGGCAGTATGTAACTCCTCCCCAACCCACCCCCATGACAGTTTGGCAGCATGTAGCTCCTCCCCAATCCAACCCCCATGACAGTTTGGCAGCATGTAGCTCCTCCCAAACCCACTCCCATGACAGTTTGGCAGCATGTAGCTCCTCCCCAACCCACCCCCATGACAGTTTGGCAGCATGTAGCTCCTCCCAAACCCACCCCCATGACAGTTTGGCAGTATGTAACTCCTCCCCAACCAACCCCCATGACATGCAAAATGCTCACAGTCACATAATTCCAGTACTCTATGGTGTACACATTCACTATTTGGATAAAGTGGTCTCTGTAAAGGGGTGGTCACATCTACGATTTTGCAAGTAGTTACACGTAGTCCGTCTTGAACGTACTAACACGTAGTTACACGTACTTAAACGTAGACTTACTACGGTTAACTAGGGTTGAAGTACGCAGAAACTCTAGTTATTTATGTGTCAACATACGGTTAACTACGTGTAAGTACGGTTAACTACGTTTAAGTACGATTAAAAAGGTACGGTTAAACCAAGTCATCAGTACGGTAAACTGCGTGTTACTGCGGGTCACTACATATGAGGTACGGTTTAAGTACGTGTGAGAGCGGTAAACTAGGGATAACTATGTGTAGCGGCGGTTTCAAATCATGGTCGCACCTGCGAAGTTCAGAATGGCCAAGCCCAAAGGAAATTCTCCGTCATTGCGCGCGCTTTTTGGCGGATGTTGGTGTCTCCGAAGAAGCCAGCCCCTGGTCCACCATCTCCGTGGTTTTCTGTTTTCTCTTCTTTCCTGCTCTTGTAACATTTCCAAATCCGACATATCTCTTGCCAAACTCCTTCATTTCAACATTTTCATGTATTAGGAACTTCACAATTAAAATTCTGTCAACCATTATCTCTTTGTAGAAGACAATTAACATCAATTTAATTTTAGGTTACACGTGGTCAATTTGTATTGTTAACATAACTAATAATTTGACCGTACCTAGAACGTAGCACAACCGTAGTAGACCCTAGTTAACCGTAGCGTTGCAAGAAGTTCATATCGTTTCTTCATGTATACTACGTGCAGCTACGGTAATTGATACGGTTAGGTACGGTTGAGTACGGTTAACCACGGTCAACTACGTTTCATATACGGTAACAGTACGTGCATTTAGTCGTAGTTCTCCGTAGCCATTTTTTGAACAAATCCAAATGTTTTAAACCTTCTACGGAAAAAAAGCTTATTCGAACTACGTTCATTACTACGATCTACTACGGCCTACTACGGTCTACTACGATCGGTATGGTTAAGTACGGGCTACTACGGTCTACTACGGTTAAACCACACTACGGCTTACTACGGCTAATGTGACCAGGCCTTAACCTGACGTGAATGCCGGTTGAAGTACCTACGTTCAGAGGCATTTTACAATACAAGCACATTGGGTTCGTAGATAAAGATGCAGATCCTGATATGGTTGTCTCTGACAAATACGCACTAAGTTCCGATGAGACCAGTGTAGTCCTAGATCATACTGCCACCACAACCTGTCATATCAGGTTTAACTCTGGTTTGCATTCTGGTACCATTCATGGTATTCTTCGAACAGATACACGGCACATATGATATTATTCATCCCATCTTTACCATCAGTTGGTGATACAATTCATTTGACCTTAACCTTAATGCATAATTCAACATAAATTATATGTAGTAGTTTGACCGGTGGCATTCCACTTGGAATATATCATGCCAACAGTGGATCCCCGCCTCTTTATAGTATGTAGAAATTTGCCAAAAACAGTACAAATTTGACAACAGGACAAAGCCATACTGTGCTGTTTGTAGTGCCCGGGTGACCGACATGGCTAGACGTGTAAACAATACCAGAGATATCGACATTAGCTCGAGATAAAACAAAAACTGATCTGTAGACAATAAGCGTATGTTTAAATTGCAGTCTGTGTAAAATTATCGGTAAAATGTATTTCAAAAGGCATTGAATACCCTGTACTGTGTGCGTTGTTTTGTTATGAAGCGTCGTCATCACAAAACAAAGGCGGAGCGTTCCTTTTACTAATCGGTCATTCATCGCTTCAGTTCATTTCCCAATTTTGACGAAAACCTTAATGGGCAAAAGGTCTTAATGCTGACCTACCAATGCATTTGAAAAATGAGAGAGGGGGAGAGAGAGGAAGAGTGAGGGAGGGACAGATAGAGGGGGTGGGAGGGAGGGACAGAGAGAGGGGAAGGGAGGGAGAGGGAGAAACCTCGACAGCAGATTGTTTTTCGCTATTGCGTCACAAACGGGCGTAAAGTGTGTGCCAGAGATATGAACAAATAACGTGTTAATGCACGCAGTTTAGATATGTTCTGTATATATTGCGTTTCTAACTGCTAAACAAGCGTAACGCTGATTATATTGCCTTTAATTTTTCACAACCTTAAAACAACATTTTTGGAGGATGTGTCATATAAACAAATGGTAAAAGGTATTAAAAATTAGCCATTATTTATTCTGGTTTATTACAGATACCTCCTTCTGAAATGCGAACACTACCATCGTTAATAATGCCTCTTGAAAAACATCTAAGGATATACGAACGTGTGTCCCTTTGTCTAGTACCAGATAATGGAGTGATTGATTAGCAATCAATAATACCAAGACATCGAGAACATTAAGAAATACTCGGATAAAGGAAGGGGTCGGTGGGTTGGTTATTTTAAAAGGTTTCAAAATACCTCATGAATGTAGGAAAGTGAGTGCTCCGCTTTAGCCCTATGTTATTGTGATTATTACAAATTACAAAAGAAATAGGAGACAGTTACATCAGAACCACATAAAGTTTTCGATAAGACATATCCTAAGTGCATGAATCAACATTTCAATAAGCCATGTCCAGAGTACATGCATCAACATTTCAAAAAGACATGTCCTGAGTACATGCATCAACATTTCAATAAGACATGTCCTGAGTACATGCATCAACACGATAAGACATGCCCAGAGTACATGCATCAACATTTCGATAAGACATGTCCTGAGTACATGCATCAACACGATAAGACATGTCCAGAGTACATGCATCAACATTTCGATAAGACATGTCCTGAGTACATGCATCAACACGATAAGACATGTCCAGAGTATATGCATCAACAATTTAATAAACCATGTCCTGAGTTCATGCTTCAACACGATAAGACATGTCCAGAGTACATGCATCAATATTTCAATAAGACATGTCCAGAGTACATGCATCAACATTTCGATAAGACATGTCCTGAGTACATGCATCAACATTTCAATAAGACATGTCCAGAGTACATGCATCAACATTTCGATAATACATGTCATGAGTACATGCATCAATATTTCGATAAGACATGTCCAGAGTACATGCATCAACAATTCAATAAGCCATGTCCTGAGTACATGCATCAACATTTCAATAAGACATGTCCTGAGTACATGCATCAACATTTCAATAAGACATGTCCAGAGTACATGCATCAACATTTCGATAAGACATGTCCAGAGTACATGCATCAACATTTCAATAAGACATGTCCTGAGTACATGCATCAACAATTCAATAAGCCATGTCCTGAGTACATGCATCAACATTTCAATAAGACATGTCCTGAGTACATGCATCAACATTTCAATAAGACATGTCCTGAGTATATGCATCAACATTTCAATAAGACATGTCCAGAGTACATGCATCAACATTTCGATAAGCCATGTCCAGAGTACATGCATCAACATTTCAATAAGACATGTCCAGAGTACATGCATCAACATTTCGATAAGACATGTCCTAAGTACATGCATCAACATTTCAATAAGACATGTCCAGAGTACATGCATCAACATTTCAATAAGACATGTCCTGAGTACATGCATCAACATTTCAATAAGACATGTCCAGAGTACATGCATCAACATTTCGATAAGACATGTCCTAAGTACATGCATCAACATTTCAATAAGACATGTCCAGAGTACATGCATCAACATTTCAATAAGACATTTCCTGAGTACATGCATAAACATTTCAATAAGACATGTCCAGAGTACATGCATCAACATTTCGATAAGACATGTCCTAAGTACATGCATCAACATTTCAATAAGACATGTCCAGAGTACATGCATCAACATTTCGATAAGACATGTCCTAAGTACATGCATCAACATTTCAATAAGACATGTCCTGAGTACATGCATCAACATTTCAATAAGACATGTCCAGAGTACATGCATCAACATTTCGATAAGACATGTCCTAAGTACATGCATCAACATTTCAATAAGACATGTCCAGAGTACATGCATCAACATTTCGATAAGACATGTCCAGAGTACATGCATCAACATTTCAATAAGACATGTCGTGAGTACATGCATTAACATTTAGATAAGACATGTCCTGAGTACATGCATCAACATTTCGATAAGACATGTCCTGAGTACATGCATCAACATTTCGATAAGACATGTCCTGTGTACATGCATCAACATTTCGATAAGACATGTCCTGAGTACATGCATCAACATTTCGATAAGACATGTCCAGAGTACATGCATCAACATTTCGATAAGACATGTCCTGAGTACATGCATCAACATTTCGATAAGACATGTCCTGTGTACATGCATCAACATTTCGATAAGACATGTCCTGAGTACATGCATCAACATTTCGATAAGACATGTCCTGAGTACATGCATCAACATTTCGATAAGACATGTCCTGAGTACATGAATTAACATTTCGATAAGACATGTCCTGAGTACATGCATCAACATTTCGATAAGACATGTCCTGAGTACATGCATCAACATTTCGATAAGACATGTCATGAGTACATGAATTAACATTTCAATAAGACATGTCATGAGTACATGAATTAACATTTCGATAAGGCATGTCCTGAATACTAAGTCAACATTTTAACCCTCTTTATGATTAAAATAAAATATACTGCCTAACAGTATCAAGACTGTTAAGAACATTTTAAAAGTCTTAAGATACTTTTCAAGCAAAGCTCAACTATAAACTTATATCAACTCAACTATTCTTTTATTACTCAAATCAGTACAGGTGATATATGAGTGTCAATAATGTACATACAGTAATTATGTCAGCGAGGAAACAAAGTGACGAAACAATTGTCTGCTTTTACAAGTGCTTTTTCTAGTCTGTAAATGTAAAAGTCAGTAAAAGCTATTTGCCAAGAAACGCGTTTAGTGCAAATTGACTTTCGTTCAGGCCTTATTAGTAAATTAGTAAATTACCAAACTTACCAAACTACCAGATTGTGTCTAACTGTTTGTACAGGTGTTCATAATCAGTAAATAGTGTTGTAAACGATTTTACATATATGTTATGAGCTGTTGCGGATCCATTCTCTCTAAAACACATTTGTAATAAACCACGTCATACATTTAACATAAATACTATCTCTGAAAACAAGGAACGATTTGACCACGAATGTTTCGAGGCAAAATAGAAGTACGATGCATCAACGCATTTGATTTTCAAACGACACCAGAATCTTCGAAGGTAGGCACTATGTCAATATAAGATAGAATTTAAAAAACTAAGACTTGATAAAATATTTTTTTCTTTATTCTAATATGGCAGCGCCCATGAACGTTTGCAAATATGTAAAGAGAGCAATAGTTTGTGTTTAACTCTTGAAAAAAGGCAATTAGCCCAAAACTTTAGTGCGAGTGTTTTTGGAAAAAAATATTATTATTGAATAATACTTATGATAAAAGTTCAATGTGCTCTTTTCTACACACTCTTAAAGTGTTTTTTTACTAGTTCTTTTCTTATAATTAACAAATGTCTATTTTTATGATTAATCTGTAATATATTATATGACGTCATCTCCACTGTTAGCTGTGTGCAAACATGAGTTCAATCAAAATATAAAGAATAAATATATCTAGACAGAACATGTCATTAATTACGAAGCAAATGTGTACATTGCTACAGAAAAGAAAGTAGACCCTTTGTTTACGTTGGCTAGTCACACAGCGTATGTGCATGCACATGTATCTATACTGAGTCTAAATCGAGACAAATCGATTGTTTATGGTATATACGGTGTAGATTTTCACTTTCATAAGTCTGAGCAATATAAAGTTATTGGGCTATGGTCGAAATAGTTCAAAACCCGCTGCAACGTTTTTGGTCCCCACAACCTGAAGTCAGCAACATATTTTCGGAGACTGCACATTAAAATATTGTCTTAGTATGTTTTAACCATTATTTCGGTTAATCAAAGTTTTGCTCGTTTTAGAACAAATAAAATGCAAATTTGATATACTCTGACCCGATTCGTTTTAAGAACCGTTTGGCGTATACGAATGATGACAAAGTGTTTCGGGTCCATTTATTATAAAGGAACATATCTCACTCTCAACGTTCTACATAGTTTTACTGAACTTCATTTGAAGACAGTATGTTAAAAATGTAAATGTAGACATTTATAGTTACATTGTGATTTACAATAAAACTTATACGCGTAATTGAAAAGTTTTTGAAAATAGAAGATTGGGTAGCAGTTACTTTTTGACTACTCCTTTAGTGACGTCACACGTTCTGTTAGCTTAGAAGGTATATTCAGTCAAAATTATAAACATGTTATGTTTACACAGCCCAGACACTTTAAGTGAATCGTTGGACATTATGTATGCTACACGGTAAAAGAAAAGAACGTCGTCTATAAAGATTTAAGATCGTTAGATATGTTACCTTAAATCCATAACAAAAACAAAACAAATGAACGTTATTTAATAATCCTTAATGGTTTTTAACGATCTGTGCTTTAGAAATTAAATAAAAAGCTAATTGGTCGATAAAATATGATGCTGTAAATTTGAAAAAAAACAAAACAAAAACAAAACAAACACAACTCGAATAGAAGCAGTATGACGGACTTGAGAACACGACAAAGTGTAACAAGACGTATATTCCTGCATGTCTATTACAGGTGATATGTGAGCATAAATAATGTACAAAACTAATTATGTAAGAGAGGAAACAAAGGTGACAGAACAGTTATGGGACGAATGTCTGATTTTAACACAGACGTAGAGAGTACAAAAGGTAAAATATGTTGGAATTTTGGATACAAGTTAGTGTATTTATAAAATAATACAATTGTAGTGTACACAACTTATAAATATATTTCCAAATTTGATAAAGCGGGAGGTTACACTCTGACATGCACTCTATCTGCATCGTGTACGATATAGATAATTATGCAAAACAATCATGTACAGAAAAAATAATTTGTGTTACATTATATAAGACGATAAACAGCACAGCGTCACACACTCATGCAGACTTGTGATTATACTTATTCGGGAAATTGAGCAACATTTTTTAAACTGTCTTTTAAATTTGTTGTAGTGTGACCATATTTTGTAAACAGATTATAAACTGACCGATAGCACACGGGGGACTGTACATGTACTGGTAAACACATTGAACGACCTCCTTATATTTAGTCTTTATGATGTTAATACATAAGAAACTGTCAATTTGCCGTCTTATTATGATCTGGGGATTTGCTCACAAGTGTGAAAGAAACTATGTAAAGGCTTATAATCCCACTTTGGGGCAACATGAACCTATACAGGTGTCTTTTAATCCGCCCCACTACTATTATTAAACTTCATTAGCATCTTGGCCAAAGTGTATTAAAAATTATGTCAAGTCCAAATGTTTGTTATACACATGTAAGGTATTTCTTCAATTCTTTTATATATCTTTGTACACTGGTGTGGGAGGGGAGTATAGAAAGATTATTATATTGTTTTGTCTTAACACGTAAAATTCAAACGTAGACATGCATGTACCCTTAATCGTTTACATAACAATTCATTATTTAACATACATACCATATCAATACTATATTATAAAATTATCAACAAAATAATGCATGCGATAATATAAAAATATATAAAACAATAATACAGATAATAACAACACATAACATAAAAATACAAAACATTATAACCTAGCATAACAATATATAACAATATATAACAATACATAACAATACATTACATAAAAAACAACATAACTAAAACATCTAATTTATGTTTTCGTAATATTCACTTAACTTTCAAACGACACCAGGTGGTCTCCGCAGAGAAGAGTTCAGATGATACCTGTCTCACAGTAACATACAGTCATATTGTTTTCATAGTAGTTAATACAAGGCAACCATTCCGGTGAGAGCTTTAGTGAAATGTTGCATTGGCATCGTAATAACGTGTTTAACACACAGTTTCTTGTATCAAAGGTAAAGTATGTACAATCTACATTAAGAAAATGAATATTTTATAATACTAAATATTTGACATACCTGTCGAATGTATAACACGATAAACGATGATATAGAGAACTGTTAGATCTAATATCCAGGTTTTCCTTATGGTATTGAACACTCGAATCCACCAGATTGACGTAATTTACACGAATGACGTAGCCTCAACTTGTATAAACCTTGGGAGATCGGGATAAAAGCAATATAATACCATTTCAAAATGTCCTACTTTGTCAGCTCGTGTACAGCAGAGCCGTAATACTTTGTGTAATGAAAAGCCGCGGGCTGATCTATAAATAGAACTGTACTTCGGATATGAAAGGGGGTTTGCTTTTATTGGTAATCGATATCATTTCAAAACGGTAATACATTACGACTTTCATCATGTAATATCAATTGATTGACTGATTAATTATATAGGATATATATGTATGTATGGTATGGGCATGGTATGGGTATGATGTGGGTATGGGTATCGTATGAGTATGGGTATGGTATGGGTAAGGTTATTGTATGGGTGTGAATATGGTATGGGTAAGGTTATTGTATGGTATGGGTATGGTATGGGTATGGTATGGGTATGCTATGGGATAGGTATGGGTATCGGTAATGGGTATGGGTAAGGTACGTATGGTATGTATGGGTATGGGTATTGTATGATGTGGTATGGTATGGGTTATGAGTATGGGTATGGGTATGGGTAAGATATATAGGGTATGGATGTGATTATGGTATTGTTATGGTATGGTATGTGTTATGGGTATGGTATGTGTATGGGTTATGGGTATGGTCCATTAAATGAAAATATTTCAATATCCAATCCCCAGCCATCTGGGTATTATGGTCCAGATCGATATTCAAACTCTGCTTTGACTAGTCCGTACACGAAATATTTCGGTTAACAAATGTCAACAGTGAATGACGTAATCGATAACTATGTAGTTTTGATAGCGCATTATTCTCCCTTGACAAAATAGTGAAGTACTAAAGCATATTTTTTGAAACATAAATGCACCTTTTAATGAAATCAAAAAAGATTAAAAAAGAACACACTAAAAAACGTATTTCGCATAACGTAGCATTCGCGTAAAAGCTACAAAAAAGATGATGCTAGAAAATTCATTTGCTTATTTTTAACTGGGTTTCGTGAATGTTCTGGAGACTTCTGCGTTCTAGAAATTCTTTGTTAGCCGATATAAGTTTAAGTTTTGACATAAAGTTGGGACAGAGAGTTTGGATATACTTGCAGCTTTTATATAAAACCTTTCAGTGTTTGAACTTACGTGGACTTTTTTATATTCTACCGTGATATGAGTATTAAAGTAATGGATTTGGAATTATATTAATTATATTCGTGTATTGTTCTACTTTTGGATCATTTCAACTGTTCAACGAGGACATTCTACCGAAAACTGTTAAGAATTATTGGACGTTGGGTTATTGGATTGGACTATTAAAGGGACACCTCCTAAAGAGACAAACCGTAAGCTAACATTTATTTTGCATTCTTAAGTTTTGTCTGATATAATTGTTATTATTTTGTTACATCCAAATTTAATTGTTTATTAAAATAAAACATTATTGTACTTGCTTGTTGCTGGCTTGTTCTTTCGGTTACACCATTTCGTCGTTTAGTAAACTTGCCACTTTATAAATAAATCTTAAATACCGACACCGGTATAACTATAACTATAACTATATAACTATAACTATAACTATAACTATATAACTATAACTATATAACTATAACTATAACTATAACTATAACTATAACTATAACTATAACTATAACTATAACTATATATATATATATATATATATATAACTATGCGTATGATTTACATGGCTGTCAGTAGATAACTTTTTGACTACTTAAAAATATTTTGACAGTTTTGTGAATTAAATGTCTTGCACATGAAGTGTATGTGGATTGTTAAGTAACATCTAAAATGGTTCAATATTATGCTTATTGGGTTATGGTACTTTTCTTAGCACATGTTAACAGTATTCTTGTTGACTGAGTGTATAAACTTGCTCTTTGTGTTAGGCCATAGCTGGGATGGCGCTATTTCAGGTTGAACATCTCTATAGATGGAAAACTTATTGTCATCCTTACGATGGCATTTACATCATATACTAAAATCACTTTTAATGGATGCATTTTGAATTCCCTTCATGTCCAGTTTTCTTGGAAAATGGTGAGATGTTAATGGACAGACGATTTTTTGTGCTTCACAGCAGTTGTCACATCTTTCACTTAGCCAATACAACCTGTAAATAGAAACACGGACAACATTAATGTTTAATTATAAACAGTTTGTGTTTTTTAAATTGTCAATTGTACTTTATAAAAAAATATCAAAGCTGATAGCATTAAGCAAACATAAATAATTTAAGAAGGCAATGATGACCTGAGTGATATAGATATTAAAACAAAATTACCAAGGAATATCAGCAACGTTTAAACAAAACATACCGGTAATCATTTTAGTCGTGCACATACGCAACATTTGAACAATCAGTTTCACTTTTTAATTCATGACCATAAATGAAAATGGACATGCTCTGAGAGCTATGTTTTTTTATAGATCAATATTATTTGAACAATCTTGATACAGGGCCATCCAAGGAGCATGTATACCAACTATTAAGGTTCTAGCTTTTGAAGTTTGTGCATGAAAATTTTCTATGTTTTCCTGGTGGCCATGTTTTTAACGGCTCAAAATTCTTGAAACATATTTTGTTCCCCCTTGCCAGCTTATGTATCGGAGTAAATTTAGTTGAATTTGGGCCAGTGTTTTCATTTAAATGTCATTAAATAAAGATGATGCCGGACGGTGACACAGCTCAGGTGAAATTAAAATTATATTTTGAACAACAAGCAACAACAAACCCAGGCTAACATGTTAATATGTAGAAAACTAAGCTGAACAGTTTATTAACTATCATAGATGGAAGTTATTGGTAAACTGTATGAATATTAAAGGCATAGTATGGCCTACTTTAGAGATCCCACTCATAACAAGATAACACTATGATGTGAGATCAAGATGCATTGGTCATTAAACATGTAATCTGTTTATAAAACACAGGACTATTATTGGTGGGAAGGGGGTGGGATGGGAGTGGGGGTGGGTGGGTGGTGGTGGGGGTGGGGTGTTCAACAGTTAGTCACACTTTATGTACATGTGATTTGTGCTCTGCCATTGCTCAACAAGCCTGCTATCCCTCTCATGCCCTGACCGCCCTGCAGCTAGAGGCTGTTTTCAAATTGGTAGACCTACAACCACTATTATAACCTTAACAATTAATACCCTCTCCGTTAAAAAGCCCCCTCCTCGTGGAAAATAAGTATAGTTTATCCCCTAAAAATAAAAAATACCCTCCCATAAATTTCAACAAATGAATGAACTGGACTATGATAATATATATATATGGGGGAAAGTCAAGAACAAGATAAATAGAGAGATAGCCATGAAATAAACATACAAGAGAATGAACTGGACTATGATAATATAGTGGGGGAAAGTCAAGAACAAGATAAATAGAGAGATAGCCATGAAATAAACATACAAGATGTATGATAACAAATTAGCAAGTTAAACATGCACATTTCCACCACTTTTAAATAAAACGTAGCGATGTATGCAACAGGTTTTTCGAACGCTGATTGGATGTTTTGACACATAATATTGTAATAATACCTGGTAAATATTTATTAACAATAACAATTTACAAAACATAGGAATCTACGATGTACATTGCTAAAAGCATTTCTTTTCACAACCATAAATTTGATGCTAATGTCAGGCTAAGTGTTTTAAACTGTCAAAAAATTAAGAAACTAAAATAGGCTCCGACTCCTGAAAAATATCGGTGAGTAGATAATAGGCTGCATCAAAATGGAGTGTTTCATGGAAAAAATTAATGCATTTTTTTACAAATGCATTTAGATCTAGATAAAAATATTTGCATTACAAAGCATATGAACATATACCTTCTGGAATAGAAATTTGGTGCACCATCAAGTTTTTGTATGCAATTGAATATCAAAAAGGCGATTCCTGGTGGCCTGACTTTTTTTAAAGTGCGAACAAGGATCGATGATCATTAGGACCAGTACGTAGTTAACCACTGGAAATATACTGATAGTGTCACAGTAGCTTAACTGCGGCGTTGTAAGCCTCAAAATATTAACCATAAAAAACTTTTACACCAGTATGGAATGGTCGGATATTTAAGCACATAGTCAAAAATAGCAATCTGGCGCATGCGCACATTCAGCAGAGAAATTTAAGCACGGTAGAAACATCAGACTGTGACACCGACACCTGGTATTAATGAAATACATGTTACGTTAATGTCTTTGAACATTTAATTAATTTGTAAATTAGGAGCAAGTTCGTGCTTACCTGCTTGTTTTCCTTTTTGTCTAAGTTTGGCAGCTTTTTTCTTTTCTTCTTTATTTAGCAAAAACATACATGCTTTTATCATAAAGCATATGCAACATCACACAGGATATACATAATATATACGAGAACATTATGAACTATGTTGTTACATGGAATTACAGATACATTTGAATGTTTATAAATTTACCCGTTTATTAATTTAACATTTATTCACTTATCATTAATTAAGTCATAACTTATTTTATAAGTCATTCTTTAATCTATAGATGTAGTCATTTATGTATTCATTAATATATTTATTCGTTTGCTGGCTACTTGAGAGTATCCCTTTTAAATGAGAGCAAACCAATCTTAGCCACTATTAATAGAATTGAAGATTACTCATTGTAGAGGAACAACCCGTGTATCGGACTAACGAATCCTTTCACATTATTGATCTCACAGGCCGTTGGAATGGTGTCTGGGTCATATTTACACTGCTATAGATTTATGGCTGTTGGGCTTTTATTAGTTTTAAAGGATAAGTCCAAAACGTTGGTATTAGAGTTATTTAATGGAAATAAAGGCACAATGAGAATTGCTTGAGCAAATATGATTTAAGTAGAACGTTATAAGACTTAGACGTGAGTGAGGAAAGCTAGTGTATTTACCTATTGAAACTTTTCGAGTTACTGGTACTTTAAAGCTGTTACGTCGCCACAAAGACATTTCCAAACCAATTATAAACTTGGGGTCGCCGTTCTTGGCGACCCAAGGCTGCTTTAGACAATGGACAAACAAGATTATGTTTAGCCAGAGACTAACATGTTCCAGACATACATTAAAGCTGACTCGTGACGTCACGCTATATATATACTCTATATAAATTGCTATAATCCGTCGCAGCGCCATCAACGGAAGTCGTAGAAAACGTCCGTTGTAAACTCAAACAATAGATGGAAAGCTGTGTTACCATTAATGAAAGAAACGCGTTAATCTCGTGTTAATGAGGGGTACTAGGATGTGAAATTATAATCTCCAAAGGGTTTTAACAGAAAAAAAACAACAACAAAAGAGTGTCGGGACCACTATTTCTTGTTGATAATCGTTCTGATTTTAGTGTTAATCCAGACACGACGCACATCTGCTTGGCCAACTTTGAATTTGCTGTCATGATATGTCTAAAGCAGTTACTTTCGGTTTCCATTGTGATAAATAGTAGTTGTTCATTTTAAACATTTGGATTAGGTAATCATAAAAAAACAAATAATGTCTGCAAGGTGACACGTAAATTATTTCTTTGTACATATATATGATTTATTTTCCATGAATTAAAAGGTATGTTTTGCTTTATTTTCTTACTTTACTGCCTGTATTGGGCAGACGTGGGTGGGGTCTAAATCTATTCATTTTTATCATTTATGGAAAAGAAAAATTATAGAATCAAACCCATCACTTCGGTTACTTGTGATGTCAATGAATAATTTAAGATAAATATAGTGTTGCATTTTCTGGGATTTCATGCCATAAACATCTGACATATCTATTAAACCCAGTCAATTTATTCTAAGACCAGTATTGTATATCCTTCAGTTTGAGTGTTGTCAAGAAACTGAACTACCAAACATGTGTACCATTGTTTAAGGTCACATCTAAGGATCAAGCTTTTAACTTTGAGCGCTCTCTTTCCGGGGTAAATGTGCTAGCCACAAATCAAAGCAATACTTTCCATGGCGAACAAAAACATTCAATTTCAGGTTATCATAGTAGAATACACGTGTCTCATTTATGTGATTTTTGACATAATATGCAATTCTATTTACAGTTCCTGCAAAATGAATTTTTCCACGCTTCAACACATAGTTAGAGGGTGTGAAGCAACACAAGGCGTTTAGAACAACAGAAACTGGTTAGGAGAGATATTCTTGTTTACCATACCAATGAAGGAATGTGATACAAGGTAAATCAGGCAAATCTATATAGAATACTTTTTTCCACGATGGACTTTGAGATTTCTGCTTAATATAAATAGCATATGTTAATAAATAAGTTATTTAATAATTGCCCTGTTATTTGTCCGAGGGCATTCGTATTGGCCTAAGGCCGAAGGATGCAAGATAAAGTGGGTTTAAACCATTGAGCCAAGTAGAAAAGTTATACTATATGAAGCAGGGACTTAAGGAGGTTGTAAATTTATAACGCCATTTGTTAGCTTTAAATCATGGACCCCATTATTTCTTGTTTTAAGTATTAAATAGTGTTGGTGGTTCTGTAATGGTACTCATCCAATGACTCTTAATTGATTCAGTTCAGTTGATGAATAACCCCTCTGCAACTAACCATAATCCTAGTATGGTAAAATACACTGACATAAAAGTGAAATACATCATGCAGTAGTTAATTATATGTAATTTTACAAGAAGCTTCAACGTTCCATTCTAAAGATAGTGTCATTTTACATTTAAGAAATATGTCAGAAATACCCGTTTTGTGACGTTTTTATGACAAATCCATTATGTTGGTCATATTACAAAAGATACATTGATAACGATTGATGTCTTTCCGTCACATCTTTTGTTTAAACACACAACAGAAAACGCAGAAAATCAAAGCATATTTTCCATTTGTATATTGAACTGTTTACATGTATAAGAAATACTGACTAAAAATTGTACATTATTAAAACTGTTCTTATTTATATATTTTGTTTGTAGCTGTTTCGAGTGATAAATTATTCACTAAAATTAAGGCTAACATTTTAATGTAATGTTAAATTATATAAGTCACTGTGCTTCGGTGAGCTTTTATCAAAATTCTCATTACTTTCCTTTTTTATAAAAAACACGAAAAAATATATTTCTTCTTACTTATTTGATTATGAATTTAAACAATTTTATCACTTTCATTTACTAAACCATGTAAAACTGAACATATACCGAACATAAACTGGTAGCTATTACATTTCTCTCCTGTAAATGTTATTTATTGGTAAATTTAAACTGTTTATACAGCCCCATTGGCGAGGCTAGATTTGTTTTTACTTCGTCGGAGGTGCTGAAGTGAACGGTTGCCCCGGTAACGTAGAGTACCACGGCTGGTTTCCCTGTTGGTTCGCCGGCTGAGTGCCACGGTTCTGGCTCTGAGGTTGTTGCTGCATAATCATCTGTTGCTGCATAATCAGTAGTTGCTGAATCATAAAAGGATTTTGTGCATTCATGGTCGTGATGGCATTACCCTGGGCATCTGGAAAGGAGAGCTTGTTGGTGGCGAAGGCTTTCGGAGACGTACACATGACTGCTATCGCCACAATCACCTGCATCAGATTGATACCCATGATCACTATAGCGACGATGTACAATCCACGATACACTTCATGGTGTGGATTCATCACGCAGTAGAACCTAAAAGACAAAAATTCTGTGTAAACGTGAGTGTGTTTTCCTTCAACTTTTGTTGCTGGTTGACGAAATGTTCAAGTCGTTCAATGTACAAACCTCTCGGAAATGCTCCTATGATAAGATCCCATTTGTAGAAATATCAGTCAATTGAGAGTTTGCTCAAGCTCATTGTTAAGGCATGTTATTTAAATAATGTATGAATAGTTATGGATCTTTACATTTTCAACTTAATATCATTTTTATGCACTTTTGCAACACATAATTTAGTAAAGTGATTAAAATTTATATAAAACCAACTGTGCACACATGATTGCAGATTTGTTGTTGTTGTTGTTGTTGTTGTTTTTTGCTGTAGGCACGACTTAATGTAAACACCCCCTATACATAAAGGCGAATGGACTCTTTTAAAGTCAGTTGTTTTGTATCGCATTTGTATTAAACGATGAGAGAACAGGCCGTTGAGAAAACATAAAAGCTACTCAGAATGCACAGTAGATATCACTTAAGTGTATTGTCGGTCTTGATCATTCAATTTTCGGATAAATCCTCGCTCGATTACATAACTATGTTTTGATCTCGTTTCTTACGATCGCTTTAAATTATTACAGCTTTTTGTCGTTGAATGGTTATCTTTTGCCATTATCTATATTGTCTGCTAAAAGTCGAGGATTTCCTTTGTGTAAGAACAGTTTTCATTCATGTTCCAAATTACACTTTTTATCGTATGACGCTATCGCTTGGACTGTTTTATTTTAACTAATACAAAAAATGCTATATTTATGATACAAATTTGGCTGTTGTTGGCAAATATACCAGGGTTGGGAGTTGAGCGCAGATGTCCAAAAATCTTTTCCAATCTAACACTGCAGCCTGCAGCCTGATTAATGTTAGGCTGTGTGCCAGTGAAATGATAATTGAAGTTTGTTTTAGTTAGGCTGTGTAAACCCTTAAACATTGTTTTGTAATATTCTAACACTGGTCCGACGATGGTTTTGCAACAGTAGGGTTGTACCAACTGACCGAGAGAAGGACTGTTCCACATGTTTACATATGTGTATGTGTGTGTGTGCGTGTGTGTGTGTGTGAGTTTGTGTGTGTGTGTGTGTATTTAAATAAGTATTTGCCATCTGTTTAAAGATCTGTACAATTTAATAGGTAAATTCTTCCTTGAGGGTGCAATAATCTCACTCTCAGTTAAATCTTACTTTCAGTTATTTCTGTTTGTTGTTGTTGTTGTTTTGTATGTATATTTGTATAACTTGTATTAAACTAAATGTAAAGTTATCATTTGTTTTGGTGATCTGATTAATTCCCGAATTAAACAGAAATTAAAATTCTGACATTTTCTCGACTTAACAGGTGCCTTACATAAGAAGGAAATGAAACAAAAGCGATCCAAATTTTCTGTCACTCAGGAGCATTTGGCAACTCGATGTAAAACTTTCGACAGAATTTTTGTTCCGCTTAAAAGAACGAAAAGTCAAATGTTATTCGATTCAACTAATGTATAAATGTTTTTTTCACACCTCATGACAATTATAAAACATACGTTAAAACTGTTTACCTGCGGATTTAAAAGTGAAAAAATGACTTACCGTTGGATTTTAGACCCAACAATACAAGACAGTCCCTTCCTGGTTTAACAAATTAGTAGAGGGTATGTCAAATGAAGTTAGCCTATAAACTGTCAAAAACAGTATTTAAACCATGTGACGTTCGTTCATAACAAATGATTTATCGGTTGCATTGCATGGATACTCGATGAAGGGAACAGCTAAGTAAGCATCACTGTGACGTCACGCGTTTAAATGTTGATTGTGGCTAAATGTACCACACTTGATTTTCTATATGTTACGTATAAAAATATTCGTGTAGTGTTAGAATTAGTCTCAGTCATTGATTATACGCGTGACGTTATATATTGAGCATCTACGTTCCTCAATCGATGAATCGTTATTTATGAAAGAACGTCACGTTGTGTATACTTAATCTTGGCCGTGAACAGGCTGGTTTCTATTGCAACACGTGGGGTAAGAAAGTGTTTTATATTCCGGAAAATGTCGAAGCTTAGCTGTTTCTGAATTGCCACTTATCAGCACAAGTGAAATATCGTCTGTACATTTGCTATATGCTGTCATTGAGAGTCTAGAATGTATAACCAGTCATGCTAACTATATTCGTACTTATAAATGTAAATGTCTGCGCATCTCAACTCTCAAACATGGTATCATTATGAATTAAACATCATATGACCACAAATGATTTCATAATTTTATTCTTTGCTCAGGGTTTTTTTTACTCCATATGTAGTTACTAACTGTTAATTGTCTCACTTTTGTTGAATTATTTTATTTACAGTGTTTGTCTTGTTCAGAAAAAATCTTCATGAAGTGTGTGCGTGCGTGCGTTCCGTAAACCAGTCGGTCGTTGTGATGCAATGCGATAACTGTTGGCGTTTCTCTTTAATTATACATGTCTCGTCCCAGTGTGTTAGGTCAATTTTACTAATATAAATAATCATATATGTGGTACTTGTCATATGAAGGCATTTAAGATGTTTATTAAGCACTTGGTTGAAATACCTTAAGGTCGAGCAAATGTAATGCTGCACCTCCAACTGAAGAGTATAAATGTTAGGTTAACATGCTTCTTTTTTATTTCTTCTTTTTCACTTTGAAAATTATTTCTGCATCACTCTACCAGATTAAGAAGGAAACATGTATAGTTTTTAATTTATTTTCGTAAATGAATTTAAATAACTTATACTTAATAAAACATTTTGGGTAAGGCTGCAATAAATCGTGTGGCCATCAAGAGCTCAGTGCTTTCTGCAATAAAGTACGGTAAGCAGAAAAATGGGAAATCAGTTTTTAAAATGTTGGGTTTGTAAACAACAAAATACATATTTGGGATAGTTTGAGTCAAATCAATCAAATAACATGTTTGGCTCGTTTGTCAAACGTTTTATGTTGTTTCCAAACGATACTCAATATCAAAACACTTCTCTTAATGAGGATATAACACAATATGTTTTATATTTCTGAAAAAAGACACCTTTAATACCAATTTTATTTAAGTTTTTACAAAAATATCAAAAAATTTAAAACTGGATGGAGAATTTTCTTAAAATTTGGCATGCACGTCTACATTAAAGTATATCACTCATCCGATGTGTAAATTTTCAAATTCGATATATTTTCTATTACTTTCATTACCTTAATATCAAACTAATATCAAACTCTTTCTAGAAGTGTGGTAAATGCAAATGAACCTACAACATTTTGTTGATGTGAACAAATCAGTGAGTCAATAATGAGCTTAAGAAAGAGCTGAAACATGTTTCCGCACGTTTAGTAATGCCTTCTAGCTGACCATACATCCGTCAGTCGTTAGAAATTCAAAGAATACAAACCCAACCAATATGTGGTCTACGTGGAATAATAGCAGTAATTTACCCAAAATCGCCGCACTGTTCCGAAACTTTTTTCCGAAAAAAGCTGTCTGCTTATGATTTAATTGTGTGCTTTGACACATTTAAGCAGTGATTTACCAAGATCGCCCTAACTGTTTCCCCGACATAGACTTCCCTGTTTATTATATTTCACTTATGTACTTTGACACAGTGCTCATGCAGTAATTTACCAAGATCGCTTGCATTGTTTCCACGACATAGCTTTTCCTGCTTTTTATTTACTTATGTACCTTGACACAGTGCTGAAGAATTAATTTACCAACATCACCCCGATTAACCTATGGGAATCGATTTCCTACACATGATTAACTTATTTTGCTTTGACACAACGGTTAATGTCATCAAAAGATAAAAAAGTATTAGACACATACGCATCATCGTAAATGCTAATATCTTCACATTTGTCAGCAAACACTCCGCCGTAGGTTAACAATGTGAGAAATACCACTGCAGGAAACGAGATCATGCCTGGGAATTCAAACAGGACTAGCTGAAACAGATATAATGATTAAGGTGTTTTTAACTGAAATGGTATGGGTAAAAAAATCACGAATCGGCGTGCACAAAAATAATTTCAATATTTAAAAATAAAATTTCTTAAAGTGCACTTAAATGAACTGGTATAAATACAAGTTTGTTTCCTGATTAAGTTCCTAAGTAAAAAGACCTAAGGAAGGACGTCACACGGTATGGCACCTCAGAGATTGACTGCTACACGACTACATACATAGACAATAAAGAATAGCAAGGTTTGCCCAGCCCTGAGCACGGCTACACACATAGACAAAAAAGAAGAACAAGGCTTGCCCAGCCCTGAGCACGGCTACACACATAGACAATAATGAATAGCAAGGCTTGCCCAGCCCTGAGCACGGCTACACACATAGACAATAAAGAAGAGCAAGGTTTGCCCAGCCCTGAGCACGGTTACACACATAGACAATAAAGAAGAGCAAGGCTTGCACAGCCCTGAGCACGGCTACACACATAGACAAGAAAGGAGAGCAAGGCTTGCCCAGCCCTGAGCACGGCTACACACATAGACAATAAAGAAGAGCAAGGCTTGCCCAGCCCTGAGCACGGCTACACACATAGACAATAAAGAATAGCAAGGCTTGCCCAGCCCTGAGCACGGCTATACACATAGACAATAAAGAAGAGCAAGGTTTGCCCAGCCCTGAGCACGGCTACATACATAGACAATAAAGAATAGCAAGGCTTGCCCAGCCCTGAGCACGGCTACACACATAGACAATAAAGAAGAGCAAGGTTTGCCCAGCCCTGAGCACGGCTACACACATAGACAATAAAGAAGAGCAAGGCTTGCCCAGCCCTGAGCAAGGCTACATACATAGACAATAAAGAATAGCAAGGCTTGCCCAGCCCTGAGCACGGCTACACACATAGACAATAAAGAAGAGCAAGGTTTGCCCAGCCCTGAGCACGGCCACACACATAGACAAAAAAGAAGAACAAGGCTTGCCCAGCCCTCAGCACGGCTACACACATAGACAATAATGAATAGCAAGGCTTGCCCAGCCCTGAGCACGGCTACACACATAGACAATAAAGAAGAACAAGGCTTGCCCAGCCCTGAGCACGGCTACACACATAGACAATAATGAATAGCAAGGCTTACCCAGCCCTGAGCACGGCTACACACATAGACAATAAAGAAGAGCAAGGCTTGCCCAGCCCTGAGCACGGCTACACACATAGACAATAAAGAATAGCAAGACTTGCCCAGCCCTGAGCACGGCTATACACATAGACAATAAAGAATAGCAAGGTTTGCCCAGCCCTGAGCACGGCTACACACATAGACAAAAAAGAATAACAAGGCTTGCCCAGCCCTGAGCACGGCTACACACATAGACAATAATGAATAGCAAGGCTTGCCCAGCCCTGAGCACGGCTGCACACATAGACAATAAAGAAGAGCAAGGTTTGCCCAGCCCTGGGCACGGTTACACACATAGACAATAAAGAAGAGCAAGGCTTGCCCAGCCCTGAGCACGGCTACACACATAGACAAGAAAGGAGAGCAAGGCTTGCCCAGCCCTAAGCACGGCTACACACAGACAATAAAGAAGAGCAAGGCTTGCCTAGCCCTGAGCACGGCTACACACATAGACAATAAAGAATAGCAAGGCTTGCCCAGCCCTGAGCACGGCTATACACATAGACAATAAAGAAGAGCAAGGTTTGCCCAGCCCTGAGCACGGCTACACACATAGACAATCAAGAAGAGCAAGGCTTGCCCAGCCCTGAGCACGGCTACATACATAGACAATAACGAATAGCAAGGCTTGCCCAGCCCTGAGCACGGCTACACACATAGACAATAAAGAAGAGCAAGGTTTGCCCAGCCCTGAGCATGGCTACACACATAGACAATAAAGAAGAGCAAGGCTTGCCCAGCCCTGAGCACGGCTACATACATAGACAATAAAGAATAGCAAGGCTTGCCCAGCCCTGAGCACGGCTACACACATAGACAATAAAGAATAGCAAGGTTTGCCCAGCCCTGAGCACGGCTACACACATAGACAATAAAGAAGAACAAGGCTTGCCCAGCCCTGAGCACGGCTACACACATAGACAATAATGAATATCAAGGCTTGCCCAGCCCTGAGCACGGCTACACACATAGACAATAATGAATAGCAAGGCTTGCCCAGCCCTGAGCACGGCTACACACATAGACAATAAAGAAGAACAAGGCTTGCCCAGCCCTGAGCACGGCTACACACATAGACAATAATGAATAGCAAGGCTTGCCCAGCCCTGAGCACGGCTACACACATAGACAATAAAGAAGAGCAAGGTTTGCCCAGCCCTGAGCACGGTTACACACATAGACAATAAAGAAGAGCAAGGCTTGCCCAGCCCTGAGCACGGCTACATACATAGACAAGAAAGGAGAGCAAGGCTTGCCCAGCCCTGAGCACGGCTACACACATAGACAATAAAGAAGAGCAAGGCTTGCCCAGCCCTGAGCACGGCTACACACATAGACAATAAAGAATAGCAAGACTTGCCCAGCCCTGAGCACGGCTATACACATAGACAATAAAGAAGAGCAATGTTTGCCCAGCCCTGGGCACGGCTACACACATAGACAATAAAGAAGAGCAAGGCTTGCCCAGCCCTGAGCACGGCTACATACATAGACAATAAAGAATAGCAAGGCTTGCCCAGCCCTGAGCACGGCTACATACATAGACATTAAAGAATAGCAAGGCTTGCCCAGCCCTGAGCACGGCTACACACGTAGACAATAAAGCAGAAATTTGAAAACATCTTTCAATTAAAATGTTTCTGTATAAGTCTGTGATAATTAGTGCAGTCTGCCCTTGCATACAAATTAGTGCAGTCATATAAAAATAAGAATCAACAATTGGTATTAGTAAGGTTTTAATTGTGATTTTTGTCACAGTTCTTACGTTTATTGTTTTTAGCTTAAGTGGTTGTTGTTTTATAAACAAACCATATAATAGATATATAGCAATATGGTCATTTAATGCTGAAATGAAATAGCATAAACATAACCGTTAAAAATAATATCGCTTCCCAAAGCTGTGACGTCACCCCATAGACATTTCCAAAACCGTTTATAAATATAAGGGTCGCCCAATTATTATACGGACAAAAAACTAGTAATGTAATAATAAAATATCTACATATGTACAATATGAACAGTAGATAAAATCCTCGACTACCTAAAAAGTTCCAAACCAGAGAGTAGTTTAAAATAAAACAGTCCAAGCGATGACGTTTAATAAGAACAATTTGATAAAGTCATACGATAAAATTGCCATCACGTCATATGGCAAATGTGTCAGAACGTGAAATTAAAAAAACACACACGAATAAAACAATATAATTTAAGAAAACAACACAAAACAACAGAACAAAATGTAGTGACGGCAATCTTTGGTCTTGTATGATAACGGTTGGCAATATTTGGTCTTGTATGACAAGAGTTGGCAATCTTTGGTCTTGCATGACAAGAGTTGGCAATATTTGGTCTTGTATGGCAAGAGTTGGCAATCTTTGGTCTTGCATGACATGAATTGGCAATCTTTGGTATTGTATGCCAAGAGTTGGCAATCTTTGGTCTTGCATGACAAGAGTTGGCAATCTTTAGTCTTGCATGACAAGGGTTGTTTCAGATGTCCTTTATAGAGATCATACGTTTCGGTAGCAACAGAAAGTGCATCATGGCAACAGCTTTGCAGGAAATATTTAGAACGAGGCTAAGATAGGCCACACCCCTAAATGTGTACTGAGCATATTGAATTTCAATAGTGTGTGTTAAAAACCATAGTATGGTGTAAAACGAGTAAAGAGAACTAAAGAATCCATTTCAGCAGTGCGTGTAATTAATTACAAGGGGTACGTTTATATTTAGAGCCGGTAATGAAGATCGGGTGGGATGCTTCTGTTTGTTAAGTAACCGATACATAAAGTCTTTGATTATAAACAAACCTAGTGATGCAATTCCAACCAAACGAAACAAAACGAGGAAAGCAGTAATGTAAGTTAATAATACTCACAAAGAGACAAGCTTTGTACTTTTCCTCCGGTTTGAAATTCTGTGCCATTGACATTAATCCCCGCGCTCCCAGCATACTAAGTAACAGCTGAAAATAAACAGATAATAAAGTCCTGTCATACAATATTAGAAATGTCATAAACTATGCCTTTAAAATCTATAAAATATATAGGAAACGGTTTTTTCTACAATTATTGTTTACAAAAAAAAAGAAGTTTAACGATTGTAACTAGCAACTGTTAATGTGGTTGATGTATGGAGGGGCGACCGCGAGCGTGCGCCGACCTACGTTGCATAATGTTCAGACACTTACAGTGTGTCATACATCTAATGTAATATATTATTCCAATTTTTACTTTGGTTTAGCAAAGCTATACTTTTTAACAATATTGAAAAAAATCAAATTCTACCAACCGTAACTATGTCGCTTTTATATATAGTTATTACAGCAAAGATTCTCAAACAAAAAAAAACAATCACCATCTCTTCTAACTAACCACGTGATCATAGTTAAGTAACTTACCATTGCAGAACACAGAAAACTCCCGATGTAGTACGGTATGTAGTACTCGTTGCTGTAGAAAAAGATCCCAGTAATCCCGACGGCGATATCAGCAACGGCAGCAACGGCCTGTGCAATCATAATCTTTTTTAAAAGTTCCGTGAGCTTCTCTCCGTCTTTGCGACCTGGGAACGTATATAAAGTTGATCGTTTCGGGGGTCAGATGGTAACAGAGGATGACGATTGACACCAGCCTTACTTGTTTAATTTTCTCGCTCGCTGAACGTCAATCACTGAGCATTAACGTCGACAATTTAAGGTTCAAATATGATGTTTTAATTTAAAGTTATTAAGCTAAAGGTTTTAACTCTTGCATTTATATCGTTTAAAATCATCTGCAAACAACAAGGCAATTCCATTTCGATCAGTTAATTGTTTCCATATTAAATGATCACGTTTGTTAAGTTATTTTAATTGTTCTGTTAAGAACGCAAATTTGCCACTTAATCATTAATTTATCATTAATCATTAAATTGACCAATCGTAAGGAAAACCACAGGTAAACATAAAAAAGTGTTCCAATCCGATCAAGCATTTGCTATTATTTAACAGTAATTTCATAAAAATAGAAATAGGTTACAGTGTTTCCTTGGGCGCGTGGTGTAATGCATAAACTAGAGTTACGTCATTGTAAGCTCATGTAGGTAGTGCGATTATAATAAAGTAACGACATTTTTTCAGAAAGTAAATGCAATTAATTTCATTTATATTATATTGACACTTCATTTATATTATTGTCAAATATGCTGTCCAGTTTGTTGGTTGTGAACGCCATGTAATATATTTATTATGCAATAATAAATAGTTAGCCCAGACTTGTCAAGGAAAATGTAAATGATGGGAAAGGTGGATAAGAGGCTGGTGTGTATACGATGACAGAGTAAAAAAGGGAAATACCATTTACGTCTGCACAGAAGTGATTTTGGGTAAAGTAGGTGTTATTTTCATCTGTTTACAGTGCTTAACTAAAGTTTTAAGTCTGGATCCCATCTAATCTTACAAGTGGGTTGCATAAACTTAACTTGATGAAATGTTTACGACGGGTTTTAAGGTCCTGTTGTTTAAACCTATTTTCAGCTTATTTTAAGTTTCTCATTATAGTCGTTTTCTATTTCTGGCATATCCATCGTTGTCGTGAGTCATTTGTAGTTCTTGATTGTTTACAACATAACATATATGCCACGCTTTTGTTCTTTTGAATAATATCTTTTCTATTAATAGTTATGGAAAAAATATTTTAACTCACAAATGTCTTTCTGTTCGTCTGTCAGTTGATATTCCGGCATGGTGTTAAAATTCATTCCGGGTACCCGTAGTCCGCCCAAACAGGACAACCCTCCCACACCACATAGTCCGTATAACCCAGAGCTTACACTCATCCCTCCACCTCTTCTGCCCCTTCGCATGATGGCTAGAGCAACCAAGAGTGCGTGTAAACTCGTAATATAATCAATACTGGACTTAATAAAACTATTACTGATATGGCATATATCAGAATTTGGATGAAATAACAAATTATACATTTAAATGTTTGACAAACGCTTATTTAATTAAAAATATTTATAAGAGGGTGTGTGGTGGGATACACAGACACATAAATAATAAGGAATTTTGATTGAATTCCATTGTACACCAAGTTACTTTGTTGGTGGTGGTGGTGTGGGTGGGTGGGTGTGTGCGTGCGTGCCTGCGTGTGTGTGTGTTGTTATTGTATCGCACCGAGACAAGCATGGTCATTTTGGCGATGTCCAACTAATTATAAGTGGATGACATTATTTCAGAATGATCATGAAACGTGATCTATCTCAAACGTAAGTAGCCACATGGTTTTCTTAGTATAAGTCGCTATAAATATATAATATATAAATATAACTGTGCGCCGTGGCTCGGACAAAAAAATACATTTGTGTAATGACAATTGGTGTTAACTTTTCACATAGATGTAGGTCACCAATGAACAGCATTTCACGGAATCTATTTAGGTAACAATAATTGATTTGGTTGCATGAGAGAAAATAATGGTCCAAACTGTTGCATACCATCAAGAAGTAAAACAGTTCATGTAGTAGTTAATTTTATTTAAAGGTGGTATCCGACAGTTTTCCTTTATCCAATTCATGTAGCAATATCTTACCACTTCTTTGCGGAATTTGGACATAATTTTCCATAAACTTATAGTTTATTCTAAGTCAAGACAGGTTTGCACATTACCTTTATCGTTACACAGTAAAAATCGCGAAAATAAACACTCTAAAAGTTTATTCTTTCCAAATCTTTAAATATGCACAGAAGTGATCTATGCTAAAAATAGATATCGGAGTCAGAGCCGATTAACCAATTGTCTATACAACGTGATCGAGATAGAAAGTTGTCACGCTATATCGTATTCAAGATTCAAGAAGGAAAATTACCAGAAGAAGAAAACATATTTAACAGAAAAAAATAACCAAACTTGAACTTTGCCTTACAGAAAATAATAAAAATAAACTGCAACATTTACAGAAAGAACTGCAACACTTAAGAGATAAAAAACTGAAAGGGTCAATAATAAAAAGTAGAGCTAACTGGATTAAAAATGGTAAAAAAAAAAAAAAAAAAAATTCTAAGCGTAGAAAAAAAACTATGTTACTCGTAATAAAAATATTCCTGTTCTAGTGAAGGATGATGGATCACACATATATGATCAGAAACTTATTTTAAATGAAACCTGTAACTTTTATAAACAAATTTATGAAAAAAAATTACCACAGTCAACAAAAATGAAAATATTGACTCCTTTCTAAATGGTATCACAGCAGCAAAACTCACTCTACACGAAGCAGTAAATTTAGAAGGAAATTTAACATTTGATGAAATACTCCATACACATAAAATATGAAAAATGACAAAAGTCCTGGCTCGGATGGATTTACCTCTAACTTTTTCAAGATTTTCTGGAGCAAAATTGGCAGCTTTATTGTAAGGGCAATTAATTGTGCATTTAAAAAGGAACATTCTCCCAAAGCATGAAACTTGGAACCATGATCTGCATCCCAAAAGAAAAAAAAAACCAAGACAATTCTTTAAAAACTGGAGACCTGTTACGTCATAAAATGTCATCTACAAACTAGCAGAAAGTATAGCTGATAGATTGAAAAGTGTCCTTTATAAATTAATTTCTAAAGAACAAACAGGCTTCGTTCAGGGTAGAAATAATAGTGAAAACACAAGACTGCTGTATGATACTATGAATACTACTAAAATGAACAAATACCAGGGGTTTTAATGCTTATCGATTTTGATACATTCGATGCACTGTCTTTTAACGTCATTGAACAGACATTTTACTTCTTAAATGTTGGAAATTAATTTATTAAATGGATAAAATTATGCTTGTATGATACAAGTGCCTGTGTTCAACTAAATGGTTTCTTGTCAGAATTCTTCACATTAAAACGTGGATGTAGACCCCATATCCCCTTATATTTTGTATTTTATGCACAGAAATATTAACATTAAAAATAAAGATTTCAAAAATATTAAAGGAATTACTATTAATGGAGAAGAGTATAAAATATCTCAGTTCGCTGATGATACCTCCCCCTTAATGGATGTATCAAAGCAATCACTCAAAATGCTTAGAAATTTTCAACATATTTGCAATTATCTCAGGGTCTAAGGTTAATTTTGATAAAACAAAACTTATTTGGATAGGATCAATGAAGTACAGTACCAGAGCAATAAAAAACAAAATGGAAATTAAAATGGGATGAAACACAATTAACTGTTTTAGGAAAAAACTTTGATGTATCTCTTAAAAAAATACTAAATTTAAATTTTAACCCGAAAATATCTAAACTTAATAACTTAATACTATACTGGAAAAGACGTAAATTAACACCAATTGGAAAAATATCTGTCGTCCTGTCTTTTTATTTTTGCCATTGTTTTCCAATTGTTTCATTAATCTCCCTACCCCAGATACAAAAAATACCAACACTATTAACAGTATTATGTATAATTTTGTTTGGGAAGGTAAATCTAGAATTAAAAAAGAAATATTAGTAAAAAATATGTAGAAGGTGGACTTGGTATGATTGATATATCCATAGATTAAAAGTCAAGTGGTTAACATATTATATTGTAAATTCCAAGAGTAAATGCTTCTAATTGGTAGATGCCCAATTAAACCTTCAAAAGATATTAATTACATTATACGGTCCAATCTGTATAAAAAGTATAAAAGACACTCTCTGGAAGGATGTCTTAAAGGCATATGTTACATTTGTAAAAAAAATCCCTATCCATTCCACTGAAGATTTCTTAAACCTGCCTCTCTTTTACAATGAATTATTTAGTGCAAACATGGGAAACCCTATATTCATAAAAAATATGTTTGACAAAAATATTTTTTGTTAAAGACATTATGATACAAAATGATACTATTTTAAAAAGGGAAGATATTGAAAGTAAATTTAATATAAAATTGGACTTTTAGCAGTACCATTTACTTACTACTGAAACAAAACGTTTCATTTATAAGCACAATATAGATATTGGACAATATTCCCTGTTTAATCAATGCATTAATTGTTATATAAAGTTTGTTGTTTTAAACAACTAATCAGTTTATAATATTTTGATTGATAATAATATTGTACCAAGTTGTCTTTTAAAATGGAACCAAATATTCTCTGGTGTTTCTATAAAATGGAAAATGATTAATAGTTGTGTATTTAGATGTACAAATGATTCGTACATACAATGGTTTCAAACAAGGATACTACACAGAATATTGGCTACAAATTAGTTAATATACAAAATGGATATAGTCTGTAACAATGTACGTACCTTTTGCGAAGACCAAAAAGAAACACTTAAATATTTATTTTGTGATTGTATAATTGTAAAACCTTTGTTGATTGTTATTACTGATATATTGAGAAACAATGGTTATATGGAGATTATTGACAACAAATTAATTTTGTTAAACTCAGAAAAAAGTTCATATGAATATAATTTATTATTTTTAGAATATAAAAAATATAAATATTTTTGTAAAAGAAAGAACATTAGCCCTACAATTACTCGACTAGTATCGAATTTAAAAAATCTCATTTAATACATATAAAGAAACAAAAACTGATTCTTCATTCAGACAAAACTGGGCAACTGTGCAACTTTTTACTAACTTATAATGTATACCTATATTGTATCTGTAACAGTACACAAATGCAAAATACCATGTACACTTCTATGTACCCTTATCTATATATATACCTATGATATTCATGTTTCCCTGTATTTTGATAACATGTCAAAACAACAAAAAACAAAAGTCCCCGACCTGCCGCCACCTAAGACGAGGATAATAAAAGTTTAAAAAAAAGTTGTTATGCGGTTTTCTTAGTTTAAATACAGCTATCTCTGCAACGTGGCTCAGATAGGAAATACCAGTTTGCAAGGACAAGTTGGGATTTATGCTTCACTGTTCACACAGGTCTAGTGCATCAATCAACAGTATTTTGCAAGACAGTTTTAGCTAACACTGATTATTTGGTTATTTAAGAAGAAAATTGGTCCAAACTGTCGGACACCACCTTTAAAGTCTTTATAGTAGCCTAAGTAAAATTATGCTAATTTACTATATAGGAAATAACCCGCCTTAATTCGCAGATTTGTAACATAAAGCCATGAAGTAGTCATACGAAATTAACATAATCGATGTTTTGTTGACACAGAAGAAATATCTAAATGAAGTTTTTTAATGACGAAAGCATAACCAACTTTCTCTGAAAAGATATGCATATGTGCATTGTTACACACAAAATATACCAGCGCAATAACTGGTCAGAAAATAGCACAAGATCTACTTACATATTTGCTTTGTTGGTGTTTTATTTCAAAAGCCGACTGATATAAACACCGTTGATCCAAATTTTCAGTTATTAAGAAGCGTACATTCTTTGTATTTGAAATGCCTACTGCTTTTCTAACGCCTGTGTACCACAGGGCTGAACATCGTGAACACGGGAAGGAGTGCCGATATCTGAGTGGCTTAGAAGCCTGTCTGTCAAAAACAGGAGGAAGGCGCTAAAGTAAAGGCATGTCATTTATTAACTAAAACAAAACTAAAACAAAATAAACAAGCATATTGCCAACATACGCAAATAACAGTATGCGTATATCAAGAAACGTACAAAAGTCGGAATCTTTGATCTAATGCTAACCGTAATTTTTAACACAAATAAGCGACACACTTCTGTTTACATTGTTGTTTAGTATTTGCCTTAACATGGCTAAACAAGTTTATTATAATGACTCCAGTACAGTAACTAAGACCTATTTTAAAATATATCGATCGGAAGAGGAACAAATGACCATGTCTTATCTACATTAAAAAAATAACTAGTTCTTGACAAAGTTGTACATTTGCGAGAGACACCCCGGCAACTTAACAGTTTATAATCAACAAAGACATTATAACAATTTGAAATAATTGTGTCCAAGCAATGCCACAATATAAAAGCTATGTAATAAGGTCATGTGCCTGAAAAGTAGTAACATTAATTGAAACATGCACGAAACTTTTATTTTAGTAGGATTGAGGAAAACCAGCAAAACCAATGGAACAACATTTTATTTCCGTGAAGCGTTCATAAGTAAATATGACGTATAAGAACATGCACCGTCGACCTGTCTGGTCATTATGTTATTCAGTCGCAATGCACGTTTTTTTATTGTAGATGAGTCAAGGGCATGCACTAAGTAGAACACCGAAAGATTCGGGGTTTCAACCAAACGAAAATATGATATGTAACATAAACAAAATCAATTGTCTGAATAACTGTGACCTCTTTACAGAAGTTACAGAAAATGTATCGCTTATGGTTACAACTCGGGAATTTCTTCGATTTTCTGAAAGGCTTGCTTTTGACCATTTTACAGTCAAGAACCTTTTTACATTATACGAGCAGTGGACATGTCGTTGAGACTACATGGAAGCGATAACAATTATTATTTAAGGGTTTCGTTACCTAAGGCCTTTGCCGAAACTAGATTACGTACCTTACCAAATCGTTTTGCCCCTTGAAATGTGGAATGTCCACTTCATGGGACGTCATTTGCAACCAATAATGTCAGCTTAGATAATTACACTTATTACTGAGGAGCATCTACATGACACTGTACACACGCCTTAGTGAATAAACTTAAAATCTGCCTACGCAGTGTTTGTCAGCCGGTACCGCGGAAGAAGATGACTTTTGAGAGCAAAAAGGCATTAACATTGGGGGTACAAGGACGATGTGAACCTCGTGTAAGAGACGATGTGGACCTCTTGTGTGAGACCATGTGATCCCAAGCAAAAGACGACGCGAGCCTTAAATTAACCAGATTGGAGTATTCAATAAAATATAAAATTGTGGTTGCTTTGTTATCTGTCACACTCCATAATCAATGGTAGATTAAATAAAATTGTTTAAGTACTTTATACGATTAACACGAATATAACATAACTAAAAATATACAGTAAGAAATAAAGCCGTCCAGAACATAATTACCTTTACCTGAAGCATTTATAGAAAATACAACAGTTATCTGATTTAGACTATTGTTTATTATTGTCCATCTCTGCTAGATTATACGGTTATAAGATGTTTTGCTTAACAATTAAACTGTGCTTTGACATTTATTACGGGCTTTATACGGTAACTTAAGAAGGGTCGGGATAGTAGTAAAAGTACGTGTAATTTTATCAGCCTGTGCTTATATACGATGTTGATTACATTTTGAAACAATGTTATACGATTTGATTTTAATTGAAATTTTATATATGCACCAAAGGGAAAGATAATTCTATCATATATCTAGCAATTACGGTTATAACTTAAACCTAACTTCTGATTTGTTTTCCGTCTCACAGTTAGGTCCAAATAAAAGACTAGATGCATGCATGTAAAGTGTGAAATAAAATAGTGATTGGAGATGGGTGGGTGGTGATGATAAAACACGCACTTGTATCCAGATGGCGTCTAACGTCGGACTTAGGGTTTTGAAAACACATACATGGGCGGTCGATGCTAATTATGGGATTAACTAGTCCAAGGGATGCCAATTTACCCAATAATTTGGGTCATAAGATTCTGACTAACATCCCTGGTACAAGAACTTAGATTAAACTCTTCCAGTGTGTTTGCTTTTGGCAAAGATATAATGTCAGTACAATGCTTTATTTGTTTAAATGTATATTATAAAACAACAAACTTGTGTTATTCATTTTTAAAACTTCACACGCAGTCAATAAAATGATCTGGATTTAATGCTATGCTATGTTTAAATAGCAAGAAAATTAGTTGAATAGTCTGTGTTCAGAGTGCAACGCTTAAAGAATGCAAGGACAAAAATGCTTTCTTCAGTAAGTAACAATTTAATCATAATGTTCTTCACAATCCGCACAGAGTTTCGAGAAAAAAGGCAAGCGGGTCGAGTAACGAGTTCATGAACCAAAATTAAACACTCCACGTTTCTACGTGTGAATACATAATTATGACAAAAAAACAACAACCTTTTTGTTCTATAAGTGGTCACATTTCAGAACAAAATACACTAAAGACCACATTTATGACACAACCTTCACCTGACATGGTCTGCATGTCTGTCTGCATAAAATCTGGATAGAGATTTTTGACATTACATTTCAAATGCGATGTGGTTTTGTTTACATATACTGACGGTCAATATCCCCAGGTGAGCGATTCGGGACCATCACGGTCCTCTTGTTGAATACTGGAAGCAACATTATAACAATTCTGACTGTGTACTGACCGTGAATTCAAGGATTCAAGTATTTTATTGCATGTAAGGCCACCGGCCCATATACAAAATCCAACAAATTAACAATAAACATAGGTAGTGAGGATACAAATAATATCATGAAATATTATGTCTACAAATGTGCATAATTATCATCAACACACATTTTTCATAAAACATGATCATCAAAAAATAATAATTTTGCCAAGAAGGAAAAAACATATATTTAAACAATCATGAATTAATGTCAAAAATGTCGTTGTTTGACGCTTTTTTAACAATTAATCTAATCTGTTCAAACTGTTTTATTGTAGTACTAAATGAGTAGTTGACAGTTGATTTTTACATTCCTCCTAACAAAAAGTCCTGTCTTTAGCAAGGTTACGAATAAGTGAATCATTTTCGTTAGACATTAAATTCCTAAATGTTCCAGAATAAAATGAGGCATATACATAATACGAAGACTTTCGTACAATGGACATATGAAAAGAAAATGAAATTCGTCTTCTAATCCACTCTCACAGTATAAACATATTCTATCCTCTCTTGCAATACCAATATATCTACCTGTTTCAACCATTAAGTTATGTGAGGAGCTTCTAAACTGTAACAATGCTTTTCTAAATTTCAGAATATCAACAGATGTAACATATTTCTCTAAGCCGAAGGAATGTTTATATTCTATATAATATCGATGTTTATTGTTACTGATCTTTTAGTCTATTGATAAAAACGTATATAAATTGATTTTTATTTGCTACATTTTGTGATTCACATACATATCCAGAGTCATTTTATATAGAAGACACCTAATATCAGTTACCCAATTTGAATATCCGATCGCGTCATAATGTTTGAGCATTTTATAACAACATTTAGCATATCTTGTTTCCGGTAGCTTAAGAATACGAATCCAATAAGACAAACACGACTTTATTGTATATATGTACATCGGATATCTTCCCAAATCACCTAAGATGACATCATTACAGGTACTATTGGTAACATTTAAAAAACGGTTACAAGCATATGTTTGTAAATTTTCAATACACGCCATTTCTTTAAGTCCCCAAACTTTAGACCCATATAGAGCAATAGAGCTCACTTTACAGTCAAAAACCTTAAAAAATGTTTTGAAAGGGATGTTTTTTAATTCACCAAAAGAATTAAACAAATGATTTAAAACTCTATTTGCTTTATCGCACATATTTTCAGCTATTTTATATAGTGGTAATCTGTTTGTAAAACACACACCTACATAACAAAATTGGTTAACAGTTTCAAGCTGAGTTCCATTAAAAAACCATTTTTCTCTTTGTGAAATGTGTCCCCCTTTCTTAAAAAACAACAACTTTGGTTTTTTGAACATTTACAGTTAAAGAGTACGTTTTACAAAATGTATCTAAAATATTTAATTGTCGTTGTAAACCAACGATTGTGTCAGAAACAAATGCCACATCATCAGCAAACATTAAATGTGATATCTCTACTGATTCGGGATACAGCTGTATACCTCTGATGCCCTCGAGCTCAAAAATACGAGAAAGTTCGTTAATAAACAGAATAAAGAGAACCGGGCTAAGACTGCAACCTTGTCGTAGTCCAACGGGGCAATTAAGAGCGTCTGTGTAAGAAAGACCAACATTATTTTTATGAGAGAATGTCTTAGCAGTTTTTGTTTTAACTGCAGCTTTAACTGACCTATATATAGACCTAACTGCATTGATTAAGTTACCCTTGATGCCTTGGTTCGACAAGATCTTAAACAATATTTCTCTTTCGACCGAATCAAACGCTTTTTTTGAAATCGATAAATGCCACATAAACAAATTTCCGTTTCATAGCTAGACATTTACTTATCACAGAACTAAGCACAAATGCATTATCAATAGTTGAATAACCAGATCGAAAACCTGTCTGAGCTTCTGAAAGCTTTGAAAAAGCATATTTGAAAAATGATATTCTTTTAGTTATAATCGCAATATATATTTTACTCATAACATCCATTATTGCAATACCCCGATAGTTGTCAGGTGAGTTAACGTTGCCATCTTTATGCAACGGAACAAGTACAGATTTAGTCCAAGAATCAGGAAATTCTCCACTGGAAAATAATCTATTCATAAGTTTACGCATAAAAGGCAAAATGGCAGGCATAAAAAATACAAAGTGTTGTGGTTTGAGATCACCCGATACAGACTTATTAAAGTTAAGTTTTTTTAACGGTCGCTTCAATTTCCTCATCAGTGATAGGGGAATTAAAATAATCACATTCGCTACCTGTATTTTCCTTTTGAGATATAGAATTAACATCATCATTAGACTCGTAGGAGCTTATTGGAAGAGCAAACAATGATTTAAAATGGGCATACCATTGATCTAAGCGAATATTTGATTGTTGAATAGGTTTCTTTGTCAATGACTTTATTTGTCTCCAAAAAGATTTAAAATTGCATATTGACGTTTCTAATCTAAAGATAAACATCTTTTCGTATTTATTTCTTTTTTTCTTACATATCTTCTTAAACATTTTTTATATGTTATATAATTATTTAAATCATTTACACTTCGGATGGACCGAAACCTTTTCAAACAATTAATTGTTTTTCTTTTTTTGGAGTCGACACTCATTACCAAACCACCTTTGTTTAATAAAATGTTTTCTGTATTTTGTACGTTTTATAGATTCAGAACACCCTTTTATTGCATTTTTAAATTCAGTAAGAACAAAATTTATGTTAACATTTTTATCATCAATCAGTTCATCAATTTTATCAAAGACTCCAGACAATACTGTGTTGTGTATATCAGTAGTATAAGTGCTTATATTCGTCTCACTCCAATCATAGAACGTGTATGGTGTAGCACATGCGTCAGTCGCCAGTTTTTTAAGAGACTTCATAACCAATGCGTATGACAACTTTCGGGTCTTAACAATATATTAAAATCTACAATTTGGTTCAATACACTTTTTGATACAATAAAATAATCAACCACGCTGCGACCATTTTGATTTATAAAGGTGTAGTCACCAACATCTTTATCATGGCCAACCCTACCATTGACAATAGAACAACTATACGTTTTACAAAACTTCAAAAGATCTCTTCCGGCCTTGTTTATTGTATTGTCACGAGACGATCTTGGCAAAGCACTATTGTATTCAAATATATCCCTAAACTCATCAAGCTCAGACAAAAAAAATCATCATTGGATTCAATATAGTCTAGACATTGACCAGTTCTAGAATTTAGGTCACCATTTATCAAAATGTTCAAGCCACATAGGTTATTTTTAATAAGAATATCTTCAAAAGCTACCCATGGTGATATATGTATATCATTGTAAAATGGCAAACCTTCTGGAGGAAAGTAAAGAGCACAGTATATACAATTATTATCGAGCCCAAATAATGATTTGTCAATATCTAATATGACGCCAAATTCAAAGTCATCACAAATTCGTTTGACATGCTCGCAAATTGCTTGACGTACAAATACAGACACTTCGCCCATCATTCGACCACCTGCAATTGATGTTTTTGCATTACATTCGAAATGTGTAAAGTCTTTCACGTAATTATCTCAGTATACAGAATCACTGCTTCATGTCTCTTGACATGATATAATATCAAAAGATGCAGTTAATCCCACAAAATCAGAGGACGAGACTTTGTTTTTTTAACCTTCAATATTCCAGCATAGAAAACAAACATTGTCATTAAGGTTCGTTAGGCTTTGGCCACATCCCTAGTCAACTTGTGCAGAAGCAGAAGCAGCAGACATAGTAGCTCCAATAGTAGTGGATGCCTTACGATTATGGATGTCTGGATGACTCGAAGAGATTGCTCTCAGACGTTCAAGATTCTGATCATTAGCGTTCGAACACCCTGTCCAATCTTGTTGTCTCCCTTCCTGCTTGAATGTGATCTCTTTGGGAAGGTAAACAATTGACCGTTCTTGTAGTAACCAACTAGGTCCTGCTTATTCATATCTTTGATTTGCTGCCGTTGCCGGAAGCTTAGGTCATTAGCAATACGAATATTGCTTCGGCGTAGTACATCGCGATACTTAAACAATTTCAGCTTATCTTCATGATGCTTAAACTTTGCAACAATCATTCTGGGCCTTTTGTTAGTTGGATCACCTATGCGTTTAGCACTTGAAATGCAATGACTGGTAACATTGTCAGCTGAATTTGTTGAGCCAAACAATTTGTCGTTTAACACCGACAAGGGTAATACACAGTTCAAGATGTTAAATAATGAATCAAACATATTTCCGACAAGTTGAAAGCTAGTACCTATTTTGTTAAATAAGCTATAAAAGGATATATCCATGGTCAAATCTCCTGTACTTTGGTCACTCATTTTCTAAAATATTATAGATATTAAGTATCAACTATATTTTGATTGAACTGCCTGGTATTTAAAAAGCAGACAATTATAGTACATGGTTTTAGTATAAGGACACTTGCCTAAGCTTTTTTTTCATCCTACATGATACAGGGAATTAAAACAGATAAATCTATTTTACTTTTTGCATAATTATTTTCGTGAGATTGATGAAAATGCAATATATAATATATATATTTGAATTCTACAATTATATTAAAACGCACACTTTGTTTTGTAAAGTAGGTATCCAATTAATTTTCTTTATTTGAGGGCTGTTATCTTCAAACATGAATATCTCTAGTTAAACCTGATAAAAGTGTTTTAATCAGGAAATAAATCGATTTTATAATAATCCTTATAATGAAATAAAGCTCCATCGGTTTCTTGACAGTGCTCACAAGGGTCCGTAATCATTAATAATTATGGTGGTATTTAGAGCAAGTTATTACCCGCTACTAGGGAGTTTCTGCTTGAAAATATTTAACATTTTAATTATAAACAGCACTTTTGAGACTGTTCGTGTTGTTCGATTTTGAATAACATCCCAGTAAGGAAGCATTCTCGCCTTAACAGGACTCGAACCCACACGGTGATGGTCTGTGCAGTACGAGAAGTTGCGAGTCGGCCTATGTATAAAAAGAAGGTTTTAAGATGTGTGGATTTCTCAAATACTTCTTTGCTGCTGTAACTTGTGTTCTGTCAGCTACTGTGTCTCATATCAAAGTTTTAAGCGTGGTAAACTACTGGATTACTGGAACATGTGTTCTGACAGTTATTGTGTCTCATTTCAAGGTTTCCAACGCGGTGAGCCGCTGGACAATTGCAACTTGTGTTCTCCCAGTTATTGTCTAATTTCAAAGTTTTCAGCGCTGTAAACCACAGGATTACTGCGACTTGTGTTCTGCCAGTTACTGTGTCTCATTTCAAGGTTTCCAGCGCGGTAAACCGCAGGACTACTGCAACTTGTGTTCTGCCAGTTATTGTCTTATTTCAAGGTTTCCAGCGCGGTAAACCGCAGGACTTCTGCAACTTGTGTTCTGCCAGTTACTGTGTCTCATTTCAACGTTTCCAGTGCGGTAAACATCAGGGCTACTGCAATTTGTGTTCTGCCAGTTACTGTGTCTCATTTCAAGGTTTCCAGCGCGGTAAACCGCAGGACTACTGCAATTTGTGTTCTGCCAGTTACTCTGTCTCATTTCAACGTTTCCAGCGCGGTAAACATCAGGGCTACTGCAATTTGTGTTCTGCCAGTTACTGTGTCTCGTTTCAAGGTTTCCAGTGCGGTAAACATCAGGGCTACTGCAATTTGTGTTCTGCCAGTTACTGTGTCTCATTTCAAGGTTTCCAGCGCGGTAAACCGCAGGACTACTGCAACTTGTGTTCTGCCAGTTACTGTGTCTCATTTCAACGTTTCCAGCTCGGCAAACCACTGGGCTACTAAAGATTGTGTTCTGCCAGTTACTGTGTCTCATTTCAAGGTTTCCAGCGCGGTAAACCGCAGGACTACTGCAACTTGTGTTCTGCCAGTTACTGTGTCTCATTTCAACGTTTCCAGCTCGGCAAACCACTGGGCTACTAAAGATTGTATTCTGCCATTTACTGTGTCTCATTTCAAGGTTTCCAGCGCGGCAAACCACTGGGCTACTAAAGATTGTGTTCTGCCAGTTGCTGTGTCTCATTTCAAGGTTTCCAGCGCGGTAAACCGCAGGACTACTGCAACTTGTGTTCTGCCAGTTACTGTGTCTCATTTCAACGTTTCCAGCTCGGCAAACCACTGAGCTACTTAAGATTGTATTCTGCCATTTACTCTGTCTCATTTCAAGGTTTCCAGCGCGGCAAACCACTGGGCTACTAAAGATTGTGTTCTGCCAGTTGCTGTGTCTCATGTCGTTTTATCACTGTTACAATGTTACAATCATTGTTGATTCAGATGAAGGCGGTCCTCCTGTGTGTTCATTGGTTGTTTGACTATTTTACTATCATTATGCCCAATTTAAAATGATTTTATTTTGCATTTTTTCCAACACGTTACATTATGCTTCATTTTCCTGAATGTTGTTTGCTACTTAGCTTGGAGGCTTTCAATAATTTAAAACTAAATGTAAGTTATAAAAGCTTTTATGATTTGCACCGATATAGCATTACCATGGTTATCTAATTAGATGTGGTGCGCGTGTATGAATTTAAATATAACAATATTAATATAGCGATTATGTTATGATGTTTATAAAACAAAAAATTCTAGCATACTTAATATTTATATTATAATCTATATTGTGTTTGGAGCACGAATTTCTTCGGACGTGAACGGCTGAAACATTTCGCATTTCTAACGAACGTATCGTCCTATTATTGTATTGCGGTCGTCTTAATATGAGTCTTTTCCTATTTTTTTAATTATGTATATTTCATGGGCGGATCTAGCGGGGGTCGGCGTGGATGGTTGTTGCCCGGACCTATCTGCTCCCCCCATCCCCGGAAATTAAAAAACAACAACACTTTCCATGGAGGTATTATTTTACTTTTACATTTGTCCAGTGCTACAGATAAGAACAGTTACCACGTATTTACACCAAAATGTTTTCAGATGAATTGAAATTAAACTTTTTGTTTAAGAAAATACTCTCTATGAAGGTCTGTCATGTATCTGAAATGCAGGAAATGGCACTATTTGGCTTTTAGATGTCAACACTTCTCTCGTGGGAGTATGTCTCCAGGCTAACACTACCCGTACTATCGGTTCTTGTTTAATTTGACGTCTCTCCTCATCCCATGAAAAATATTAATATAGATTATCTATGTCGCCGAATTGAAACAGTTTTGACTCAGGGAAGTGGGTTCAGCATCTCATTAAAATGCAGGAAATGGCCTCATTTGACTGCAATACTTTTTAAGTTTTTCTTGTGGAGTATGCCCCCAGACCCATAGCACGACTAACACCTCTGGTGCTCGCTCAGTTTGGACCCCGCTCCTACCCCATATATAAACACAAAAATCAAATAAAAAAAATCCTGGATCCGCCCCAGCCTGTAGTATTTATCCTCACGGGTCCTAAAATAGATAACAAATAGGCTTTGCGACACAACCGTAATGCATTATATCAAAGTTTCATATATGTACCAACATACATGGAAGTGACAACTGCGTCCATATATGTACCAACATACATGGCGGAAACATCTGCGTCCATATATGTACCTAACATACATGGCGGTAGCAATGCGTCCATTATGTACCTAACATACATGGCGGAAACAACTGCGTCCATATATGTACTTAACATACATGGCGGAAACATCTGCGTCCATATATGTACTTAACAAACATGGCGGTAGCAATGCGTCCATATATGTCCATATATGTACCTAACATACATGGCAGCGACAACTGCGTCCATATATGTACCTAACATACATGGCAGCGACAACTGCGTCCATATATGTACCTAACATACATGGAAGTGACAACTGCGTCCATATATGTACTAACATACATGTAAGTGACAACTGCGTCCATATATGTACTAACATACATGTAAGTGACAACTGCGTCCATATATGTACCTTTCATACATGGCGGAAACATCTGCGTCCATATATGTACTAACATACATGTAAGTGACAACTGCGTCCATATATGTACCTTTCATACATGGCGGAAACAACTGCGTCCATTTATGTACCTAACATACATGGCGGTAGCAATGCGTCCATTATGTACTTAAGATACATGGAAGTGACAACTTCTTCCATATATGTACGTTAATAATTTGACTTTTTAATTTGTATCGACTTAACAAAAATAGAATCGAAGTAGCGTTTCAGATTCATTATGGAAAAAATCTAGACTAGCAAACAACTCGTAATTACATTCTGAGAGAACATCGATTGATTGAAAACTCAATATGTAATTAAAATCGTTAAACCGGCTTACTGGGTTTGTACCTAATGTGACAATATTCAGAGGTTCCTCCTTTTGGATTAATTCAAATTGTGCATTACTTAGTCGTTTTATGTCTGATATATTGAAGCTATTTCTCTCTCATCAAGACTTAAGTTAGGTTGATATATTTTATACATAACATTCTAATCTGAAGCTGTAATGAATTACCCTATCTAACGTTTATCATAACATAAAAAGATTAAACAAAAAGGAATAAAAGGCGAATACTTTTTAAAGTTACTTTTTAAAGATTCGAGTAGGCGACATTTTAAAAACGTCAGACGACTGAAAAAGCGCTTTCAGCGTAAGTGGGTTTAATCAATCTATCCTATGAGGCAGGGGCAAACAATAATATCCCTTGAGAAATATGTGAAAAGCTTATAGCAAAGTTATTTGTTATAAAGCTACACAATTTACCTAACTAATAGGTACACCAAATAAACGAAGATAGTCACGAGTTTGCTTCAAACTATTTTGTTTTCTTAGTTGATTAGTATATGCCACCACCTGACATAACCGGGTTTTATTAATCCAAAAATAGCACTGGTGACACCATTTCAAAACTTACCGAGTCTATTGAACTGAAAATAGACCCATAATGCCTGCCAGCTTAATATGACTTTATCTGGATTAGGTAAATATCGTACCTCCAAATCAGCAGCAGCTTCACCAGAACATACACTTATTGACGCTGCATTGTTGTTGCTTTTTTACCAACAGACATGTCAACTTGAGCCTAAGCAAGTTACTAGCAACTTTGTTTTAAAGAGTAACATATGTAGCATGCAGGAGTAGCATGCAGGAGAATTGTTTCATTGTACAAATTGTTCTCTTTGTGGGTCAGTATGTACACAGACGTTGTACTGTGACCATGTGATGTTTAACAATAAAACAATTTCAAAACACAGCAATGTTTAAGATCAGCCCTATGGTAAAAACAGTTTTATGAAAATCTGTACAATTATGTGTATGTTTAGCAAAAGTTTGTTATTGTATCAGTTATTATTAAAACCATTTACATTAGATCATTAACTTATCAGAAATATGTATACTATATGTATGTTTAGCAACAGTTTGCAATTGCATCATTTGAAATGAAACGCATTTTACATATTATCGACCGGGCCTGGTAGCGCAATTTGTAGAGCGTCGGCTCCAGGTACGGGAGGCCCCGGGTTCGATCGTTAAAAATGGTAGTGGTATAGCTCCCTTGCTAACGCTCAAGCAAAGATAAGGGTAGTTCCACGACTGGTTGGCCCGGTGTCAGGATAATGCGACTGGGTGTGGTATCATGCCAGGTGTTCACGGCATGCTATACACAGTGAAGGCAGCACTATATCTGCTTCAAGTGGACACCGTCTCCAGATAACTGAAATACTGTTGGTGGGACGAAAAACCCAATAAACAATAAACATATTATCATTAATCTGTCACGAATATGTGGTAAAGATTTATTATAATTATTTACATGACGACTTATAGCTTATCTTTCTGGCGACAATATTAATTTTCTGCGTCGATTCTATTAATAAATTTGGTAGAAGAATAGAAAAAAAAATATAATAAAAATAGGGCAATGCTACTGTAAAACCAATTAACAAACAAAGCCACCTATAAATGTGTATCTCCTGTAGAAAAACCTTTCTGGATGGCTGCTTGCATTCCACTAATGACGTTTATGTTTGCGTGAGCTTTCTCCAGTTACAAAATCAATATTCGGATGTTAGTTTACACTGTAGAGTCAATAAAGGTTCATTGTACAATAGGTTTCTACATATTTTGAAATTCATTGACATATGCTGGAATGGTTTAGAAGTCACCAAACATATAGGGAGATGACTCTGTCAGAAAAAGGTGCATTTCGGTAATAGTGGATTATCTCCCTAGATTGCATTTCTTGCCGACTTACAACGCTCATCATCATCATCGTCTCCATCATCATGATTACAATAACATCGTCACCATCATCGTCGTCGTCGTCATCATCATTTTTATAAAAAAACCTACAAAAATATCATTATTATCATCATACTCGTGATTTTCATCCTCATCAATGTCATATTCCACTTCTCATTATCATCATCATCATCATCATCATCATCATCATCATCATCATGATCATCATCATCCTCTTTTTCTTCATCATCATCATCATCATCATCATCATCATCATCATCATCATCATCATCATCATCATCATCATCATCAACAACAACAACAACAACATTATCGTCGTCATCATCATCATAATCATCACCACCACCACCATCATCATCACCATCACCAGTATCATATGCTTTGCGGCCACGTAAATTAATTACCTTTTGTTCTTTTATCACCTTCATAGGAATTATCTTGCCTTTCACAGGTATGTTTATTCGTTCTTTCGTACATTCTTCGCTCGTTCGTACTTTCGTTCGTTCATTTGTTTGTTGAGTTTATCGTCCCACCAACATGTTTCAGTTATCTGGAGATAGGGTCAAGTTAAAAAAGATATAGTGCTGCCTTCACTGTGTATGGCATGCCATGAACACCTGGTATGATAACACATTGTCCACTTGGGTCCGGTCGCGGAACTGCGAAGACTTTGGTACGTTGCGGCACGCAACTGGACCCGACGCTCTACTGTCTGCGCTTTTAAGACCGGTTTCTTGTATTTATTATACGTACTTCACTGCATGCTCTCTCTCTATATATATATGTAATACTGTTGTATTCGTAAATTTGGAGTTAATGAACGAAAACAGAACTCACTGTCGCTAAGTTACGTCTTGGTTTATGACATAAAATCGATAAATTCGAGTAAAATATGTTGTGCTTAGTCGTTACAGCTTTTTATCGCGATCTAAAAGTTATCTAAAAATAAGCTCTATAGATATACACTAACTGTGCAATTAAGTGATGTTCTTAATATCACCCTCAGCTGTCACTTTACTCTTTATTGGACAATTAGTTCTTCATGGAAACTCCTGGTGGCCATTGTATAACATGCAACATGTGTGTCCGGTTTACAACTATTGTTCCTTTGTTACATTATGCAAAGTAATATCAAAAGCCAACAAGTGTTTATCCAACAATTATAATAATATGTTCAAATATCCCTTATTATGCCACATCTAAGACAGTACACCATTTAAAACATTGCTAAAAATCTAGGCTAAAAAGCTAGAGATTCTTTACAAAAAGTGTAGATCCCGATCAGACCGCTCCCAGTGAGTGTTGGCTGAGCTGGATCTACACTGCCTTATCAATTCGCGCTTAGCATGTTCCGAGTTAATATGGTCTCGCGGGGATTTCCCATTACATACTGTGCTGCAAATATAACGGTAGTCATTTGTTTGATTGAAACTTCCGCCTCTTAAGGAATGATGGATAGTTGATGGGACGCAAATAACCAAACAAAGCATTGTCATTTTCTTCCGGCCTGGAAAGTCTGGTTTAATTTACATGTTCGGGATATAGTTTATACTGTTACAAATGAAAAAAAGAATTGAATAAAAATTTAAAATTATTTTAAATATCTTAACCCGTTTCTGCTTGCAATATTTAAGTACAATGTATTGCATATGTTGATTCGCTGATGTCCATTTAAAACTTTTCACCAAACACATCTGGTAAGTTTGTAACGTTATCTGTCTAATGTAAGTTCATGAATAACGCGGTAATCAACGGTATGTGCGAACTTATTCCCTTGATATTATAAACCATGCTCTCTCCGGAGCAATAATCTAGGTACAAACGCAGTCAAAACAAGAAGTTTATGGCACAGAAAACAAGACAAAATAACAGCAATTGACCCTCATTGTGCCATTCTTAAATCCAAATTATCGGACAAGCGCAGGTTCAAACCTTTTGCAATGATGGTAAAGGCTTTTGTGAAACTTGCGTGTAAACATAGTGCCGGTCGCAATGCATAAAACTTCACAAAACAAGTATGTAACAATACTTAGCGCTGCAGTCAAGCACTGGACTGCCATACAGGAGGCCAGAAATTAGAATCATACAACATCATGCGGGTTTTTTTACGTTGTTATTATTTTATTTTGTAATTGTTGGTTTTATTACATTGTGCATTTGTCTTTCATTTCATGTTATTAGTTACATATTCTTTAGGTTTTAGTTTTACTTCTAAATCACAACCCATTTCAAGCGGTTATGACTGCTATGAAACGATTTGCTGGAGCTATAATGGCCTTAGAATATCCTTGTTTTAAGCGTATAATTATATATAATGGTTTCAATTGTTAAATGAACTTTATTATTGCAACAGGAACTTTAGTGCTTATTGCTTAAAAACCTTAAGATTTCTGATGTTCAGAAGTTTTCAGAGTTTTAATTCACTGAAGGCTCGATAATTGAGGAAACAAAGTGTGTTTTCATGATGGTAATTTGTCATTGAATGCCCGATTATTGAGCAATGTATAGTTTTATGATGGTATTATGGCATTAAATGGTCGATGATTAAGCAATGTACAGTTTTTATGATGGTATTATGTAATTGAATGCCCAATGATTGGGCAATGTATAATTTTTATGATGGTATTATGGGATTGAATGCCCGATGATTGGGCAATGTATAGTTTTATGATGGTGTTATGTAATTGAAGATTGGAGATTCGATGAGTATTGCTTGATGATGTTGCTATGTCATGTTTGTTGATGTTGCTATATTATTGATGGTGCTATGGCATTGAATGTCCGTTGATAGAGGAAGTATAGTTGGTTTTCTGGATGGGGCTATGTCACTGAAGGCCCGCTGATTCGGCAAGTATAGATGATTTTTATGAGAGTTTTTTGTCATTGATGGGTGAAGGTCTGGTGGCTGAACAATTTAAATTGGTTTTCATAATAATGTTATGTCGTTGAATATTCAATGATAGGCAATGCATGGTTATTGCTTTTTTCATGATGATTTATGTCATCGAAGGGTCGATGTTTGACTAGGTATAGCTTTTATGATAGTGTTTTGCCATTTAAGATTCGAGGTCTACTGATTAAGCAGGTATAGTTGTTTTTCATGATTGTGTTGGTGTTTTGAAGATCGAATGACCCATGACTGATTAGAAAAAGCTGGTTTTCGTGATGGTGGTATATTATTGAGGGTCCGGTGGTAAAGAAGGTATAGTTAAAGTACATTCAAACGAGTTACCAATCGGCGACTCTACCACTACGCCACGGGCGCCCCTAGCACTTTATCTAAATACTAGTTTTAATCTGCATGGGATGTGGTTAATATTAGTGTATAACATTTAGTATGAAACTGAAAATGTCGGTAGGTATGGGAAACAAAACGTTAATTTCGTGTTGTTTTTATTTTTTAATTTTATGATAGCACAATATGATATTCTGTCGAGTAAACTGATCAGTTATTCTACGAAACTGCCATTTTTTTTCAACTGTTTAATTTAAAAAAAAAAAATGCCACGCATTTTTGATAATAAATCTCTTTCTGATTTCGCAATATACATTAACCGTTTGTACTACGATCTCTTATAACATCATTATAAGAATGGCGAGTTTAGCCCATAAAGACTCGATCCTTCTACATTAGTATCGACATACTTAAAAATACATTCCGTTATAATACATGGATGCTTTGTTTTGCTAAGTAAGGCCTTTAACTTTATTCGGCCACAACATACAGCATCCTAAGCATTTTGATAGCCTCTATTATGTGTGTGAAACATTACTACGCCGAGAGGTTACGAATGTCATTCAAGAAGACCAATCTAAATGTCAGTGTTAATTTATTAAGGATGATCATCTTGTTGCACTAGCTATATGGACACACCCTAAACAAGGGTGTCAAATTAACCCTTGTTGGCATTCTTGCGTTATCTTCTTGTCATATTTTCCCAAAGTTTATCTGATACCACTTTGTTCAGATTCTGCTAGTATTTTTGACCGTGGGAAAATATTCACACTATTAGCTGTTACTGTCAATGAGTAGGGATTGACTGTCGAGTGAGAGGGTCACAATGGTATTGCACATCCGGTATAAAATGTAACCATCGAAGGCATTAGGGCGTATACCTTTGTGGATACTTGTCTTATGTCATTCAGGGTCAGATAATGCCATTATACAATGCTTGATTACTTCCTCCAAGCATCGCTGTATGTATACATGTCGATCCAGAGTTATAAAGAAAACAAGTTGTATCTTATATACAATAAAGAAGAGGATACGCCTGTTTTTTCAGTCTTCCCTTGACATGTCATTTATTGCCACATCCGGGTTTTTAGATTCCCCCATTGTATTACACCCCTTTGTACTTATACTATAAACTTTCCTTGCAAAAAAAAACTCTTGAGATCTTAAGATCAGCATTTTTGTATTTCTATCAAATAGTATCATGTTTCAGCCTACTCGTCCAGAGTTTGTCCTAATGTGCATACACCTTTTTTAATTGAAAGCTTTTTCATCACGAAGATAGTTGCAGGTGAAACATTACTGTGTTTCCGAAAGATTTTATGTAGTTAGTTTCGTTATGTTTCTATTTATTATCATCAAATTGGTTCAAGTCACATTATGTGATCTGGATTCTTCACTGCTGTATCAATGTCTGAATGTGCAACAACATAATTGCCCGATATTGGTCTGCCTTACCTTAATGTATTTGTTTATGTGGTAAGTTATAAAACAAGAGAAATAAAGACATAAAATATTGTTAGTTTTTATATACAAACTTTATACAATAGCCTGTTATGACGTTTTATTGTATAAGAGTATACTTACATCATGAAAACAATATAAAACAAAGATATTTGTATTGAAAATAGCACTAAGCTACTGCCTCTGGTAAAATAAAATCTAACAAATACAATATCAGTTTACAAAACCGACAAATTCTAGTTGAAACCTTTTTCCGGTGATAATCTTTCGTTACATTAAGATACTTTGTCATTTGCTGTCATTTGCTGTCCTTGTGAAGTTATTGTGTATTTAGGTTACTTGTTTTCATTTGTTATCTATCTATTTGTAGTCAGTGCTTGTCATGTAGTATTTTGTTGTCATTATTTGTTATAATTGTATTGTTTTGCTGTCATGTTTTGTTAATACTGTTGTGAAGTCATTTGTTGCCATGCATTGTTTTTGATTACTATGTGTATTACAATATGTCATATGATATCATGTGTTAACATTGCATGCTTATAAATGTCGCTGGTTGCTGTGTGGGGTGAATCCTCTGGTTGGCATGGTTACAAAGTGTGGGGTGAATCCTCTGGTTGGCATGGTTACAAAATGTGGGGTAAATCCTCTGGTTGGCATAGTTACAAAGTGTGGGTAGATCCTCTGGTTGGCATGGTTACAAAGTGTGGGGTGAATCCTCTGGTTGGCATGGTTACAAAGTGTGGGGTGAATCCTCTGGTTGGCATGGTTACAAAGTTTGGGGTAAATCCTCTGGTTGACATGGTTACAAAGTGTGGGGTTAATCCTCTGGTTGGCATGGTTACAAAGTGTGGGGTTAATCCTCTGGTTGGCATGGTTACAAAGTGTGGGGTGAATCCTCTGGTTGGCATGGTTACAAAGTGTGGGGTTAATCCTCTGGTTGGCATGGTTACAAAGTGTGGGGTGAATCCTCTGGTTGGCATGGTTACAAAGTGTGGGGTAAATCCTCTGGTTGGCATGGTTACAAAGTGTGGGGTGAATCCTCTGGTTGGCATGGTTACAAAGTGTGGGGTGAATCCTCTGGCTGGCATGGCTACAAAGTGAGGGGTGAATCCTCTGGTTGGCATGGTTACAAGGTGTGGGGTGAATCCTCTGGTTGGCATGGTTACAAAGACCGACTTGATATCTCACTTCCCACTCATCATGGCCACGAACTCTGCAACGAAGATGGACGAGAGCAAATAAATAACAACCATGACCGGAACTGCTTTTATAAAAATATCATTAAAATATACCGTTACAACTTGCACAGATTGCATTGTATATTTTGAAGTAACAATAACCTATTTCTTCATGTTGTCAATTAGCCGGAAATTAGCCGGGCTCAATGGAATATAATTTGGTATACTATTTGTGGTTTTCATATACACAAGTTTTACTTTCCTATCTTGTATTTTCTTACCACATCCATAGTTGACCATGTCTTAACGCAAAACGGAAACAAACCATCTTTTGATCGTATGAAATATATAGCCCTAGCACACAACAACAAAAGTCGGTTGTCCATATGAATGGCTACGTACCATCAATACTGGGCGGACCATAACGCAAAACAGACCGAAACATTCGGTCGTCCATATAAAATAGCACTGTACCTTCATAGTTGACCTGACCATCCCCGTCCACATCCGCCTCCCGTATCATCTCCTCTACCTCTTCGTCAGTAAGCTTCTCTCCTTTATGGACCATTAAAACAGTTATTATACAGGTCATATTACACATGAGGAAAAAACCAGAATAGACGTCAAATAGTGTTGGAACGTAATAGGACAGTTATTATTTATAGTATGGTAGATTTATTTGATTATATTTATATTCTGTAAACGTGATGTTGATTTTTATTTATCGAAAATTTGCAAAACGACAAACGATTTAATCCTGACAGATCCTCACATATCAATTTTCGTAACCACTCTTTCATTTTGTTTATACATAAAGTCATAGAATAATAACGCATTTTGGTTTAATGAATTGTGCTGATTATTTGTTTTTAGTTTAAAAAAACAAAACAATGCAGCGACACAATGATGATCATTTTAACAACGTTCAGCTTTAGTTGACAAATGCCTCGGTGGAACCATTAACGCATCACAAGTCAGCTGGAAGACGATCATACAATAAGTCGTCCGAACTGACCGGGACTCTAACCTACGGGGCCAGTAAAGCCAGAAAAGTTCCTATAAATTCTATAGTGTATAGGTTCAATAATCCCTATTAGCAATATAAGCAATAAAGCCTGTTTCATTTTGCATGTGCGCTTTGAAAAATAAGTTGATATCTAAAACATTTATAACAAATACAAGATAATTATTTCTTTTATTATTTCAAATGGACGCAGCATTGACTAAAATTAGTTTAACCATCAATTACCTGTGAAGAGGCAATAATTATAGATATTCACGCAAATTATCGAAAATAGCACTGTTAAAATCAATTTAAATACAATTAGTGGTTCGAGTAACTGATTCGTAATGCCTTTGACTTCATGGCCTCTCATCCCGTTGGTGCGAGGTCAAAGTACTTTCATGTAGCTAGGTCTAACAGCTGGCTTACATAGGGAGTGGTTCTCGCGAGGCATTTTCCTGGGATCTTACTTTGCCAAAGGACCTCACTATAATGACAATGGATTCGTCGCGTCGATGTACGAAATAACAGGCAAACAATCAGTTTAACGTCACTTACCTAAATTCGTCATCACGTGACGTAGTTCCGCAGCGCTAATGAACCCGTTTCCATCTTTGTCGAACACCCGGAATGCTTCTGTAAATGAAACGGAGATGTCATTGTTATTGAAAAAAAATCATTTCTATATATTATGATGAAATACTTGGGGTTATATATATATATACAAAATAGTAACATGCTGTGAGATCACAGCTGGACACTTGAACAGTTTATCAAACACAGGGATGTTACAGAGGAAGATGTCGTAAAACAATTAGTAACACATGATGCACATGAGCAAACTACACTGTTTTTGGTCAGTAACTCTAATTTTAATGCCTTAACGTACCCCTTATCATGTGTGCATGCATGCAGGTGCGGATAAGTACCTCCAATCATGCGTGCAGGTATACAGTAGGGCTTACATACAACTAATCATATGTGCATATCTGCATTTGAAGTTACATACCTCTTATCTCCGATTCCGGGTCGCCTTGGCTCATCTTCTTGGCCATCATCGTGAGGAACTCCGCGAAGTCTATAGACCCGCTACCTGGAAACATGTAAAATTAGGCTCATGTTCTAGGCAGAAATGTGTCATTCTCTATATTAGAAATCTATATATACTAAAAAGTCTATGTACATGCTTCCCGGCGATATTCAACATTAAATAAACGTCATTCCCTATATTATATCTCCATGAAATCTATAGATCCACTTTCTGAAGACATTCAGCGCCAGCCTTACATTGGAAATGTACATGTTTATAAAATCATGCCAGTGTGTGTCATACACTATATTTAAAAGTCAATAAGCATACCTGTAACTATTATATATATTTCAATGTGATATAGTAAACATACATGTCTATACAGATGCAAGCTTGTTTGTATCAACACAAGTATCACAAAGGGTAGAAGGATAAACTTTGAATACCAGTAAGTTTATTTTGTACGGGTTGGGTAAAATATTTCTGCCAACATGTAACCATTCGCACGCAATCGCCACCAACCCGCATACCCTCATACCACTTTACACGATGACTGCCCACCCTGTAGTCATTAAACATAGAGAGCCAAGCGCCTTTTCTAAGTTCAGCTTAGCATTATGAAAGCCACTACGCCAACAACCAAACGCTAACAGCAGCATGACTACATCCAAGCAACCACCCTTGTAGCACGTGGACATCTTATCTTTAAGGAACAGCCTGGCGGAATACACGCCGAGAGTTTCGACCAAGCATAACTACAACCAGCAGCAGCAAATGTAACAACAATCATCTCAAAAGTCACTCTTCCACCACCAAAACCATCATTTGACTCAAGTTGTTTTCCCAAATGTCTTAATTTCAGAGAAAATATATAAGATTTAACAGGATGGTCATTGTGCAGAATAGGAGCGCGAGAGTATGTCATGATTAAATTATTGTAGTCCGTATTTACTGACCATCGGCGTCCACCTCGTTAATCATCTCCTCCAGTTCGGCTTCTGACGGGTTCTGACCCAGAGACCTCATGACGGTGCCCAGCTCCTTGGTCGTGATCGAGTTATCGCCGTCCTTGTCGAATAGCGAAAACGCCTCCCGCATCTCTGAAAAAAGGGCATAATAGTACCTATAGTAACGTTTGTTAATGGATGTATATTTGTGCACACACATTTTTATGCACATCATTTTCTGCATACACAAAACTGTTAAACTTTGTAGAGAAAAAGTTCGCCTTCATACTGTATAACCTTGATGGTCCCTGTGACCTTTGAATGCCGTCACAGACCAAACTCCGCACAGGGTTTACGACATCGCTACGCTCGCTTAAAACCACTGCCATCATACAAAATAACGTGACGATAGTCAGATCATGTGACAGAAGCAATATGGCGGCTGTGTTGTTGGCGTGATTTTACGTCGCTTTATTTTTTTATTTTTTTTTTATCGTTAGAATTTGTTTTTTCATCCATTTTTAGTCGTTTTTCTAACATACACATTCATTCCGATTGTCATTTTACTGAACACAAATTAAAAGTAAAAAATCTGGAAGGATTTCTGTGTGGTAGCAGAGATTCTCCTTACTGAAAGGGGGAGATCACTGCGTTGGAGAATGGTCACAAACGTAAGTACACGCCGTCATGCGTATGGATACACACGCCTGTGATATGTTAACCGTTTTGTTGCATCGAAGCATAGACATTATTTCTTTATTAGGGTAAGATCACGGAAAATCGAGTTTGCTATAAATTGCATCCCTTTTTAAATTGTTCACCTTAAACACCCACAATATAGTTCCATCTTTCCTTTTTGGTACCCCAGTCGTTCTTAAGATGCCCCACAACTCAATTTTAACCAACTTACAAAGTAAAAGAGGTAGGCTCAGATTTGGCAGTTTATTTCTCTACAATATTTATATAACTAAGCTGCACAAAAATAATACACATAAAAATATATACACATAAATACATAAATAAACTACAAACCTGTTCGGATAATAAGAAAAGATAAAGCATTTTTTTATTTTCAAGTAACTTAAACGTCATACAAAAACGAAGATTTAATGTACACTATTTAATTAATAATGAACATTGGCTTAAAGAGACTTTTAGTGCTATTGTGATCTTGTTAAGATGTAAGATTTTATTCATTGGCTTAGCTTAATGAATGACCAAAATATGAATTAATATAAGTGTTCATGTAAGTAATATACAAAAGGCGACTTACCGAGGACCTGTTCCTCTGTCAGTGTGTCAGCCTGGAAACCATGCCAACAAAAATAAAATAAAATAAAAAGCTGAGCCAGTCAGGTATGACGACGATATAATCTCGGTTATTAACATATAAGGAAGACACAACTGTGTTTTAAAGGTTGTTTCGACAAATCTAAAGCATCAACAAGCAGATATTAATAACAATATTCAAGTAAACGTATTTTTATATGATGCATTTTGTCACAAATGGGATAGCATCTTTTAAGCAGACACAGTTTAACTTTTACGCAAATGATTGCAGTTCATGGTTATGTTTAAAATACTGTGTTACTGGTGTATAAGTAGAAGTTTGACAACTTAAACAAAACTGTTTGGATTAATATACAAAAGCACAATAAAAAAACAGTACATACCATTTTGTAAATATCCAAATATAAATCCAAAAAGTTACCACCGCGACAGGTTACTTTCAGCAGCCCGATCCCGGGACTCTGTCACGTTCGGTCCTTTTATGTTCGCTGTTTTACCGCAATGCGCAACCTGAGTCCCTGAGATGCTCGTGGTTTTATTGAGATCTTCAATCCCCACCCATCGCCAAAGAATTCCTCCCAGAGACGTTCCGACGTCAAGGAGATAGGTCGACAGTGGCGGAAGAATTCCGCGAAGATGTTATCGCTTCTTTTGTACAGCGTGATGAGGTCAATTAAATATGCATTATTTTAAACTTTGTAGGTGTATAGATATTTTATCGTGGATTGGACATTGTCACAACAATATCAGGGATAAATCATATGCATAAACACGGGAATATTTTTTAATGATTTACATGATGACAAATCAGGGGCGGATTTAGGATGTTACATTAGAAGTGATGTGGTTTGTTTCAACTATAATTTATATGTAATGAGAACGTTTAAAGACAACTCTGTTGATTTCTTAGATGTGGGAGATGATATTAGATACTAAGTTGCACTAATATATAATGTATTTAATGTGTAATCAGAAAATTTTATGAAGAGGTCGTGAACTATGTCACTCCTCCGCCCCCACCCCCACCCCCCTTCTCACACGCACAAGTCCTTCTGTTAAGATGTAATATTTCTTTTAATTGCACTACATAACCGTAAAAACTATGAATACGCAATAAATTCGTATGCTATTATCGTACCAAAATGAAATTATCAAGAAGTAGTGCATTTTAAAAATATAAAAATATAAATCAATTTATGCCTAATAAAATGTATTTTGAACATGAAGAATGAAAATCATTTATTTTTAGATGTATTTTTGTGGCAATAATATCATTTTAAACTGACTGGTCACATTTGGTCAATTTGCCTTTTTGGAAATTCTTTCCAAAATCAAATTAGAACCACAATAAATAATGGATACAAATATTTCTCTGATCACATTATATGTGAACAAACTGTTTTTCAAAAGATTGTTTTGTCTTTATGTGGGGGGGACTCAAAAGCGTCGCAACGGTTTTCAAGTTGTTGTTTTTTTGTTTACAGTCTTTGTTAATCTACAAACTGCGGATGCAGAAATATACGCCATACGTGTAAACGAAAACAATACACTAATTGGCCTGATAATAAGGCAGGAATCTAAAAGTAGTAGTAGTAGTAGTAGTAGTAGTAGTAGTAATAGTAGTAGTAGTAGTAGTAGTAGTAGTAGTAGTTGTTGTTGTTGTTGTTGTAGTAGTAGTAGTAGTAGTAGTAGTAGTAGTAGTAGTAGTAGTAGTAGTAGTAGTAGTAGTAGTAGTAGTAGTAGTAGTAGTAGTAGTAGTAGTAGTAGTAGTAGTAGTAGTAGTAGTAATAGTAGTAGTAGTAGTAGAAGTAGTAGTAGTAGTAGTATAAAATATATCATAAGGCTTACTATAAGATTTTTTAAAAGTCTGCTAATCTGACCCGAAGAGGTTTAATTCAGTTAAGTGCCGTTGTTGTTATTGTTGCTGTTGCTGCTGGTGTTCTTTACCTCATTCATCTTTGTCTTATTTTTCTTCACATTCTTTTGTTGTTGTTCTTGTTGTTTATCTTATTAAAAGCCCACTCCTTATTAAAGATGGTATCGGACAGTTTGCCTGTATCAAATACATATAATAATATCGAACCACTGTTTTTGTGAATTTGGGCATCATTTTTATATAAGCCCATACTTTAGTCTAAATAAAAACGATTTCGAACACTAACTGAATTGTTAGACAGAGCTTATCGCGAAAAAATCACTTTTCATGTATATTCTTTCAAACTGTATAAAAAGCTTGAAGGTGGTCTTTGCTAAAATATGTATCGACTTCAGAGCGGATTTCCCGGATGACTATATAACGTGATCCCAAAAGTAAACTGGAAGCGTGGTTTTCTATGTTTAAAAATAGATATCTCAGCAGCGTGGCTCGGATATTAAATATAATTACTAGTGGTGATTTATACGTTAGTGTTCACGCAGATTTAGGACATCAATAAACAGCATTTTGCAGGACCTTTTCAGGTAACAATGACTTATTTGGTTATTGGGATAATAACTTTTGGTCCAAACTGACGGATACCACCTTTAAAGCTCATTCCATACAAGTATCAGCACGAGTTGTGATTGTGACGCTGCTAGGTGCATGGCATGTGGAAGGTTCAATTTTACTACTAATCACATTTAATCCTTTTATCCCTGCGTCATGGCTCGGAATCCAAACACCCACTGGGGCATGATTTTACATGAGTCGATAATACTCGGTTATTCCCGTTATTGTTCGGCTATGAGCTGACTAGTCCGGACTACCGAGGGAGCTGAGTCACAAATGTAGATTGTCTAAGCATGTTTTGGGCAGTGTTGCCACAATAAGAAGCGATTAAAACAATAACTACAACCAAAATCATAATTACAATGTGTAGTAGTAGAGATTTCTTGTTACCGCCCAAAGGTTGTTACTAGACTGTCCATTCTGGTGTCAGGATATGTGAATGTGCTAGCGCATTTTTTAAAATCAGCACATATATATGCACAAAATACAAATAAAAGTCATGCAGCTATAAAAGGTAAAATTATCGCATGTGGCCCTCCCAATAAATATATAGAATTATAACTTATCAGAAGATACTCTTTTCTTTAGATTTGTATCTACCTTTTCTACAGAATAGATTCCGTGAATAGGTATTGTAGTAAGAAATGCCTTTATAATGTCAGATATGCACGATAGTTGGTGGTTCTCCTCAGACATTTTTCTGCCGTCTTCTTTCGCCAATAATAGCTGAGAGCATCGGTGCGCTGCATACATCATCAGAACACCACTTTTGGTCAGAAACAACACCACTGGGCCTACATTACCTAACCAGTAGCAGCGGACTTCCTTGTTGTAACAACATGCAGTGGGTACTTGACTCCTGTATGAACACATTAACCAATCCGTAAAATATCATGAGATACCGTCACGCAGATATAGATGTTCAAGTGCTTTGTAAATTGAATACTAGATCTAAAACTACTTAAGAAAAGAATGCTTTCAACGAGAATGTCATAGTACATTGGCCTTTACAAGTGTGTTATTTGTATTTATACGAAAAGGAAGATAAGACACGTTTAACATGTGCCATTATAAGATTTAAATTAAAAATTAACACATCTACATAATGTATAATGTGCGTTTGCTTACGTTCATAATCACGTGTGATGGGCGGCTCTAGCGGGGGGGGGGGGGGGGGGTGTCGGGAGAGACCCTCCTAAAATTATCAAAAATACATTCCCTGAAGGTATTTTTTAATATTTCATTGTGTGTCACATGCATCTTTATGGAACTAGTAGTAATTGTCCAGTGATACATATAAGATAGGTAAGAATAGTCCTAATATGTCTTGAAGAAACGCATTGAAATTAAACTACATGTATTTGTATGTAAAAACATACTTTCTATGAAGGTTTGCCAAACATCTGAAATGTAGAAAATGGCACTATTTGGCTTCTTGATGTTTACACTCTTCCTGTGGAAGCATTACCCCTAGACCCCCTAATACTGCTCGTACTCGCTCAATTTAACCTCTCCCCTCATCCCATGAATGTAATATGATTGTACATTATCTTGGTGGCTGAGAATACAAACCATTTGGACTCATGGAAAAAAAAGCTTCTTGCAGCTTCTGAAATGCAGGAAATGGCCCCACTTGGATGCTATTTTTCGCCACATTTTTTCTGGAGTAGCATACCTTTAGACCCACGTATCACGGCTAGCACGTCTGGTGCTCACGCAATTTGGACCCCTGAAAAAAAACCCTCCTGGATCCGCCCCTGTATGTAGCTGCCAAAGTTGACTTGAGTGAGCTTTTCATTAAGTTTAAGGAGCAAACAGCCCCATTACACACGGAATCCACGAATGTCGAACATACAGAACATGATCAACATGCATGGTCTGTTAAAATGACAAAGGTATAAACAAATTAGTTTTGTTCTAGCTGTATAATTTATGGTCATACAAAAAATTCTTTAAACTGTAAATAACAAGTATCCAAAAGATAAATATGTAGAAAGACTATTTAACAATAAGTAAAAAGACACGCTGTATATGTATTTTACTTCTTTTAAAATATGCGTGTGAATTTCCTATGCAAGACTGCGTGGATTGAGGCTTAACAGCATAAATCTTACGCCTTACGGTGAGGCTAGACAGGTGTGTATCACGGTAAATATGCCTGTCTTAGATAATACAATTAAATTTTATATGTTGCTGATATACACTTCATTGTGGAGTGTTTACTTATTTACCTCCCACCCCGCCCCAAACACATGCACACATGTGTGTTCTGCGCTTGGCGATATTTTCAGACTTTTTCTTTGAGATCCCAAATACAAGCGAATCATCAACGAACTATGTTGAGTCTTGGCTATTTGCCAAGGGAAACAACTGTAGAATTCTCGTACTTAAGGGAGATAACAAAACTAGATCAGAAATAAAATCGTCATCTCGTTTAGAAATATAAATGAAAGCAATTTTTAAATAAGATTTTGCGATACTTTTTCAATAAATTTCATTTTAAACACTTCGGTGTAGGTTTCAAAAGGATAGTAAGTTGAGTAGACCCTTTAAACGAGTGAAATTGTAAGTTAACCGAAGAGGCCGTTGCATCACAATTTAAGGGAAGGTATCCAAGGTACCTAGTACATGTCAAAACGCATAGTAATGCTTAAGATATATCGTTAAAAGGTTTAATGTTTAGCAAACTTTCAAAACTATTTGAAATTTAAGCTTCTAACTTTAGTGTCTTTGCATGACATTAAGTCTAGTACTTATTTTACGACGACCCTCAATCAAGTGGTTCCATGGTGTAATGGTTAGCACTCAGGACTCTGAATCCTGCGATCCGAGTTCAAATCTCGGTGGAACCTGATATTTTTTTGTTTTCTTGTAATATTTTTTTATAGCCATTACTTACTATAATATGAATCAATATTATACTCCATAATTAGAGTTTATAATCAATCCCACTAAGAAAGATGAATACAAGTATGTACATTATAAGACTATCCCAAGAACACTTTTTGTTCTATACACTAATTTCAATGTAGGTACGAAGTAATAACATGGAAACGCGATTACTTGCCCTTTTTAAACATGACGTATGTTAATACCGTTTCCAGGCCATCTGTTTCAAATCGTTTTAAAAATAATAATTGGCATAGCATCGACAAACCATTACCAGTACCTGTATATTCAGTAAGAACTTCAGTGATAATTGTAATCTGGCATTACATTACAAGAAAAAAGCGACTTTACGTGAGTAGATGTATTTTTACGGACCGTCTGCAATCATTCAATGCCTGGCTATATCAGCGGTCACCGGAACGAGAGTTTCATAAGTTATTCTAAAAGAGTTAATTTGTGAGCTCGTTCAACCCCAACCTTGGACTCGTGATTGTTATCATTGTGTATTTGTCAGGCTGACTCCCTTTTGTTAAGAAAGCAGAATTTATCTTACTAAAGTTTGAATAATCATATACTGGGTTCCTAGACATGTTGTCAGCATTTTTTTATTTCCCTGTGAGTTAAGTTTTCATAAGTGATGGTGCAAATGTTTTATAAGCGGATAAAGACCGTAGTATAAACCAGCATGAACATTTGTAGATCATGTTATGCTGGATCCCCGAGCTGCTTCTACATAGGATAAAGGTGCAATTTTAACTCTAGAACTTATATACTTGATATACTATTCTAAGATTCAGTTGTTGCTAAAGAATCTAGCCAAGCATGCGTAGTTTTCTGGTTCCGCTATGGGTTTTTTGAACGTTTGAGAGAGCCGTTAACTCCTTACAATAAAAGCGACCGAGATCCAGTCTACCTTGACTTTTTGTTTAAATAAATCAACTGATTAAATAACCCGTTGTTTGGAGTATTAAACTATCATAGCATTCATTGTTAGTTTATTTTGTTGTATGTGTAAGTTAGGTATTTAGAACGTAGAAGAATCACAAGTGTCGCCACAGCACTGTGCTTGTCAATCGGAACTGCTCGGAGCGGACGGAATTACCCGAGACGTTTCGATGAACTAACATCTAAGTTCGTTAATTCACGGTGACCCACAGAATGATGTGTAAATAAATATTACTTCTTTTTGACTTTCTTTTCTCTGCAACGAGAATATGCCAAGCCAATAGAATGCCAACAGAACAAATTCGCATAGGTAATGCTTAAATCTGTGCAACGTACGTCAATATTCAAATTCGGATAAACGAGAAAATGAAAGTTTAACTGCAGGTCCACTCAATGTAGCGCATCGAAGTAATTTATTGGCATGGTCGAACATTTTTTATTTACTTATTTTTCTTTGTTCATAAATGTGCTCTGATATAAGATTTATCACTTAATATATCAGACGTGCAATATTAACAATATAATATAGCCGTAGAAATCTTGTATTCGTTTAGAACTCTTCCTATAATCAGTCTATAATAATCATAAAACTATGTAAGTATGTATGAAATCCTATCTTAACATTATTATTACTACAAGATAATAACTGTATGGCAATAATTAGATTCCATATAGTAATAAAGCTGGAATCCGACAGTTTGCCCTTACTACTGCTTTGTGGAATTCGGGCCTAATTTCTCCATCAACACATACTCAAGACGGTTTTGAACACTGCGTATATTGTTGGACAGTACAAATTTAAAAGTTCAATAATCACTCTAGTGATCTCTGATAAAAACATATACCGACGTTAGAGCGGATTACCCTGATGACGATATAACGTAATCTCGAAAGAGTGTTTTCACATGGTGTTCCTAGTTAAACAATATCTATCTCTGCAGCGTGGCTCAGATAGGAAATACCTGTTCGCAATTAGGAAAGGGGATCACACTGATCCAGGGCATTATTGAGCAACATTTTGAAAATCCTTTTCAGGTTCACAATGACGTACTTGGTCATTTGAGAAAAATATGTTTGGTCCAAACTGTCGGATACTACCTTTAAAGCGACACATTTTAATAATGATATAATGCAAACAACATATCTTCTAACAGAAACAATAGGTTAAAATATTGTCAGAAATATGCAGTAAGTAAGCATGACGCGATATATATATATCGTCGTAATTATGTCGTTAGAAATGAACATAAAACTACTAGGCGATAAAACACTTAAGATTTCTTTATCATCTTAAATAACAATAAAAACAAAAACAAAAATCACACACCTCCCTCTCGTCATAAGATTTTGTACACTGAGGTCTATAAATAGACATTAATCACTTTCTGATCGTTATCAGCTGCTGTTGTAGTGCTTAACATGGTGTCCAATGGTGACAGTAACAAAGAAAAAACTGGACATTTCGGTAAGATTTTTTTCTATAACTTTTAAACATGTATTATTATAAAGGCATTTAAACATGGTCCATATATCTCTGTTTTGATTCTTGTTGTTGAAAATTTCGTTGAATATTTGTATAGCGACCAATTTATAATACATTAAGCATTGTCCTAAATGTTGTAACACAATAATGCAGTTGAACAACAACACATGTCAAGTACCCGCAGCTCCTCATTCGCTAAAACTTCAGCCACTAGCACTGGACCCGCGGCACAAATCAAAATTACCGCACTCAGTTCGCGCATGCGCAGTGAACGACTCGAGAGGCTGGCCAAGGTTGGTGTGATGTCACCCTTACAATGGTCCCAGCCCTGGAATGTGGCCATTTTCTGGCACTTTCTCTCTGGAACCTGTTGCTAGAGACATTTTTGTATGTGGAACACAACATGGAAACTTAATTTGTCAGAATATAAGTGAAAAAATCGTCAAAAATAGCGGCAATACGGCCGAAAAAACGGGATTTTCGGCAAACGAGGTGAGTTATGTTTTCGTTTTTTTAACCTCCCATATGACCTATCTTGTATTTTATGTCAAGTGTTCCTAGAAAGATCATCTTTATCTCTATAAAACACATTTCTATTCACTTTACTCGGCGTGTTAAAGCATTCATACGGCGTTGTAAGGGCCAGTTTGGTGTGTTTTGGAGCGCTTTGGGGCTGGCTTTTCCGCTGTTCTTTCTGGACTTTCGGATATAATAGAAGGTAAATTTTTTGTCTGTAATATTAAGCTATAACAGATTATAAATCACAATCGTTTTATTTGTTACTATCACGCATTGTTATCGATCTAAACAATCAACCATTTGTTCTTATTGACGGACCGCATGAATGAAGTTTTGCAAGTTGATTGTTTCTACAGCAGTTTGCTGTTTCTGTCGTGACTGTCGTGGAAGCGCCTTTTGGGTTAGAATAATATGGATGTTTACTATTTATGGTGTTTGCATAAATCTGTTTAAACCTGTTGTAGTGTATAAGTGGCGTTAAATATGAAACCTTGCTTTCTTATCATTGCACTAACGGACGACTAGTAACTGTTTTGGGCAATATTGTCCTTAAAGTATCTAAATAGATAGATTTTATAAATAAATGTTGGTTCTAGTCGAATGACAGAAAGACGATCGTTATTCCTAAGAAAATTTTTAGAAATGTTATTTTATCTAATCAGTCCTGTCGGGAATAGGCCAAGGAGAAATTCCGTAGTACCTTTCTGAAACTTAGGAAACCTGTTCTTTTTTTTTCTCTCAAATATGTTTTGCTGTCGAAAAAAATTTCAGGATGAAACAGTATTGTTGTTCTTTCATAGAGCTCGTGATATCTTACTTTGCCAAATACGCATAAATTGTATTTCGTTAATTATGTTGTTCGTTGTACAGTGAATTTGGCCTTTCGTCATCTGAGTAACAACACCCCGTGGTTTCTTCCTTTACTAGTTGTGTAGCATGATAAAGAAGCTTTTTACCCGACATTCGCAATGTGAACAAAATCTTTGGCTGAACAAGTCATATGAAGCTTAGAAGGAAGTTCGATTGGACAAGTAGCAGATGTTAAACTTTAAAAAGTGCGAAAATTTTCTGATTCCAGACGTTCTTCAATGAACCTTTAAAATCCAATATACATGTAACCCAGGTATTCAACAGCATCTAAAATAAGTACAATCGGTTGCATTGGAACAAAATACAAATAAAAAATGATGCAGAAGCCAGCAAATGTATGTATATCTTATATTTTATGAATAAAACAACAAAGAATGACTTTCATTGACCACGGTCTACGAGTGACGTGTGCTGGAAAACGTTAGTTAAGGAAACAATCCTGTGGTGGCACTGGACACTCTTATTTCTGCGAAAAGTTTTGATGTATATTAGCATGTTAGCGTTTGGGGTGTTTCTGATAATGATAATTGTATGCTGTTGATTGCAATCGTGGTGACTGTTTTTATTTCATCATAATTAGGTTATAGAAGCAGCCAAACCTATCATCGTCAACAGAAATGTATGAAACAATTAACAAAGACAGTCCTCGCAATGTCCATAACGGCACAAGATAATGAAACTGATTTTTACCAAAATTACAAATGTTAGGGTACCGCTCTGCAATGTCGAGTTTTTGATTCTTCACTACGAAACGTTAACTTAGTTTCGTATAGTTGTCTACAATCTCACCATTCTTGACCGGACGTTCAAACTCATAGGGCAGATTCAAATAACAATAAAAAATCTCTGTTAACTGACTTTAAATAAAGATTTTCATAATTTCAATTCATGTTTCCACAATAATACAATTTTGAATAAGTAACATTACAATGAAATATACTGAGAAATATATCCGTTTCAAATGTCAGTTAGGAACGATAACTAAAATGTCATTCAATTAAATAGTAAATTAAAAACACAAATAATCATACATTCTGAACTGTTCATTAAATAATGATAGAAATTGCTTTAATGAAAGTAGAGTATATCTACATTTATTCTTGTAAAGCGGAGCGGTCTTAACTATGGAGTGGTCTTCATGGTAGATAGCGGAGAGATCTTAATAGCGGAGCGGTCTGAAAAGCGAATGGTCTTAATAGCGATGGCATTTATTGTTGAGTGGCTTTGATACCAAAGTGATCTGGACCCCGGGTCGTTCTTTAAAATGGACATTTCTTAACAGTTTAGATTTGTCAATAGCAGTATTTTCTCAATAGAAAAGTGTGATTAAAACGGAATTTTCTTAATAATGAGATGGTCTAAACAGCGGAGTTGTCCCAATGGCGTTGTGGTCTCAGTTTCAAAGTGGCCTTAATAGGGGAATTGTCCCATTGGCAAAATGAAATGAATAGCAGGAGTTTCCTGTTGAGTGAGTTTAATACTGGAGTAATCTTAACAGCAGAACGAAGAGGTCTCAATAATATTGTGGATATAATAAAGGACAAAAAAATAAATAAAAATAAAATCGTTTTCCTAACAAACTAGTGACAAAAGCAAAGTTGTCTTCATAGCGGATTGCCCTTAACAGAATGGTCTCAGTGATGAATTGGTTTCAACGTAGTAGCCTAAATTCCATGTTTGCCTGGAAAACATAATCGGGAGGTCTTACTAGAAACGATGACTTACTAGGGGCGAGGTTTTATGGGGGCAGAGAGAGAGGGGGGAAGGAGTGAGAGAGAGAGAGACAGAGAGAGAGACAGGCAGACAGACAGAGACAGAGAGACACACAGAGACACACAGAGAGAGGCAGAGACAGCCAGATACAGAGACAGAGAGAGAGAGAGAGACAGGCAGACAGACAGAGACAGAGAGACACACAGAGACACACAGAAAGAGGCAGAGACAGCCAGATACAGAGAGAGAGAGAAAGACAGACAGACAGACAGACAGACAGACAGACAGACAGACAGACAGACAGACAGACAGACAGACAGACAGACAGAGTATCTTAATTGAGACATGGTCTTAATAGCGATAGGGACCATAGAAGTAGCGGGGCTTAAAGAGCGGAGAGGTTTTAAGAGAGAGTGCGTCTAAATATTCTTTATGTAGACTGTGTATATAGAGGGTGACCTAATAGCGACAAGGTCTTAATCGAGGCAGGGTCGTCTGGCTCTTAATAACAGTGTTCTCAAATATATGTATTTTCCATCGTATAAGCAAAATGTAATTAATATGTGTCAACAAAAATACGTCAACAAAAATGTCCCCAAAATGCCAAGCAATTGTGTTAAATGTTTTAACAAACGTACATTTGACTTTTGTTTTTTAAGATTCTTCGAGAAAAAATGACTTATGTACATATTTAGTGATTGTTTGCTGCGTGTGACGTTTTATTGCCGCAAACAGACCATAAAAGACATTGAATTGGCTGAATAATGATGATTTCCCGTCGATTCTTTATATGGCATGTTTAGTTTCATTTTCCTCCCAAATAAAAAAGAAGTGATAAGAAACATTATTACAAATTTTTTACAAAAATTGTCATTTAATACACACTTCATATCTATATAAAAAACTTAATCACCATTTTATGGTGCGATTAGAATATTTGGGAAAATAGATCCCCTCTCTATGTGCCACTTTATTTTTTACCCTTTGTTGCCTCGTTTATTCATTCTCTCCATCTTTCTTCATTCATTCTGTCTTGCCATCTGTCCTTTCCATACATCTTCCTTCCTTTCTCGTTGTTTTCTTCAGTTCTTTTCTCCATCTATATGTCTTCCTCCCCCTCCTCTTCCTAGCTCCAAGTCTATCCATCCCTCTCGCCAATGCGACAATATGTGTCCTACTCTTGCTATCAGTGTCACTATCAATCCACCAGTGAGATATCACTTACCGTTTTCCATATCACTCTCATCAATTTCCGGTGAAGAACGAAAGTACCTCGGCTAGTATCGGATTCTCCGTTAAATTTTGCGAGTTCTCGGTCATGGATGGTACACATCCGGGATTTCGACTCGCGTAATTTTACACGTAATACTTTTATTTATATTCGTTTTTATTTAAATTATTATTGAATATTAATTGTAAATTTACGACAATGTATTCTACAAAAAGAAAAAAATCAATAAGTAAAAATCAATTAAAAATAACCTTATTCCGAAAACGGATACTAAAGTCAGTCTTATTCAGAAAATAAATTTACAGCATTTTTACTGAACTTCAATGGTTTTATTGTGATTAACTGAAATATAAATGAAATATTTTAGATAAAAACAACAACATTTTACGGTTTAACATGTGTCATCGTCACATGTAAGATATCAGACATCGAGACCTATATATATCAAGTCGTGTATATTTTGTTCTATGTGCCTTCTTCTAATTAATTTATTTTTGTTCTGTTTATTCATATATTGATACAAATGTAGTTCTGATGTGTGTCTATGGTAAAATGCTTCTAAATTTGCGGTATGGTACAACCAGACGATTTTCTTTCTAAGGGATTTCATTGTAATAGTTTTATGAGCGTATTGTAAATGTGTGGAAATATTAGTGCATTGTAATTACAACGAAGCTATGAAGGTCGTGGAGACAACAACGTGATTGAGAATTGCGAATGAACTAAAACGATGTGGTTAGAATCAAAGTCATTGGCTGTATAACAGCATTTCTTAGTTTTTCTTCTTAATCAATGAAAACCCGCCAGTATGACTTTATAAGTCAAGATCAGTACAAAAGGTGTAGGAATGACAAAGGGTCTTATTTTCTTTTTTTTTCTATATAAGGGCACTATGTTGCATTTTTGAAAGAGAGAACGTTAATAAGGTGTGACTGTTTAAAGACTGGTAAAAAGAAAAGAAAAATGACAAACAATATTTAAATTGACAATATACTACATGTATATATCTATATGTAGTTAAATCCGCCCTTAAATAAACTGGAAATATAGCGGCATTAAATGTTTTTTTAAAAAAAAGAGTGTATGAACGAAAGACCATTCATTTTTGGGAAATAAATCAAGAACATTTGACACGGTTTGTAAAATATGCTTCTTAGTGTCGAAAAGCTTTATTGTGAGCAAAGGTTATTTTGTGCTGATTTTCACTTGACATTGAAATACTTACGGTTCATTGTTTCCTGTCATGTGAAGTTCTATAGCACTCCTACTGCTGGCCAAGTTTGCGTGTTACTAATTTTGTTCAACTGAGCAAAAGTGTGTTAAACTTCAATGAATAAATAACAGAATATTACCTTAGACTAGATTTTATGTGACATGTTGTTCTTTAAAATATTGTGATGTTGTTGTTGTTGTTTTGTTTTTGTTTTGTTTTTGTGTTGTTGTTTTTTGTTGTTGTTTTTGGCTGACTGAATCAATTATTTGTATGCGTTTTTAACTCAGCAAACTAGTATATCTCCAAAGTGTGTATGTAGTAATTTACTTCTTATTTACACGGAACAGTATGCATGTACATGTGTACACATCAGTCATCAACAACACTATGACTGGGTCGAGAGATGAAATGAGGTGCGGGTGATGTGGTTCTCGGTTTCCTATATCTACTCAAAATTGTGACTAAGTCGCTTTTAATGCCTGCTGACCGACATTGTCTTAATTACTTTATGGTATTCTTTTTCCAAGCATTGTGACATGTGTGCAGTAACATCCCTGAAACAATGGTTTCACGTGATCTTGTAAACTTCTCCACTGCTCTTCACAAATCTGTCTGCTTTTAGCAAACAGTGCAGATCCAAGACAGCCAGCTGCGTCCGGGCGCCTTCTGATCAGGTCTATACGCTGTTTAATGCCGGGTCTAAATCATAACATATTGTTCTTTGTTCGTATAATCATATGTTTTAGCAAATAAGACAGATGTTGGTTTGGGTTATATACAATCTTAGTATAATAAGGGTCAATGGATCGTCCATTATGAGGCCCTCTGAATGTGGACCTTGTACTCTCCAAGCAACATTTCACATAACAATTGACTTAACATCATTAGCCACTGTTTAAGGGACGCACGATCAAAGGAAAAGAAATATGCACATTAAACAGGAAGCTTTTATATAAAAATAAGTTACATAAATGGAATCCATTGTATTGTATAACTTAGATAACTGGACTTCATAAAACCATACATGACATAGTAGAGTGATTTCCGTTTATTCGAAATCAAACACGAGCTCAATAATTACTCTTTTCAGTCCACCATTCGTTTCAGTCCACCATTCGTGAAAGTGGGCCTTATTTGCTACAAAGTTTCATTTACAATTGATTTTAAGGCGACAGTATTTAAAAAAAGTATCGTCCTAATGAAATGTTAAAGCTGAGTTTAACCTTTTGTCACCGAAAATATTTGCACAAATGGTGCGTGGTCGTCGAAATTTTCTTTGTTTATATTTTTTTCTTCAAATTTCTTTAAATAAATATATATATATATATATGCCAATGAAGTGTGGTTCTAAATGTTTCACGAATGCAGCTTATATTTATTATTTTGTCCTTTTAATTCTGTGTTTTCCCACATACAGGCAAGCCATTTTTTACAGATTTGCCACATACTCGATGGGTCTCAACAAACCAAATTGTCTTACTGAAACAGAAAAATCCTTTCGTGGTTTTATATAGTTTTCAATAAATATAAGAATCTTTCGTAAAACCTTTCAGCTAGGGAAAATAACTATTATTCTTCCAGGAAAGGCCAGCAGGACTACAAAAAGAAAATGAAATCATTAAAGCCATATAGATATTGATCTGATTTTTAAAACACAAGGCACAGAACTGTGCCACGGTGATAAAACATTTATAATTCTAATATATAACTACTGTACAGAATAATCAAATGAAATAATTCAATTAAATAATTAGATTATGACTATCACCCTGTCCAGTTGACCTATAAGCCAAGTAACATGTCAGGTTTAGTCTTCACTGACATGTCTTTACTGTGCGGCTGCCTAGCGAATATTAACTCTAAAATTGCCTCGTCTCAATGTTTTTGTCAATTTTAATTAACATGTACTTGTGCTATTGTCTAGTGATATTCTAATATTTCAGTAAGACATGTAAGTTAAATTTTATATTGATCATATTATTATTAAATGCGTTACAAAAGACAAATTTATCAACTATTGTACGCTTGTCATGTAATGTGAAATATTGTGTATTTTGATTTTCTCTAGTGTCTACTGATACAATCACCATGATTGCGTGTATCGTATATATTTTGTTTATGTGACGATGAGGTCTTGAAATAAACATCTGTTCTGTTCTGTCATGTATGATCTTCTGTCATATAACAATTGAAATGTGACGGAACCTTCTGTTGTGATATCAAATGTTTTATATAAATATCAATATTGACCTATAGAAAGAAAAGATTTTGTCAATTTCTTTTATATCTTATCATTAAATCTGACCATTTGTTTTCGGTTTCCTCCTTTAGCTGTTGAATAATACAATATCGTAATTCTTTCAAGATGTTATTTCCGTGTCCTATAAATGTCACATAGAAACAATGCCTCGTACTGACTAAAGATCGAGTTCTAAATCTTTACCGTGATGGAAACAATCAAGTCATAACCCAGTCGCATGCACAGGATGGTAGTAGCTATATTACAATAAAATATCGGTTATTTTCCGACAGTTTCTGTTATGCCTGGATTACGTGACAAAGCGCGCTTATTACGGCACGTGATTTGTTTAATTATGTATTAAGTGGTGGGAATAATTAAGGCCAACAGAAAACGAAAGCATCGACTGTTCTTTTCGCAGAATAACAGGTGTATCCCTAATCCGAGTCACCTGGATCTCATAATGTATTTCTTTTATTTTAAACTAGCGTATGTCTCTCGAATTCGACATTCAGTGCATTACATACATTTCGACAATTTACCGAAAGGTAATAAATATAAAAAAAACCCACACGAACCCATATTTTTATATAACCATTTTCTTCAGCTCGTATTTTTTTTCATCTGAATTTATTATTTCTTTGCCGTTGTACTAATTAAAAATGTATTAAAAGTATTTTGCCACAAGCTATTTGTTTTATGTGAGGTCTCAGTTAGGAATATGAGCTTTAACATCACCCATTTTTGGTTAAATTTGACATTGATATTAAAGAACGTTCATAACTTTCCATGCACCTAATATCGCAGTATTTTGATTTCAAAAATATAAGAGGTTCGTTTTAAGAAACCTCAGTATTTGATATTTACTTACATGTAATACATGTAAGACCCGAAAATTTGTTTGAAGTATGTAAGACTACTTATTTGAGAGATTTAAATTTTCACATTGAATAAGTTCGCCGAAAACCAAGTCAAGAAGTGCGAGCAACGGTATTTTATTTTTCAATCTTTCTTTAAAACAGCTAATTATGCTTTATAATTATAGATGAGGCACAATTAATTAATTAATTAATTAATACAACACTTTAAGGCGACCATATCGAATTCAGCGTAAGATTTTGTTCTTTTGAACTGTACCTTAGGCATGCAAAACTACTGGTTTACACATTCCACATATAAGGAGAAAAGTGCTCAAACTAGGCGGTTGTGAACCCCAAACTCATCCAACCATAAAGCGTTAGTGACGCTTTTCTCTACTCGGCCTCGTATTTTTCTGTATTCAAAGTCAAAAGTAGGTTCAAGTGTTCACTATTTGCAGACTTCCAGTTAAACAGTAATATGTTTTATAATTTTCTTTAATGTCAGAATCGGATTTAGGCTTCAGTAAAAAAATCAATTAAAATGCAATAATGTCGATTGAAAACTGGACGTTTTGTGTAACGAATGAAATGCGCTTTTCCTTCCGGAAATATTTTTGCATTACTATATGTACATCCTTCACCCTGCGTATTTTCTGTACCTGATTGTGCATCAGCATTGAGGTTGGTCGTCGTCCAAAGGTTTTATTTAACTATATAATTTTTCAAAGGTGGACGAAATGCCTCCTCCCGCAAAACAGACTAACTTTCGTCATGTGCAAATTTCAGTGAGCATTCCAAATAGTTGGTTTTGGAAATGCCTATGGGGTGACGTAACAGCTTTGAAGAAGAGATTGTATTTTTTAAAGAAAAAATGTTTTTATTGTACTGTAGTTGAGCTTTTCCATCTATTTTGAATTTCAAGACAACCATGTGACTTCGATCACCGGAAGCTGGTGTAAAATGTGTTAAATATGAATTTACATATAGATACCTAGTTAAATTTGTTCCGACTGAAGTTCATATTGCTATGGATAAAAGAGTTGGGTGATACATTCACATGGTTTTACATATGTCTACATTTAATGACCAGTAATAATAACTTAAATTGGCCCTACTTAGTTGGACCGATGCATAAAAAGTAAGTGAGCATATATACGAAACAATATCGGTAGGAATTAACATTGTAATGACCGGAAATGACCAACAAAGGCAGACATAGAACAAAGGTTCGGGAAAATTTGTTAAGTTTCAAAGACTAAATTATTGTGTATTAAAAATATTTAATGGATAGTTGATTTGGATGATGATTTATTGATTAAAACAGGACATGTATATATATTATTTTAATTAATAATGTAAATGTTGGTTCTTATCATGTGATAACCGATATTTTACCTGGTGCATTGACACCTGGAGCGCGGTCTGTGTACTGGAGGTTGGCATTGTCTGGCAGGTGACAGTGTTGTTGTTGTACAGACAGTATGGTGGTCGTTTTAGACTGTCGGTGTAGTTGGGATGTGTTTTGACAACAAATCTGACAGGATATAAGTTGACCTTAGTTAACCGTAGTCCTTTAATTATAGTCGTTGCGGGTTTTTTTCTTAATATTTCGACATTGTTCCCTTTATAAAATGACGTACGCATGATCGTCTGCAAAACGAAACTACAAACTTTACGACATTAAGCTTATAAAAATAGTTTATAAGATATGAGCTGTGTGAAATTAACTTAAGCAAGGAACTAATCTATCGGTAATTTGATGTGAATATGCGGAAACCGGACAAAACCTCCCATGCTATTTTTGAGGGGGTGGACAAAAGAAATCATGTCATTGTCGCAGTGTGGAGAAAACATCCCATATTGCTGTTGTTGTTGTTGTTGTTTTTGGTCAACCTGGACACTCTCAAGTCAAAGTCAAAGTCATAACGTTTATTGACGCAAGCCATAAAGGCCATTTCCAAGTCTACGAACATTGTAGACAGTGGAAAGTTTCAAATGCTGCAAACTATGTTCTCCAATTAACTTGCTGTTGCCTGTTATATGCTGATCTCACTGTAAACTGTTAATAAGCACTGAGTGCTAATTGGATTTGATTAAATAAGATTGTCACAGAAACAAAAACACTAACAATAAGCACCAAGTCAAGTTTTAATACGATTATATACATTTAAATAAAAACAGACTAAAAACGTTGCATGAAAGCAAATATTATACAAATACTTTTCAAATGAAATCCGCACTGCATACTCTGTTCATGGTCACATTCTTATGGAATAAATACTTGTAGTTTAATAGTTTGTTGTGTAGTTGAATAATAGTTATGATACATTTAAAGTTAAATTGCCCATGCTTGTCTTCATATGCATCATGTTGTTTTATTTTCACAGTTTATGTGTTTGGTTGAACTTGCCAATATCATTATTGTAACCCCTCTTTCAATTATCAGCAGTTTAATTGCAATTAACGTAGGTTTTAATAAGCAGTTACTAATATTTATCTGGTCTATGTTAGTCACCTTATAAGATCAGGTTTTAGTTACAAAATAATTAGACGTTAGACTGCAAATTCACACTCTTAACAGAGTAAACAAATCATTAGTATTGTAATACATGGATTTTTAATGACTTAAATTTGAGAATTTGTTAAAACTACCTTGGGTTTTTTAATAGTCTTTATATGTTTTACAAATATTAAAATGTAGTAGGTTAATATTGATCTAACCAAATACCACAGTAAAACAGGCCAGAAAACAAAGTTATTTACAAAAAAGAAGCAATATTTCAGCCTAAATCGGTGTGGGATGTTTTGTCCACCCTCTTAGAATAACATGGGATATTTTTGTCCATAATGTCAAAACATGTGGGGCGTTTTATCACCCCCCCCCCCCCCCCCCCCCCTCAAAAATGACATGTGAAGTTTTGTCTATGGAATGTTTTGACCTATATTCGAATAGGCTTATCATCCTTTAACGAAGCTGTAATTAACACCGTGCTTGTTTGATATTTAGTACCCGAACCTGTGAAAATGTACCGTATAATCGAGTATAAGTTTGCTTTTACCGACTTTTTGTCATTAAAGCAACCAAAGTGTATTACAAAATAACAGCGATCAGTGCTGTCCATTTGCTCGACACGTTATCACATTATTAATGTATGTGACATTTTTTGCCGGTTTGATGCTATCGGGTTCTTTTGAACTATTGCTTATTGTATGATAATGTTACTTGGATCAGATGCTTCTTTGCTTATATGTTATCTTTATATATAATTATAATTATATAATTATAACCATAATTACAACCTTCCATAGAACACAGTTATGAAAACTCGGAGACTACAGTGAGCCGTTGATGTCGATTATTAATCAAGCTTCCAATCACCAATGTTGTATCAGGGTCTCCATCTAAACATCGCACATCCCCACACCATCTCCCCATACCCTCCATATCGCCTCTGTTACCTGCGCAGGTGTTACAGTTCCTTGTACAAACCAACCCGGTGGCATCTAACTGCCAGTCATTCTAATACACATACCATTATGACATCATTTCCGGTGTACTACCATAAAATCGACTCAGGTGTGAAACTTACAGTGACGTCACAAATCACATGATCAACTTGATCATCTTGTGGAAAGCAGCTTCCATTAAAGAAGCAGTTAAATGAGAAAATTAAGTCACTCTAGATACAATCAGTTGTTTGTGTAGGTCCGTGTTTATTTGAGGAAAGGATAAGTCGTTACGTTAGTTAACAGTCGGTTAAAAGGCATTGTCTAATTATATAGACTCAGGGAGTGAATGTAAGTCAATTTTTACTTCTATGTTCATGTTTTAGTGTATAAACATGTTTTTTTTCCACGAGATTGTCTTTCAATTAACAAATAACTGAGAATGTTTTAATCGAGTTTTATTAGAAATTCGCTCAAACGTTCTAATTATCAATAATGACGCATTGTACGATCGGATAATTTTGAATGATTTTCAGTAGTTTTTGTTTTACTGTAGAGAATTGATAGAATTGCATGAATGGATTCCAGGGAACTTTGCGCGTAACGTTCAATGTTATATACCCTATGAATTGGAAGCATTTTGATCGGTCCAGAGCTTTGCATCGCGAGTCCGTAAAAAAAGATAAGTACTCCTGGAATTAATATTGACCTTGCAATTCTCATGAAGTGTTAATTCTTCGTGCCCATCGTAAACAACGATGGCGTCACGTAGCAAGCAGGCCAGAATCAGAATGCCTCAAATTCATAGGATATATAATATAACAAGTATATACTAATGTTGAGACGATATGTAGTTTTGCGGGCCTGGGTCATGTGATATCGACATCACACGACCCAGGTCCGCAAAACTACATATCAAACTCAACATTAGTATTTATTTGTATAATAATTATTGTAATTCTACATTTAAATGAAAATAACTGACAAAGAAGCAATATTATTATAAACGTGTTTTTTTTAACGTATGTGTCCGCCTGTGTCCAGAATAAATAAAATAAACATGTGTTTATTGATTTATTTTAGAATGGAAGTAATTGATAAAAATAGATTTAAGATTGCAGGTGGTATCATACTATGAAATGCAATGTAAAGTGTCCATAGAACATAATCTGCATAGACAAAATGCTATCCATCTTTCTTCAATATAGAACATGAACGTGGTTGCATTATTTTTTATTATACACAGACCACGCCGAAGTAGTGGGAAGAATTTACTTTAGATTGTAAAAAGTACAATTAAATATGAGTCCAGTTTATGTTATTAAACAATGGCAGTATGGCCTCTTTGGTTATATTTATGGAGAAGAAAATGTCACGCGAGCTCTAAAGTGTATTCTTTTCTCTTTGACGCTGTTATTATTGGAATGTGACCCTATCTGGCTCTTCGCAATGAATGGGTTCGGAGAGGGTTAGGTGTACCTGGCAGGACCCAGCCTCAGGCTGCGGTGGTATCAGGATTGGGGCGGAATCTTGCTGACCAATGGTAGTATAGCATCAAGCGTGACTAATAGTAAAACGACGTTCCCCATTTTTACATTTTTATGTACAATACACAAATTACGTGTTCAAGCTGTAATTTTACAGAATGGTGTTTAAGCGGGGCGGGGGATCATATCTTGGAGCACTAAGTATGTGACTAGTAAAACAAGTTTAGAAACAAACAGATATCTGCCGGCAAAATGAAAACTATCAAAATCATTTTTATAACAAAATTGTTACGTTGGATTTAAAGGTGGCATCCGACAGTTTACCTGTATCAAATGCTTACTTCAATAAATTACCACTTCTTTGTTTAATTTGGCATAATTTTCTGATTAAGCTCATGCTTTAGTCTAAGTAAATAAGATTTCAAATACTTTTTATATAGCTAAGCTGGACATATCGCGAAAAAGTACTGGACATTGTTCATTACTTTCAAATCTATAAACAAGAGGATCTAAACATTATCTCTGTAGCGTGGTTCAGATATTAAATAGCTGTTTGCAAAGAAGAGAGAGAGAGGGGGTGGGGGTGGGGGGTATGCTTCACTGTTCACACAGATCTAAGGCACAAAAGAACAACATCTTGCAGGACCTTTTCAAGAAACAACGACTTATTTTGGTCATTTGAGAAATAAATTGTCCAAACCGTCGGATTCTAGTTTATACGTTTTACATATCAGGGAATCGCGCCCCTTTTGACTGGGTTGTAGTTCTTATGTGTGTGTGTGTGGCGAGGTCATCCTTTGTATTTGTGGGTGCTTTGCGGGATCGAAAATCTATTTCAGGTATATATAATAAGTGGTATCCTATTTCGTCATCTGGTTTCTGTTGTCGTTGTCGCTTTATTGTATTTGGATAGTTACTTTCGTGTTCGTGGACGATCCGAATCAAAGTTTTCAACCCATCCAATTACCGACCCATATCACACGTAGATGTTTACACCACAGATCCCTCGCCCTCCACAGTGCCATCTACAGCTAATTTACAACCAATTAAAGCACCCGTAACAACCGCTAGTCGGCTATCGTGTAAACACTTTCTAATTCAATCATTTATTTGCTCTTACTGGTCTTAAAGCCAACAGGTTCGGAGTGCCGGGTAACAAAGACTCTATCACGTACTTATTTTAGCAAATAAAGGATTAGATAAAACAATTAGCCGACCAAAGGATGAGAGGGGTCGATTTTTATTGTATTTATTCGCGATTAGCAACATTGTAAACTGTCTGAAGATAATCGGCACCGACAGTAAAGGGGCAGTGGTTTATATGATTTCTTATTCAAACCAAAACCAAATCAATTAATGATAAAATATCGTCGAGAAAAGGACGCGAATGTTGCGAACAACACAAATCAAACTAAAACATCCTATCCACACTAGTAAAGTTATTTTCGATAAACATATTTAAATAATAGTAAATATTTGGAACAATTTTTTGGTTGTCATGTATGGGCCTAATAAATAACAAATTTTCTTGGATGAATCTCAAAGAAAAAATGTGCTAACCTGTCACCAGAGGGATGACCGGTTTCAAGCCCTTAGAATTTCATTTCATCTTTTTTTCAAGTTTCCCAATTCTATTTAATTATGTTACGGCATGAAATGGAAGTTAATTGTTAATAACAACACAATGTTTTCATTTATTTAAAATATTTACTAGTTATCACAAAGTTAGAAAGTAGATAGTTAAATAATTTAATTGTCAAATACAAAAAGAAAAGTTTATAAGAATTATATTTTTCTAGACAGCAATGCGCAAATCTCACACTTTCACTGCCATCAGCCATTACCAAATTATCCAATGTGCTAATAATGACCTTGGGTAACAAAATAAAGGTGCCATAACATCCGAAGTTTTCGATTGGTTGTGCAATCTAAAACATTGTCCTTGACTGCGTCCCCAGACCGAACTTCTCGCGCTGATTCTGACACTGAGGGTGCCGAGTGACCACTCGAAACCTTCCTGCGAATCGGTTCTCTTGTCGACGTTAAACGTGCATCCTTCTGTAGGCAGCCAGGTGTGAATTGGTCTGCTACTCGACCTAGTGCCAAGCATCTGCTTACTAAAATTAACAGTATTTGTCTCATCTGATATCATTGATGGGGCGATAGTTGATAGAAGAGTGACATTCCAGAAATGTTGTGAAATAGTCTATTTACAGGTAGTAACCGACAATTTGCCTAAGTCACATGCATGTAGCAACATCTTATCCATGTTTTGTGAAATTCGAACACTATTTTTCGTAATAGTTTTGAACGCTACCTGTATGTAGGTATATAGATATGTACACAGTAACACTTACAAAAATAAACCCTAAAAATTCATTCTTTCTAAATCGATAAACAAGCACGATACTGAGGTCTGCTTTAAATGGGTATCGACGTCAGAGCGGATAAACCTGATCACGATATAACGTGATCTTAAAGTAAGGTGTCAAGTAGTTTTCTTACTTTAAAAATAGCTGTCACTTCATCATGGCTCCGATTGAAGTACCTGCTTGTAACGTCAAGAGAAGATTTATGATCCGCTGTTCACACATTCTAGTGCAATTATTAACAGTTTTTTGCAAGACCTTGCAGTGTAACAATGAATGTTTTTTGTTATTTGAGGAAAAATCGTTCGGATACCATCTTACCGACGTTTCGGCCATGTTTTAAATTTCCGTTTAAGAGCCAAAGTGTGGTTCTTCTTAATGTCCATATCTTCCGCAGCTAGATATGGACTCCTCAGTAAATATTTATTGTTGTGAAATAGGTTCTTTTACCAAGTCACTACTTAATAACAATATGATGCAAATTACTAAATACAAGACTCAATATACATCAAACAAGATAGGACTACACACAAACATAGTAATTTAAAAAATAAATAACAAGTAAATACAGCAAGGAACATCCCACAGCTTTGTCTGTCGAACAACGCAATACCTGTCTTGTCCTTCACAATAATATTATATGACAAGACTGCTCACCGAAAACGTTCTTTTAAAATTTAATTTCTTCGGCAGTAAATGCAATTTCATTGTGCTGAACACTTCTTGATATTTCAAAAAAAAAAATGATTTTATTAAATTTGACTGAAATATATCTTGCAAAAAGAATGGCTACGAAGTTTTCGTAAATTGCATGCATTGTATTTATCTTATATAGTGTACATGTACAAAAGTTTATGTATAGCTTTCTGTCAAACTATCAAGGGATTGGCTTATCTTTGTATCATTCTTAATTAACATAATTATGTCGTTACTATGGTTAAAGGCATAATGCGGTCTTCTTACTATATTGTTTTTCCTTATTGTCAAAGCGGAGAATTTCAGTATAAAATATCATATTCTTATGCGTTCTATTTCATTTGCCTTAGTTGTCCGAATTCTTATTTTGTAATGTTTCTTGTTATTTTAGTGTATTCATCGCAAAAATAAGAAAATACAAAAAGAAATATTCTCATCAATTAACGTTAAGATGAAATTTTATCTATATTTTTAAATTCTGTTTCATGGGTATTTGCCACAAACTAGCATACAGATATGAGATCTCAAATTGTTTCAAGGCGATACTCGATCATGTTTGATCTGTTCTGTTCTGTTCTGATCATGTTTGACTACAATCAAAGAAACGGTTTCAAGAGCCTCACTAGTGCTTTACTGTTTTCACACCAGGTCTTCGTAAATCAAACAAAAATAAATAAAACGGCAAACAAAAAACAAGCGTTCTACTTAGAAAGGTGCTAAGGCGTTAAGCCACTTTATACGTTGACCTGGCTACATAAAAAACACCGCGCCGTCGTAAGATATTACGACAATACCTAACGTACACACGGGGGACGCTGGTTTCTCCCTAGGACAAAAGAAACCAACTGAAGCTGTAAAAAAAACCGTCAACTGTCCGCTAATTCAATCAATGACCTTGCTAATCAAATAGACAAGTATGCCTTTGATAAAGATAACTAGGCCGAGATTTAGAAGAAATGCGAGAATCACCTTCATTTATTTACCGCCAAGGCTATCTTTGTTTTATTGGGCCTTCTTTAGTTGTTACCGCTTCGACAAATAGCGGCAGTTAGAAGTCCTAAGGAAGATAATCGAATTGTTCGAAGTCTTGATAGTTTTGATATAGATGTAACTCAATACCACTCATCATTATTAGCCTCTCTGTATGGGTGGTAACAATACAAATCACGTGATTAAGTTGACATGAAACACTGTCATCTAATTGGTTGTCTGTGTTGATGAGGATATGTTGGATGGTCTTGATTGGCTGGTTGATAAGACGCTGATAGTCCCTACTAGAGTTGCAGGAAGTAGTCCCAGGAACTTGCGAGAGCAGTGAATTTATTACCTTATCTGTGTGCGCACTGTCTTCTGTTAGTTAACCAGTGTTCAAGGACTTTTGTTTCGTCAGAAGTGTGTCGTTTGTTAATGGTATTTGAATTTATCATTTTATTTTAAAAGTTATTCCTATTAATTTATGTTGTTATTTTAATACATTTTCGCTTGCAATTGTTATAATAGAAACAAGAATTTAGATTTTTCTTTATAAAAATTAATTGTAAAAGTTTTTGTTCAGCTTTATGCAATGTAAATTATTCATTTTGCTGACACTATGCGAATACACTTCAAATGAATGCAAAGATTGAAATGTGTGACAAAGTGCGTCTTTACAGAGGAGGGTATGATGAATTTTGCTTTGTACATTTGGATACCGAAGGTGTTTAGTTTTACGTAGTCTACAATGTCGCACAGGGTTTTTGTCAACTTATCCTTTAAGCATTAACTGTAGATTTATATTTCTGTTCCTTCCTTCTTTGTTCTCAAGATTTTTTCATAATGGCAAGTCGAGAACGTTATTATTATTTGATTATTCCGTAAGAGAACTAGCTCTTAATTATTTCTAATTGTTGTTTTATTTCATTTTAAGATTTTATTAGTTGAAAAGTAGCGAATTGAGCGTAATCCGATTTCAGTATAAACCATGCCCAAACGGTGGATCGAGCATGTTTAACCGAATGATTTATTCTAAGCATGTAGGATACGTACTGTGGGTATGTCTTTTTAAAATAAACAAACTTTTATGTGCGACTACACCGCAAATAGTTTTTATGCGCGCAGCCATACATTTTAAGCTGATTAATGTTTTTTTCTTTTCCGAAAGGCTACTTTGCAGTTAAATCTATATTCACAAAAACATGTTTAAAGCAATTAATAAAAATAGTCGTAAAACAAACGAAAGACCGCAAATTCTGAGAGAAGACTGGCTGTTTGATGTTTAAAACCACTTAATTATTGTTTAGTTTATTACTACCTTGCATATAGTAGTTATAATACTTTAATGTTACATAACTTTAAACGGTAATTTCTTAATTATGATACTGTGTGCACGTACTGGTTTAAAAGCTCGGTAAGAGACAATTCAATTGATCATGCTTTCACTCAAATGTTTTTATCTGTTTATGTCGATGACAATCGGATTTACTGAATATTTCTTTTTTTCAAAGTCAAAGTGAGTACATATTATATACAATTTACTCATGATTTTTGTCTCTCGCAAGATAATGATGATGACGTCACACCCCGCGTTTCCCAGACGACCGGTACCTCATCTGGCTCCGCCTACCGCTATGTGCTCTGAGATGGACCTTGCCCTGTACACAGCCTGGCATAGTTTCTACCTACACGCATCCAGGGCGTCTCTCCTTCGTTCCACCATTTACTCCAGTATCCATCCAGCCTCCGAGTCACCACTCGAACTTACCCGACTAGCGCTTCCGTCGTCACTCGCGAACTCGCCTTGCTCTGACGCAAGTTCGAGTCCCGCTCGGCTAGATTCGTCACTCGAGTCATCAGCGAGTCCGCAAAATTCGCCCAGAGGTAAGCATCGCAGACAATATTTTTTAACATTTCTATGTTTATATAAGTGAGTATGTTAATCGAATAAGTATTAATTGAATTTATACATTATAGATATTTAAATCACTCAAATTTAATTAATTACAATATATATTCATATGTATCAATTATATTGTTATTGAACTTTTATTTATTGCTTTACTGTTCAATTGTATTACATGTATATTTAATGGATTTTTTTTTCGAATTTATTCATATTCAGTTAATATTTCGGGGATAATTTGGACAGAATTTAAAACGTCTCATATGCATTAATTAAGCGAAGCCAACATCTGTCTTTAAATAAATACATGTAGTTATATTTTATAAAATCAGTAGTTTTGTATATTTTTTTCAATCAGTATGCAAACCAGTATGACAAATAGTTCGTTAATTATATTTTCTTCTCTCTGAGACATTTTCTTTTGTTGTTTTTATAAAGTCGTTTAATAATATTACGTTTAATCCGTTGTGAGTAAAGTTACTTGAAAGTACCTTAGACATGAAATTATTTACATTTTAAATGCAAAAACCTAAAAAGATTCCTGCAACGACTGAAGTAAATTGATAACGTTAGAAGATTGGCCACCGTCTTCTTGAACAGTGTCGTGCCTTATATGTTACATTGTCCTTGATAAAATAAGGACCGGAAAATAAAACACATTTTAAACAGCTTACATTATTTAACACTTATAACTCGTGTAAGTAACAGTCCATAAAATCACAATCAGTGAACTTTTATGTACTGCGGTAATCTTATCTGTTAGATACAGATAGTGAAATCCACAGATAAGGAGTTAATTGTTACACTTGAACATGTTGTCACATAAAGAAGTTTCAACTTGTTGTTTTAAGTGCCATGTGACAAATTGTTGCAACGGAAAGTTGTAAGTGTTCTTGTTATTGAATTATGTTTTACGGTGGGTTAAAAATAGCTTTTAACTGGAGTTAAGTCTAAGTTTAAGCTAAGTCTATAAAAGTCATGCATAAAAATAAAGGTAAAGCGACTGAGTCTGAGTCTGTAGTCATTTTCACTGATGTCTTTGTAATATACCAACGAATTGGCATTGATAGAGAGTTCTTTATTAATCTTTGCCGTACCGATCCCGCCGACCAGCGATTGTAACCTCTGCAAACAAATGATTATAAGTCAATGACATTTTAAACGTTATGTTGAAAATAAATGTCTTTTAACGAAATTTTTAAATAAATTATGTTATTTGGAATATTTTTGAAATTTATTAAGCGGTCTTACATGTTTAATAGCGACTCAATCCGATTGTATTGTATCCAAGTCTTATTCTGTCATTGAACAAGTATTGACGTGATACTGTTTAACTTTAAATTGACAGAATAAAATATGCCCGCTTGGAGTCTTTTATTCTTTGTTAAGTCTGAACTTCACTGTAACATTCTGGCATTATTTTTTCTCATAATTGTTTATTTATGATATTGCTGCATTGTCTTGGTATAAAGCAAAAATAACAACAAAACATTATCAAGAGAGGGCCTATTTCGCAAAATCGTACATGATCTCATATTTTCTGAGAAAGCGTCGAGCAACGAAGGAACTGTTTGTTGAGTATGAGTCTTCATTTTAAGAGTAAATCGTTTTCAACATAATATGTGTAGTTTTATTTTATCTTTTGTAGAATCGATAAAGCCTCGTTTTGATTTCGCACATCTTGCGCGTGCAGTCTCACGAGAGTTGAATGACGAAAGGGCAGACTCGACTAAATCAGCAGACGCTCAGGTGTTCAGTCACTATACATCAAATCTTCACAGGTTCCAAGAACGACAAAGGTGATATAAAGATGACATATTTAAATTAAAAAAAGGCATTTTCCAATTTCAGATGAGAACTCCACATTGATAAGTTGATACAACACAAATATGAAACGTTAAATATATACACACACTTAATTAAATTAGCTCAAACTTTGACCGCTGTTGCTATAGATGGTTATCGATTTTTCACCAAGGTGCGCGCGCACCTGTTTGTCCGCCATCTTTGTGGTAAGGTGAATCAACATATCAGTACCGTGAAAGCGCAGTTTTTTTTTAAATTGACCATTACAGGCAATGAAGACGATGATTAATTCTTGTAGTGTTGTGAAATGTCACAAAATATATAATCCGGATCAGAAATATTTATTTATCATTACCAGCCGTCAGTACAAACTAAGGGAAAAGGACGAGAGAACTTTCGGACGTCATACTTTCGCGCTTGAACGGAGCATTCATTGTAGCTAAGCGTTTTTAAGTGTTTTGGATTGCATTAAAAGTCGAAAGAAAATATGTATACTATAATGTTAATTGCTATGTTGTTGTTTATTTTATTGTTTTTATTTAGATACAAATATTTAACAAACAATTAAGAAATATATTGCTTATTTACTGGTCCTAAATAAACTAAAAAGCAACCAACAGTATCGATAATTTCCATCAAGGTCAATTTTAGACAAAATGTTGTCATCAGTGACATAAAAATATGTATGTGCCCCTCAAGATGCTATATGCACAAAATGTACCCCCAGATATTTGAATTTGACCCTTGAAAATTTTGACTGAGGAGTCAATGACCATTGACGTTCAGCGTCTATAGAACGCCCTGTATTGGTTGTAATGTGGTATCCGACAATTTGTTAATATTGTACCCATGTAACAACACATGTTACTAATATTCTTGGAAATTTATACATAATGCTCGAATAAACTTTAGTTAAAGTAAAGACTGTTATTACACTTACTTATTGTTCGACAGTGTGAATCTTAAAAATATCGCATTAAATGTCCATTATTTTTAAATAGGCACGTTGATGATTTCAAGTTATCTCAGATAGGAAAAACCCTTTATGTAATGACAGGCAATGTGTTATGCTTTACTTTTTACATGGCTGTAAGAACAAGGTTGGGCGGTAAATTCAACCCCCGGTATTTACCAGTCGTATTTACTGGCATTTACCTGCTGGAAAATACTCCCCAACGTGGCAAATACTACTATTTTTACTTAAAATACTGCAGAAATCTTAATTTAGTTAACTTGAAATAATGTATAATCATATTGATAATTAAATTACTCGTATATTTTAATTAAAATTCTTTTTTAACCTAAAATACACGTGAGAAAGTAATGCTAATCCACCTGCACCTGGCCTTTGACACTCAGGAAGCAAAGCCATATGGTCTAGACTATTAAAACAACAGGTTTCAGACAAGGGGCTGTAAATAGCCAGGGGCAGCATGGGCAAAAATAAAATGTCATACATAACCTAGACAGTTTGTATTGGTACAATTAAATGGTTGTGTATTGAGTATGGTATGAGCTAGAGTGTCAACTGTATGGCTTCATTCCTGAGTAACGTTTTTAATTTCTCTTGTCATCACCACTTCTATGACTTCACTCCACACCATTACCAAGATACTATTCACCATAAAGCCAAAGGAGCCAGTCCGGAATCTAAAACAGCATTTTGCGGGAACTTTACAAGCAAAAATCATTTATTTGAATGCATGAGAGAAAATTGTTTCGTCCAAACTGCCAGATACCAGCTCTAATAAAGTGTAAGAAACAAACTGTTTTCAGAACGAGCCGAAACTAGCTGTTGCAGCTAACTATTTAAAATGGTTTTGCTTTCACATTGACATTTGTCAATAAATAATAGCACATAGTGTTTTTATTTTTATCATTGTCCTATCTTTCAGCAAATTTAACAAACTTACATTATGTTAGAATAATAATTTCACAGAAAATTGAATTCAAGTTTCAGTACTTCTTTTAGAACCACACCATATCTGAATTAAAAACAACACATTTTACGGTAAAAAATATTTAATGACAGTAAATTCATCGATCAATAAACAGAAAAAACAAAAGCAGACTGCTTAGGAAATTGGAGCATGTAATGGTATTCGATTACATATAATAAATATGACAACCATAACATGGGTTTTAAGGAACTTAAAGCAATGAAAAAATAGTATAACATGATGTAAAGAATTGAAAACAGTACACATAATAAATAACCCTGTTTTAAAACCAAAGTTTAGCAGTGCCCTTGTCCAAGCAGTTGTTGACTTGTAACTCCTCAGCCTCTCAGTGCATGAGTTCGGGTCCTGGTCGTGGAGGTTTACCAGCTAACCTGCAATGCGCAGTGGTTCTACCCTGGCACAAGTCTAGGATCTAGCTCCACCAATATTTAATTAGATGTCGCACTTTGCTGAAACACTAGATAGTTCACTCTGTCTGGATATGCAATGTCCGACTGCAAGTCATCAGGCTGTCGTCGAAGACTAGTACGGATCAAAAGCAATCAAATTAGTCTTCTTCAAGTCCTTTTCACGCACAATAGCTCCAGTGTATTAATATAGTCCTATTGCACTTTGTAACCATTACACACGACATCTTTCGCGAAAGAATCGGTTCAATCGTCGAATTGTAGGGACCTAAGCAGACATTAGTAAACAATGGCTTTACCACAAATATGGCGGACCGCATTGCATGCTGGGAAATGTGTGATGTCATACGATAACCATCTATTGCTTAATTGTGGCAATAATTTAAATTTAAGTCATAGAAAAAGCGATAATATTTAGTAATAAATTACAATCTTTGTTACTGCTGCTGCTGCTGCCGAAGGTCATAGTGATTATCATTACTTTCCTCTTCATTTCAGCTACGTCACAACATACAGTCCAAATGAACTATTTTTCGATCAGACCACTTTGAAGACGACTTTTTTGTCCCCAGATTACTCCGCGCTCAGAACCAGACGCCAAAGAAGGTTAGCTTTAAAATTTTCAACAGCAACAGTAATAATAATAATAGATTACCACGATGATCTTAATTATAATATTGATCATAATAATGGTTATAAAATAAACATCTGTGATACTACTTTTAGAAACGACACATGGTTGACAAATCATTGTTTTTCTTCTATTTATATTATTGTTGTTTTTTTACACATCAACACATTTCAAATGTTTGGCTTGTTCTCGTGTTGTTGTTTTTTTTTTCAATGTTAATGCTTGTGCAATAATAGATATAGAACATTGTTTATAGTATTATTTTAATACTTTATAATATGAATAAACAACATCTATCAATTATGTCACTATTACTGCCAGGGAAGGAATCAATTTTATTGTTTAAATCTTGGAAACAGACATGCGAAGTATCTTTCTAAGTCCATCCCCCTATTCTCTTACAGGCTTGTTTTGACTTGTGGATCCAGTTTTTAGCATTACATGTGTTAACTTTATAATTATAAAACTATCAAAAAGCTAATTATGATACTACATGTCGATGCAGGGCGAAGAAAGACTTCATCTGCAAGTTCTGCGGTCGAAAGTTCACGAAGAGCTACAACCTGCTGATCCATGAGCGCACACACACGGACGAACGGCCCTTCCCGTGCGAAATCTGCGGCAAGGCCTTCCGAAGACAAGATCACCTTAGGGACCACAGGTGCGTTACGTCGGTGCTATTTAGGATTATACACTACAGCAACTTCACTTATTTATGTGTTGGTGTGGTTTACTCAAATTTCTTTGTTGCTAACAAACTTAATTAAGACTGAATGTGCAAAGAACATCATTATGCATAGACTGTTATCATCGAAAAAACATATATAAAGCACTTTTAATTTTCTAGTCATTCCAAATATGTTCAAATGAAATAATTTAAAATAATAAATATAAATTCTTATTCTGATACCACTTGTACTAATAGTGCCCAGCAAATGGTTATATTTATAACACAGGAGGGATCACAATTAAGAATTTACTCACCTCAGCTTATAAACCTTTCTATGTACATGTAGGATGCTGGTTCAGAATTGATAATGTAAATATCATATGCATATAAACCTGTCAAGAGGGCAAAATTGTTGTTATGTATGATATGCCTGTCTATTTTAAATAACATGTAATGCAATGCTTGATGAGACACTGCAATAGTGCGAAAGTCTAAATTTAGGGCATGGAATAAGTTACCCTGCACTAAAATACAGTACGAAGGTTAATTATACAGAATAAATGGTAAATAAAAGCAAATCAAACAGGTAAAAGTCAATGGATTGTAAATTTGCAATAAACTGTATATCTAGGTACACAAGTCGATGAATCATATCTGTTGAGTTAACAGAAATTGCTTTTGTCCCATCTAAGCGCGAATGGAGTTGTCTAGGTACTGTCTGAACAAGATTTATACTATCCGCTGCTGCATGTTGTTACCTATACCAATACTTGAGTACGAAATAGCTCAGATTTTATTATGTATCGTGACTAGATGTTACAAAACCTGGGCACAAAACTTATCAAGCATATACAAAAAGTTGAGTTGTGAGCTGTCTGATCATGATCTGCAATATTTACTTCTGGTTCTGCTACAATACAGAAAGTTCCTTTCACAGAGAGAACTAGTAAGTTGGTACTAGAACTTATAACATAATCATAATATAAACATTACAGGTACATCCACTCCAAGACGAAGCCATTCACCTGTTCAGTTTGTGGGAAAGGTTTCTGTCAGTCTAGAACCCTGCAAGTGCACCGGGCAACCCACCAGACAGCGTCGCCTTAGCAACAGGAGAGCAACAGGAGAGCAACATTAAGGCAACGGCATAACAACCCAATAACACCAAAACATTTTCCATAACTCTGATCATGGCGTTGGATGTAGCAACGGCAGTTCTGCACTATGTACCTTTTCAATATCGCAAATGGGTGTGTGCATATGGTTCACACTGTATACATTTGTATACTATAACATTGTTTGAGGACAATCACAACCCATGATTAGAAAATGGTGGTGTGCCTAAAGTTATGTGGTCCTATCAGTGCTATTTGCTCAACTACTGAGTAAGAACCACATTTTTCATCTTCTTTTATAATTAGTTGGTGAAATAACAATTTAATATTGTGCACTTTATAATTATTTTGGTAAAATGGCAATTAAAATTTGTCAAAGTGCAAAAAATAAGCAGTCAGCAATGTGTCAGGCTCATCAGTGTTTCTACAGATAAATATATACGAAATTCATACATTGTTAATAATGTGCTGGCTCCTAAATGCCCTCTGAAAAAAAAGATGTAAGAATTTTCAAAAACTTGAGGACACAAAAAATAACATACATGTGTAATTGTTAAGTCTTGATGCAAAAATATCAATTTAAATATTAAATTATTCCTGAAATTCATCAGCACTACTCCTTCGCAGAGTTATCGTTCGTTACTCATCAATTGAATCAATCGACATTGTGTGAAAGTGTCTACGAGTCACGGTATATTGTAAACAAATTAGTATTATTTTACCTTACAGTACAAATGTTTGTGCCAAGTGTATGTATGTTGTGAATGAATCCATAATACTCTCCAACATTCCACGTTTTTACAACGAATATTGAATTCAGGGAAGCAAAGAATGGAAAGAAAATATTAATTCGAGGGAGGCCAACCCTGGTGGTCAGTGTATATAGTCAGTGAAGATTTATGTCCCTTGCAGCATTTATGTGTTTGTTTGTTTTTTTTGTTGATATACATGTATATATATATTGTTGATGTCTGTTATGTTTCCTATTGTATCGGTGCTATTTCAAATGAAACGATTCATATATTAAACGCATTATTGCAAACTATATGTCGTATTTATATATATATATATTGTTGCCACAATATGAAACAATTAAAATGCTCGATTGCAAATATATAATTATATATGTTTAGATATAATACGTACACAATAGTGACATTTGTTGTGCAACAGTTCCGTTTTTCTATCACTTGACTCTGGATACTTATAGCATTATCCTAGACAAAATTTGGCTCTGATATGCAGAATACCTTAAAGAAATGCAATGACATTTAATGCATCATTTAAACGTGTTAAAGGTCCTGTCGGGGACTGTCCACCTGTTTCCATTTGTAACCTGTCCTAAACATTTGCAAACGAATGAAATATGCATTATTTTCGTAAAATAATTGATAAAAATGAAAGATAACAATAATCTTTTTCTTTAAATAAAACGAAATAACAATATGTGAAGTTTGAGCAGGGTGCATCAAGAATGAGAGGATAGAAATTAACCAATAAATCATAAAATCTTTAAATTTGATCTTATCAGGAAGCATCGAACATTTTTATTGAAATACCTGTCCAAGAAGTTACGTTTTTAACTTTTCTGTGTTTAATTTATCGTGGAAAAGAGTTAGAAAAAAATCGGTAAGAGTGTGAAAAATAATATGGACGCCTGTATATCTTTAAAAATGTTCTACTTTTCACTAAACAACTGGAAATATTACCTAAACTGATCCATCAAACTGATGTTTATTAATGCCCTTAACCTATTTGAAAGGTGAAGAATAAGACCACAATGGTCATTACAAACATGTATTTTCTGAGCCACGCTACACAGTTAGCTAAACCAACAACCACGTGTTCGCTTTTGTTTGAGATCCCGTTATATCATCTTGAAATATATTTAAATATAGAACGTGAACTCAAACGCATGTGTAGAAGTAAAAAACAATTTGTGCAAAACAAAAATCTAGATGATTTGATGAATAATATATCTAACCCAAAATAATTCTTGAAAAAAGTTAAATTTGTTTACCAAGAAGCCAAATTTGGACAATAATATTGGTATTAACAAATGGAAAGACCATTTCGAACAATTGTTCCAGTCAAGACAAGAAGTTGATATTGAATTACATACACAGGACATTAATCTTGATACTATAGATGAGGTAGAAGATTCGATTATCAACAGTGATATTACAGATGAAGAGATAGTCTTAAGTGTTAAAGAGTTAAACGCAGGAAAATCACCAGAAGAGGACGGTATACCACCAGCATATTTTAAACACGTATATGATATATTAATACCAATCTGAGTAAGACTTTTCAACCGCCTTTACGAACATGGCGAATTCCCGACAGCATGGGGCAGTGCGATAATTGTGCCAATTTTTAAAAAAGGTGATCCTGAAGATCCCGGAAATTATAGAGGTATATCTCTTCTGGATATATTCGGTAAATTGAATGTTTCAATTATCAATAGACGACTTACCTTCTTCGCCAAGGTGTATGAAAAAATAGACAAATCCCAAGCTGGATTTAGAAGCGGATATAGCACTATAGACAATGCGTTTGTATTACAATCACTTATATCAAAGAAGCTTTCAAACAAAGGTGGAAAAATTTACGTGGCCTTCGTGGACTTTAAGACCGCGTATGATACAGTTATTCGCCAAAAACTATGGGCTGTACTCGCAAAAGCAGATATCAAAGGCAAACTACTACATTCTTTAGAGGCTATGTATCAGAACGTGAGATCGTGTGTGCGAAGTAATTGTCAGTTATCTGGTTATTTTGACTGTCCAGCGGGCTTAAAACAAGGCTGTTTGGCATCTCCAAAGCTGTTTTTATTTTTCATCAACGAGCTTGCAACTATGTTTAAAACAGACACGACAATTAAAGGTGTACAGGTACAACCAAGCGATATTGATATAAAACTACTTATGTTCGCTGACGATGTGGCTCTAATAGCGGATACAGTGTGGGAACTCCAGAAGCTGATCGATAAATTACACGCGTTTTGTGAAACTACTTGCATGATTGTGAACACGCAGAAAACGAAAGTAATGGTATTTAAAAATGGGGGCGTTCTTTCAAGAAATGAAAAGTGGCAATACGATGGAAAAAGACTAGACGTAGTGCAGTGTTTTACTTATTTTGGTGTTAAATTCACTAATTCACTTTCCCATAATAGCATGGCATTCGACTTAGCAATACGTTCCAAAAAAGCTTTCTATGCTATATATCCTTCATTAAATACATGTGGTCAATTATCATATGACACTTTTTTTTAAATATTTGATACAAAAATATTACCAATATCACTTTATGGTTGTGAACTTTGGGGTTTTAAACAGAGAGAGTGTACAGAAAATATATTACTACATGCTTGCAAGCGATATTTTACAGTTTCTACAAACGCAGTAAATGCTGTAGTTCTTGCAGACTGTGGTCGTTATCCATTATGGATAGAAGCAGCAAGGCGATTGATTAAATATTGGTTTCGCATTTTAAAAATGCCAAATGATAGATATGTGTATAAATGTTTTAATATGTTAAGAAACTCTAACACTTTGGAGAATAATTTTAACTGGGCAAGAGAGGTCAAAAATGTGTTATGTAAATATGGATTTGCTTACATTTGGAAAAACCAAGGTACATCAAACGAAAAAGAATTCTTAAGTTTGTTTACCCAAAGATTGAAGGACAATTACATTCAAACATGGTATAGCAAACTTTAGAATTGCTCGAAATTAAATGTATATAAATATATTAAAGATGATTATGATAAGGAACTATATGTGTGCATTTTAACAGTAAAAAGGTTTAGACATGCTTTTGCACAGTTCCGGACAGGTGTACATAGCTTAGAAATTAAGCGGGGTAGGTATTCAAATACCCCAAGGCATGATAGAGTATGCAAGTTATGTTCACGGGGTGAGGTTGAAGACGAAGAACACTTTTTACTTAAATGTACAGCCTTTGCATCTTTAAGACAAAAATACATACCTAGTAAATATTACAATACCTCTTCCGTGCATAACATGCATATTCTTCTTGCCTCAAGAAACGAAACAATTATAAAGAACACAGCAATGTTTATATATTACTCTATGATGAAAAGGACAAATTTGTACAATATTTTACAATGATGAAATTTTGTCATGTACCAACTCACTTTTGTACTCATACTGTTATTTATTTGTTACCATTGTGTCATGGGCTGGTGGCCTACATACATGTATTCAATAAACTGTAAACTGTCATCATATCGACCATCCGCCCTGACATCGATGTCCCAATCGTGCTTATTTATAGATTTGAGTATATGTAACGATAATAACATAACTCGTGTTTTGTATAGTTGTATAATTATGTAAATTGTATTATGGGCCTAAGGCTTTTAGGTACAAATAAAATTTCTGTTCTGTTCTGTTCTATTTGAGTGAACATGTACCTTAAACGAGTTATACTGTCTAAAAATTAGATAAGTTTTAAAGTCTTTGCATAGACTTAAGTATGAATTCTAGAAGAATGAATACACAAATACCACCAAAATGTAACAGATATTGTTCCATGTATTTGATATAGGCAAACTGTCCAATACCACAATTGAAAATGGCCCATACAAAGGCTGTGAGGATGACGTCACGTCACCTAAATTATTATTGCTTTATAATGCGCGTTAAATTATAAAATGTTGCTAACCACTGCATTCAAAGATGATTGCACTTATAGCCTACACTCGAGATCTTACACTTGTATTGTACACCTCTGCAAATAAGGATGATGTTGTTTCTCATTAGACTAGTGACAATCCTGGGAAGACAGAATCCAGAAGAAGCTAGCTTAATTTGAATAAATTTATTAGCCTAAGTCGGATCAATCAATTTTAATACATGTATGACTAAATGTGAATTACTAGTTGTAAACGAGTATTTAAACGAGATCCTTTTTACGAAATATGTTGTATCTGAGCATGTCGGCAAGACAAAACAAAATGTAAGCAAAGGCCGATGTATTTATGTGGCTTTCGATTTTATTCATATATACATATGCAAGAAATTGAAAAGAAAGTAAACGGCAAGCATGTATGAAAATAAACACTTACAATCAGGTGAATCAACATTACCTGTGTAAGATGAGAAATGACAACAGATAGGGACAAACGTACACAATCGAGAACATCAACACTGACCATGCTTAAAAATTGAGGAGGTTAACTCGAAGAAACGTACACTATTTCAAAGTTGATCTTTATTAAAATGTTTTGTAATTTGGAACTTCAGGTAAAATCTTTTATGTGAAAAAAACATTAATGCACGTTGTTCTAAATTTGTACTTTGCTGTAGTTTCTTTACAATAGATCATATTTATCATCGCCTTTACTTATCACGTGATTTGGAGTGCGGGCTAAGAAATAATTTGTGCATGTATAAATAAATTTATTTCACCAAATTAACAGTTAAAATATAAGCTTTACCTTACCAACATATATATATATATATATATATATATATATAAACATAACAATTACAGGTAGACAAAGGTACACACACACGCGCACACACACACACATGTACCTGTGTCTACCTGTAATTGTTACGACTAATAACTTGTTGCAAGCGGTTCCATGGTGTAATGGTTAGCACTCAGGACTCTGAATCCTGCGATCCGAGTTCAAATCTCGGTGGAACCTATCACATTTTTTTTTTTTTTTTGCCAACCCATTACAACCCATTATGCTCGTGTTAAAATTTAATGTCATTTATTTTTGCTGAAAGGACGATAGTGCGTCTAACGTACTTAGCATTTTTAAGTAAAAAAAAACCCAGACAACAACAACGACAACAACAACAACAACAACAAAACAACAACAACACAAATCTCGTAGAGAATAGTAATTATGAAAGAACCTCGACTAAATATAAAAACTGACGTGAATGAGTATTGAAAAAAATGGATGTTAAGTTCAAAATTCGGGCCGTCTGCATAGCTTTCCTTGATGATCTTAAAAGCTGTTCTAATTACAAAGTTTGGTATTGCTGGCGCTGCTATGGACAGCGTTGTTTCTTATGGGTGGCATTTTTATGGGGACGGAAGTGGCTAGCATTTTCCAAAGAAATTAATTGAATTTTTAACATTGTAGCAACAACAACCTGTAGCTCGTAAATATACACGGTGAAGGCAGCACTATATCTGCTTCAAGTTGACACCGTCTCTTCTTATTCAGGCACATACTTTAACTTAATTTTTAAATTTTATTTAAAGTGGGTCTCTGTTGTGTTGGGGTTTTTTTTGTGTGTGTTCTCAATTCTTAATTAAAATAACATAAAAGACGACATAAATCAAGATATCTGCCCAACAGACTTACAAGTCAACCGCAACAAGAATACATCAATGACAGCATGTATAGCCTGCGTGTCCTATTTTCTATATTTATCATCAAAAATAAAACAAGAACGGAACAGGTCGAAAGCTCTCGAAAACTTTGATGTAAACAATTTCTGAATGATTACATCATGCGAAGAAGAGAAATTCCACGGTTAAAAATAGAAACACGTTCCACGTTGCTGTAAATCAGCCAATCAAAAACATTTAAAGAAGTATTCCCTACCATAAATGGTTCGGCATTCGACACGTCACAAAGGAAATCCCGGTCTATAACCAATCGCGTAGCGTTTAGAATTATGATTCATTCATAAACCCTAAGGAGTAAACTATTATTGGGATATGCTTCGCGAAATAGTTCCAAATACTTCCACAGCGCTCTATCTTAGACTGTAATAAATGTTCATAAAATAAACAATCGCATAAAAATGGCAATAGAAAATTGAGTGCAAATCATTAACTTCTGTGTCAAAATATAAAAAAGAAAACATTGTGCGCAGATTCATACGCTATCTGTTTGTGATTAGGTCAGCTTGAACCTTCTGTATCACACGTTGCCAACTTCATAATGGCGACTTGCAAGTGTACCGGCTGTGGAAAGAACTAATGGGAAGGATTCCTTCCCAGGTGTAAATCGAGGGTGTTAACATTCGCGAACGGATAGATTCTTTTCAAAATTAGGTACCTTTTTACATTCTATGTACATCTACTTTTTCTGAACTCGGTATTTAGATCTTGCGTAAAAGAATCCGCGAGTAAAGAAACCGGTCGATTTCTAACCTAGTTTCATCGTACGACGCAATTTCGTCATCTGTTGAAACACTCGATTTCACTTGGTATGGGAAGATACATCTATGAGCGGATTGTCACGAACACTTAACACATTTCTTGATTAACGGACTCAAAAGTTATTGAACTGGAACAACTGCACGAGACATTAACTGTGATATTTTAGTCGTTAAACAAAGGAAAGGAATATTTTGCATTCACTTTCTCTTGTGACGTAATTGCATCCATAAACACTTTGTTTTGCGCGTTTCTTTTTTGTATCTACATCATTAATATTTCATAAATCTTCGACATACTTCCTCAACCATTATTTGATGTGTTAATACAAATGTGTATTTATTAATTCAACTTTATTGACACGTTCTTTTGTTACATAAATGGAAAGTGAAAGTTGTTGAGTATTAGAAGCTCAGCACATTTTAAATCAAAAATCATTCTTTATGAGTCTTGTAAATTCAAGGCCCCGACTTAGAATCAATGGTCATGGGCCAAAACATCATTTGGAATCATCGGACAATGACTCTGGGGGTTGTTTGACTCCTGATCTTCAGCCAGTTGCTCCAACATTTCCGAAAAAAACTGAGCAACGAACATGTCCAAGTGTTTACAAAATTGGAAAATATTTCCTTGAACATGTGGAGGGCGAAACTTACAAAGCAATCGACTCTCATACCAGAGAAGAAAAAGTTTGCAAGGTGAGTCTCTGTTTTATTATATTATTTGCTTACACCATTCTTAGGTAATTTATTGTTCAACATAGAACAATTGCTGGGTGTTGTTTAATTGATTTCCATTATACTTTCAGGGATGATTATGAAAAAGCATCAAAATATTAAAAAATAGTGCTTCCTTCAATTGTTTCATTTCTTTCTCTCAGAAGTTAATGCACCGTTGAAATGGACCAAGTCACATGGCCCCGGCAAACAAAGGGACAAAGAGGGGGCCTTTTCTTTGTCAAAAGGGGAAAGTTATCTTGAAAGTGTCTTACGCCTCATGTCAAAATGAAAAAGCTTTAATTATTCATGCCATTTTTAAGGATAGTTTAGGGAAAGTTTAAGTATTTTGCAAATTTGCAATTACTATCAGACTGGCTAAACTTTAGGTGTACATGTCCAATCAACTTCAAGTCATCATTTTTGTATTTTTTTAATCCATCATTAAAAGGAATTCAATAACTAATGATGGTTATTGTTGTGAATTTTTATTTCTTCAGAATAGAATGAGTAGTAAGTTTCAATGTTTGAATAAAGTGTTTAGTATATCTTTTCTTTTTGTGCATATATCTCTCATTATCTCATGTAAGCATACTGACCTTAAGACATCTTTTTGGTACTGTAGTTAGATTTTCCTGTATGTATGAGAGTTTCAGGGTTTTATAAAATACCAAGAAACACTATCTTCAAACAAAGGTACTGGCACAGCCTCTCTGGTTACATGCTACTAGTTGGGTTGGTATCAGGATACTGTACAATGTTATACTTCATATGCTACCACAGTGAAGGGCATCACTGTCATTCACAGATGCAAACTTTGCATATTGTACAGAAGGTTTAAACCATGCACATTGTATAAAAGGATATACCCATTTGCATGCTGATTCAACCACATTTTTACCTGTGTGTTTTTACCACTCTTTTTTCATTGTTGAATTGATTGGTGGGGCATTGAGTTTGATCAACCGTTATCAGTTGTATTGCTGCATGAAAAGCCCACGTATAACTAGTCATCAAGTTCATGGTTAACAGCACTCTTGAACAGTGAAAAACAAAGGGAAATTAAAACACTGGACTGTCAGTCTGCAAAGATAGCTAAATCTACTGGATCAGACAAAATATAACTGGACCTACAGAGGTGATGTGTCTGGTGGACTCAGGCCATGGACCAGTGCCTTCTGTTAAATGAACACTGATTAACAGCATGCCATTTGATGCCAGATATTCTAAGAACTATACAAGTTATCAGCGTTCTAACCAAGTTTTGTTTTATTTGTTTAAGTTTGATTGACAGTGTATATCTGTCATGTGTTTTAGATCATTTTTTTTTCTAAGTGCATGCCATAGTGCAGTGCAAGTAAAAAAAATTACAAGCCATGAATTTTAATGGCATATTTATATCTATGTCATGACTGTCTTAACATGTACAAATTAAGTTCAGATTTGGCATTGTTGAAAGCCACACTATTTCGTCTGTTAACTTGTTTTGTGCCAAGTGAATTAATTGACTTTTATCTTCATGGTGCGTGTATGTTTTAGTACTATTTTGATCTTATAAATAAGAAATACAAAAATATTTGATATTATTAAGTTTCTTTTGAATAAATTTCCATGGAATGCATCACATTTCTGCTTGGTACATGTATTTCATTAAGTTCTTTGATATGTATATGTTGAAAGTATATGTCAAAATGCATATCAGAAAGAAGGTAATTCCTATAGTTGAGATATTTGACCCCTTAAACCCCATGTTGGGAATGTCCTGGAGGGGACAAGCTGTAGGGCCATGTGTTAAGGATGGGAATTATACTCTCATTTGTTTCATTTTTTACTATTTTGATTTGTAAAATATAATTGAAGTATGGGGACAGGTACCAAGTTAGGGCTCTAGAGGGTCCAAGTAAGTTATGAAATAGTAAGACAAATGTGATTGAGATTTAGCTATGTTGTCGGCATGTCATTGAGAGACAGTACAGGCATAGGTATGTTAATACTCATGGTTGACATCATTGATTGACAGGTAAGTGGATGCCCTTGGCAGTAGGTGGGGTCAGGGTTAAACCACTTCTAGTGGGTAGACTGAAAATCAAGGGGTAACATAGCGTTCAAGAAATATAGGTAGACTGACAAAAACAATGTCGCAAATCAAGAGTCAATGAAGGGAGATGGGGGAAGAAAGTCATAGGTTGGTTTATATATTTCATGAAGAATATACAGAAATTAATATTTTGTAATGTTAAAATTCTTTTAAGGGGGTCTTACATTTTTTTTGTGTTGTTTTTGTTTTTTAGAGAAACTAACAAGCTCTATAATATTTATTTTCATTAAGAGCAGGGGTGGGGACATGTATTAGACACCTTTTTCAAAGTATATCAACATGGCTTTTTCTGGCAACTATTGCACCACAAGGAATCATCCTATATTACCTCATTTCTGATGTCAGCTGTGTAGATAGTGGTGAACACCCTTAAGTGATACTAAATCACCTATAGTGCTATAAGTGTTCATGATGAAATAGCCTCGTGCTTAATTGTTCAACAGACTCCCCAGCTCTCTTAGTTTCCTTGATAAATAAACTGGTTGGGTATTATTAATGTTGTTAAGCCAAATGAATGAGTTTTTTTACTTCTTAATGTATTCTGCTACCAGCAGGCATTGAACAGTATCATAGTAGAAGCTCCATCACTCTGTAACTGTTGAAGCTTGTTGCATTACAGTGGTCATAATTAGCGCCAGCCCGACATAAAAAACTAGTGGAATTTCTCGCGGGCTAGTATAAAATGCCAATTTTCTAGCCAGACGGGCTTGTAAGATCCAGATCATTGAAAAATTATTGTACTTTCATTTTGAATTAGTAAACAAACTTTCAGTCACTTATTCATTCGGCAAGCCGTTACTTGTATTATAAACACTTTTTGCACACTAAACGGATATGTATTCTATTTCCTGCATGGTGCATAATGTTTTATACCAAATTAAATCAACTGGGCCACAGAAAAAAATGAAAATGAAAAATGTTTCTTGTGCAAAACCCAGGAAAAAAAATCTGAAGTTGCCGAGCGTGTGGCCACCAAATGTAAATATAAAGATGTTTGTGACAGAAATTTTCTTCTTTCCTGGACAAATAACAGGCCCTTGTTACGATTAATGAGGGAGTCAAACACCATGTTTTACGACTGTAATTTGATTTTCATGTGTTCTAGAAAATAAACAAAATAAATGGTGAATGTTAAATAGATTTTTTCTCTGTATTTATCTTAGTTTTTTAGACTTACTTGTAAAATAAAACAGAATTTAATTCAAGCTAGTGAATTTTCTATTGGGCTAGTAAAAATTGCATAGTTACTAGCCTGACTTGCTTGTCAATTTCAATCCTTATTTCTATGACGCATAATCTATCGGTGCTTGTGGTTGGATTTCTTAGTGGCTATTATAAGAAAATAAATACATGGACATTCATCCTATTTTAGCACCACCCTGTAGAATCAAACAATTGAAAGTCATAATATTGCTCCATCTTTATTGCATAAACCTTTCTTGAGGTTCCCTTCTTAAAGGTTACTGAAGGACAGCCATTTACTCAAGGTGCCCAACTGTTGCGCAATAGCTGTTCTCTATAAAAAGTTGACCTCGTAAAGATATAATCCTTATATGCTAAACAAGTTTTACAATTGTTGTGAAATGTGCCAAGATCATGCAAGCACCATGATACCAGAAGTAATAAAAAACAGTGGAGCCAGTTGGATTTACCCTTACTGTGTATCTTATGGTATTGAGGAGAGTTAGTCATTGTGAAGAAATTTAGCAATTGAAAGTAGGCTTCCAAAACAAATTTCATGCAAAAACTTCTAAATGATTGTAGAATACAGGGACAAATGGATGAATATATTATTATAAGTAATATTTTGTTAAATTGATACATTTTTGGGGCTTGCTGTATGTTGAGCACTCATTTTTCACTGACTGCTTGACGGCCACACCCAGTTTGTCCATTATTTAATTCAAACTCCAGGTTCAGTCAGTTCACTTGTGAGCTGTATCTCTTGAGTCATGATAAAATAGTGCACAAGGCATCAAATAGCCTCAGCAAAGTGTCCTTTTAATCTGACTTGCTCACAATGTGACACTTATAGATGCTGCAAATTGAATCTGTATGACTGAAGTGCTTGAGTATTTTTATCAATGTTGAAATAAACTCAATTAGGATTGTTAGCATCAATTAGATTTTTCTTGTTTAAGAGTAACAAATATTTATTCATAGTTTGTTGCCTTACACATTTTAAAGTAGATTAACAGGTTTTTAAGGCAGTTGAAGAACATAACAAAAAATATTTATAAATATTATTTACAAAAATAATTTTTCAAAGCTAATAAGTTTATCTCTTGCAAAACCTATATCACTGGTACCTATTAAATAAATCTCTTTTTGGCAAGAATATAATTAAGAATATGTATCTTAAACTTTGGAAAATATTTGTTGATATTTTCTTTGGTTTGATCAGGTTTTGTTAAAACAATTTTATCCTTGTGACATGTTCATGGAGTTCAAGTGTCAATGCCTTATATTGTAACTGCTGGGGACTACAAGTACCTGGCTGTCTTTGGTAGATAACAAACCCTAAGAGACAGGGCACAGTTTTTACCTCACTTTATGTACACATCATAGGATACACATTCACAATGTCTTACCACCAACAACTTAATTTCCTGTCCATGTCATGTCACTGTATTGTGAAACACAAGATTCCACTAAGTAAACTGTTGAACAGGCCACCATTTTGTTGTTGTGGAAGAATCTGGTACATAAAGCAGGTCATATGTGGCCTGTAAACATATTGCGAAATGTCCAACAACTGAAGTATGTCAGAGATATAGGGTTTAAGTGAGTAGGTCTACTGTGTTTTTCTTGAGATAATTCAATGCTACTAGAACTCACTGGAATTTAAGAATTAAATGCAATAATAATAAAGGTTGGTTGATAAATATGAGATATATATACACAGATTAAGAGTCAGTCTCCATGTGTAGAGGTGTACCATGTGTAGAATGATGTTCTCTGACGTGGCAGATTGGTTAAGTGTGTAGGGTCAATAAGTTCAGACAATGATATAACTGTTCTACAGTTAGTACTGTAGACAACAAGATGACCAACATCTTATAAGTTATTAATTTTTCATGTTAATACTTAACCATTATCGGCTCCAGGTATGGGAGGAGCCGGATTCGTACCCGGGCAGTCACATACTCAAGTCGTAAAAATGGTAGTGGTATAGCTCTCTTGCTAACACTCAAGCAGGTATAAGGGTAGTTTCATGCCATGTTGTTCCTGTGTCAGAATAATGGGACTGGATGTGGTATCATGCGAGGTATTCATGGCTTGCTGTACACAGTGAGGGTAGCACTATATCTGCTTCAAGTGAACACCGTCTCCAGATAACTGAAATACTGTTAGTGGGATGATAAACCGAAAATAAACTTAATCCTTATGAATAATTTATACAATTAAAATGGCAAATCTACTGTACCCTTTACTTGCTTGTTTTTACTTGTGGAAAAGCACCCTTATTTGATTGTGTTTAAAGTTATCTAAATTATCTTAAATGTTGTGATAAAAAAACTTGACCATTATCTCTCAATTAAAGATTTTACACGGACCTCCATCCAACATTAGAATAGTAGATACATTTTATCCAACTTTATTTCTTCTTCACCAGTAAAATAGCATTAACTGAAGGTTTTAAGTTTTAGATTTCAATTAATAGATTATTTTTTTCTGATACCCCTCGTCTGTCGTGCGGCGTCAACAATTAAGCTTGAGAACACGCTAGAGGCTACAGTTTTTATCCAATCTTCACAAAACTTGGTCAGAGTGTTAGTCTGCATGAAATCTTGATGAGTTCATGGGTCACTTAGGGTAAAAAACTAGGACAAAAGGTCAAATTTTAGGGGAAACTTGTGAACACACTAGAGACCACATTTATAGCCCAATCTTCACCAACTTTGGTCAGAATATTTGTCTGTATGAAATCTTGAATGAGTATGAATGAGTTTGTAACTGGGTCACATGAGGTCAAAAAGAAGGCTACATGGTCAAATCCATATTTATAGCCCAGTCTTCACCAAACTTAGTCAGAATGATTGTCTGCATAATATCTTGGTTAAGTTCATAACTGGGTCACATGGGGTCAAAAAGTAGGTCACTAGGTCAAATTTTAGAAAAAAGAGCTTGTGAACACAGTAGAGGCCCTATGTATGGCCTCTCAGAATGTTTGCCAGTATGAAATCTTAGATATGTTTTGAAGTGGTTCAGATGGATTTAGTAGGTCACTAGGTAAAATTATAGAAAATGTTACCAGCCCCGTGGCCATACTAATAGTTCAATCTTCACCAAAGATTTCTAAAGTAAATAAATCTTAATGACTTGATGCCATATATGAACCTACTAAAAGCCTGTGTTCTCAGGTGAGCGATTAAGATTCATCATGGCCCTCTTGTTTTTTAACCCACAGCGATTCTGTAGTCATGAAAGCAGATCAGTTCATGCTCCTGACTGATCCATACTTTAGCACCAGGACTGTCAATCCTCGCTTAGATTCAGTTCAGCACTCCTAGCTCAGATCCGAGCATTGGTTTTTCTTCGTATTGATTTTGTATACAAGAGCATTCCCATTCCATTCAACCACTCCCTAGCAAATAGAAATTAATATTGATGTGTTCTCTGCACTATACTAAACAGCAGCAACTTTGTTTTATTACTGTCTTCTTTGATCATATTTTTTAAGTTGTTGGAACTATAGTTGAGCAATGTTCAATAATGCCCACCTTTTTTGTACAGTAAAGTGCCATCTAAAGACCACGCTACTAAAGTGACCATATCTGTAAAGGCCATTTTTCATAATTACAAACTGTCTTGCTTCTTTATCTTGAGTAATTTTCATTGAATTAGTGATTTAAATTTTTCTTACATAAACGACATCAGTCAGAGACATATGAGGTGGACACTTTTATACATAAACAATGATCTCATGTTCTCATCCAAACGCACTATTTAGACCAACTCACTGTTACGACAGCATGAGAACAGAGGGTGGTCTTAATAGAGGGATTTTACTGTATATTTTAAACTCGATTATTTGATTGTTAAAACATTGATTCAAGCTGATTTCTAAAAAAAAAAGTCTTTATGTCATTTCTCTTCCTAGACAGTTATATATATTATTGTTTCTTGTTTGTATTTTCTGCCTTGTAACACTTTTTTTTAATTTGTTCACTGGGATATATAGCTTTTTTCCTTGGCTCAAACAGTTTATTGTTAGTTCAATATCAACCTCGATATACTTATTTACAGTTATTTTACCTCATCGTGACTGCCCCTAACCAGTTGCTGTATTGTTTCAGGTGTTTGAGATCCATCGCTACAGAGAGAGTCTAAGCGCATACTGGCAGGTGGATGCTCACCCCAACATCACCAGCATTGCTGAGATCATCCTCGGGGAAACAAAAGCGTATGTGTTCTTCGAGCGGCACTATGGGGACCTGCACTCATATGTGCGACACAAGAAACGGCTCAAGGAGGAGGAGGCTGGGCGACTGTTTCGCCAGATCACCATGGCAGTACAACATTGCCATGACAACGGGGTGATTCTTCGAGATCTCAAACTACGCAAATTTGTCTTCAAAAATAAACAGAGGTAAGCATCTTAGATTTGTGATGAAGTATGTAGTTAGCTTAACAGTTATGTCTTATATTAGTTTAGGTAGATCAAAGACACAGTTATGCATTTTGTTAATGTAAGTATATTGAAATAATAGTTACATATTGTGTAAATGTAGGTAGCTAAAAATAACAGTTGTGGATTTTGTTAAATTTGAAGAATAAAAATAACAGTTACATGTTGTGTAGATGTAGGTGGATAGAAATAATAGATATGTAAAATGTAAATGAAGGAAGGTAGAAATAAATAATGAATCGGGCAAATGTAGGCAGCTAGAAACAACAATTATGTATTACGTTATTGTAGGTAGATAAAAATTGCATTTATGTATATTGGTAATGTAGGTCTTCTGGATGTTAAATCTGTATTAATTTAGTTTCTGTTATGACTGAGTTTATATGTCTTTGTTTTGTTTATGTATCTACACTAGATAAACATATGAATGATGAAATCATTGTTTATGTCTAAACTAACAAAACTGGGGGGATCTTCATAAACCACTACATTCAGCCACTCCTGTAGCATAATTTAGTGTCCTGTGTTGCTACACTTCAATATTATGAACAGTCCTTGTTGAGTATTTAAATCCTTACCGCTTGATTGGCTAAGGAAGGTCATGTGATTAAGTAACACATTGCTGATGCAATGTCATGGTTCAAGACAGCAAGCTGTACTAATACTTGATTAATCTATTTTTTCTGCTGACATGTTTGTTTTGACGCTAACTGATGTATTCTTGCATCATACCTCAGAGAATGAACATTGTCATCCATAGTTGCTGACTTGTATACAAGTTGACTGTGTCCTATATGGACTGTTGTATACAAGTTGACTGTGTCCTAAATGTACTGTTGTATACAAGTTTGTGTCCTAAATGTACTGTTGTATACAAGTTTGTGTCCTTTATGTACTGTTGTGTACAAGTTTGTGTCCTATATGTACTGTTGTGTACAAGTTTGTGTCCTAAATGTACTGTTGTATACAAGTTTGTGTCCTATATGGACTGTTGTGTATAAGTTTGTGTCCTTTATGTACTGTTGTGTACAAGTTTGTGTCCTATATGTACTGTTGTGTACAAGTTTGTGTCCTATATGTACTGTTGTGTACAAGTTTGTGTCCTATATGTACTGTTGTGTACAAGTTGACTGTGTCCTAAATGTACTGTTGTATACAAGTTTGTGTCCTATATGTACTGTTGTATACAAGTTTGTGTCCTAAATGTACTGTTGTGTACAAGTTTGTGTCCTTTATGTACTGTTGTGTACAAGTTGGTGTCCTATATGTACTGTTGTGTACAAGTTGGTGTCCTATATGTACTGTTGTGTACAAGTTGGTGTGCTTTATGTACTGTTGTATACAAGTTGGTGTCCTATATGTACTGTTGTATACAAGTTTGTGTCCTATATGTACTGTTGTGTACAAGTTTGTGTCCTATATGTACTGTTGTGTACAAGTTTGTGTCCTATATGTACTGTTGTGTACAAGTTGACTGTGTCCTAAATGTACTGTTGTATACAAGTTTGTGTCCTATATGTACTGTTGTATACAAGTTTGTGTCCTAAATGTACTGTTGTGTACAAGTTTGTGTCCTATATGTACTGTTGTGTACAAGTTTGTGTGCTTTATGTACTGTTGTATACAAGTTTGTGTCCTATATGTACTGTTGTATACAAGTTTGTGTCCTATATGTACTGTTGTGTACAAGTTTGTGTCCTAAATGTACTGTTGTGTACAAGTTTGTGTCCTAAATGTACTGTTGTATACAAGTTTGTGTCCTATATAGACTGTTGTGTACAAGTTTGTGTCCTATATGTACTGTTGTGTACAAGTTTGTGTCCTAAATGTACTGTTGTATACAAGTTTGTGTCCTAAATGGACTGTTGTATACAAGTTTGTGTCCTATATGTACTGTTGTATACAAGTTTGTGTCCTATATGGACTGTTTTGTACAAGTTGGTGTGCTTTATGTACTGTTGTATACAAGTTTGTGTCCTATATGTACTGTTGTATACAAGTTTGTGTCCTATATGTACTGTTGTATACAAGTTTGTGTCCTAAATGGACTGTTGTATACAAGTTTGTGTCCTATATGTACTGTTGTATACAAGTTTGTGTCCTATATGTACTGTTGTGTACAAGTTGGTGTCCTATATGGACTGTTGTATACAAGTTTGTGTCCTATATGGACTGTTTTGTACAAGTTGGTGTGCTTTATGTACTGTTGTATACAAGTTTGTGTCCTATATGTACTGTTGTGTACAAGTTTGTGTCCTATATGGACTGTTGTATACAAGTTTGTGTCCTATATGTACTGTTGTGTACAAGTTGGTGTCCTATATGGACTGTTGTATACAAGTTTGTGTCCTATATGTACTGTTGTGTACAAGTTGGTGTGCTTTATGTACTGTTGTATACAAGTTTGTGTCCTATATGTACTGTTGTGTACAAGTTGGTGTCCTATATGTACTGTTGTGTACAAGTTTGTGTCCTATATGTACTGTTGTGTACAAGTTTGTGTCCTATATGGACTGTTGTGTACAAGTTGGTGTGCTTTATGTACTGTTGTGTACAAGTTTGTGTCCTATATGTACTGTTGTGTACAAGTTTACTGTGTCCTAAATGTACTGTTGTGTACAAGTTGGTGTCCTATATGTACTGTTGTGTACAAGTTGGTGTGCTTTATGTACTGTTGTGTACAAGTTGGTGTCCTATATGTACTGTTGTGTACAAGTTGGTGTGCTTTATGTACTGTTGTGTACAAGTTTGTGTCCTATATGTACTGTTGTGTACAAGTTTACTGTGTCCTAAATGTACTGTTGTATACAAGTTTGTGTCCTATATGTACTGTTGTGTACAAGTTGGTGTGCTTTATGTACTGTTGTGTACAAGTTTGTGTCCTATATGTACTGTTGTGTACAAGTTTACTGTGTCCTAAATGTACTGTTGTGTACAAGTTGGTGTCCTATATGTACTGTTGTGTACAAGTTGGTGTGCTTTATGTACTGTTGTGTACAAGTTTGTGTCCTATATGTACTGTTGTGTACAAGTTTGTGAACTTTATGTACTGACTCCCCACCAACAGTGGTTCTACAAGCCCTTTTGTTGAATTTTCTGTGATGTTGAATGTTTATTGCATTTACTACAGTACAGGAAAATTTACATTGAGAAATGAGCTTAGGGTTATGTCATCACTTATTTAACAACATAATTATAATTAAATGTTTTGTTTTTAGCTCACCTGAGCGCAACGTGCTCAAGGGGAGCTTTTGTGATACCGCTTTGTCCGGCGTCCGTCGTTCGTCGTTCGTCGTCAACATTTACCTTGTGAACACACTAGAGGCCACAATTTTTATCCAATCTTCATCAAACTTGGTCAGAATGTTTGTCTGCATGAAATCTTGGACGAGTTCGTAACTGGGTCACGTGGGGTCAAAAAGTAGGTCACTAGGTCAAATCTTAGAAAAAGCTTGTGAACACACTAGAGGCCACATTTATAGCCCAATCTTCACCAAACTTTGTCAGAATGTTTGTCTACATGAAATCTTGGATGAGTTCGTTATTGGGTCTCGTGGGGTCATAAAGTAGGTCACTAGGTTAAATTTTAGAAAAAGCTTGTGAAAACACTTAAGAGGCTACATTGATGGCCCAGTCTTCACCAAACTTGACCATCATGTTTGCCAGTATGAAATCTTACATATGTTTTGAAGTGAGTCATGAGGATTCAGTAGGTTACTTGGTAAAATTCTAGAAAATGTTATCAACCCAGTGGCCATTGGTCCAATCTTCACCAAAGATTTCTAAAGTAAATAACTCTTAATTACTTACGGGTAATGCCAGATTTGAGCCTACATAAAGCTTGTGTCATCAGGTGAGCGATTAAGGGCCATCATGGCCCTCTTGTTAATAAAATTTATTGCAAGGTTAAGTCATGTTTAAAATTTGATAATAAAGCTTGAATTTGGTCATATGTTTCAGTTCACTACATTGGTATCTCAAAATACTTCCTTGATTGATGTGTTGAGCTGTCTGAATGAGAAGGAAATTAAGACTTCACAAAGAAATTGGGTCATTTTTATTTCTCACTTAAAGGATTTCAAGTGGTTATAATGATATCTAACTTTTAACATATGAAACTTTTATCTATATCATTAATATATCATTAACTAGGACTGATGAATGACCCCAATAAAAGGTCTGTGATGTTGATTTGAGATTTATAGGTCATTCATTGATCAGAAAATATGGTAAGAGCTAGACAGTATAGAAAACTTGCAGTATTCTTACTGACATTGATCAGAAAACACTAAAGTCACAAGCAACAGTTAGTCATGCAGCTGTCAAGTCTTGATTGATAGGGTCATGGAAGGTCAGAAAATAAGATGCAAATTGGAACTTTACTTAAATGATGACAAAGTTTGGAGTATGGATGCATAACATAGGGTTGACAAAGTATCTTGCAGTTTAGTGCAAAAATTGCATTAGGGCATTTATCTGGTAGTAGGGTAGTTTTCTGCATACTTGTTTGGTCATGCCAGGTACATTCCTGTTATGCAAGTACATGTGGAGATACCTGTTAGGAATATTAACATTGTACATATGACACTAGACATAGTATGTACATTTCCCTGATAGGCTGTCCTGTATCAGGTTGTAAACTGTACATTAACTCATGACATGTTCTTATCAAATATACAGACAGGATCTAATGATAGCGAAGTTAAATCATGAGCTAGTTGTGATATGATTGTTGTAAAGTTATGTTATGTATACCTGGACTGGGAACATTTATTATCTCTGCTAATCACACATTTGTAAGACTTACACAAGTAGTGTAGATCCAGATCCCAGGCTAGGAGCTATCTGATCAGGATCTACACTATTTGCTGTTTTGTCTATGTATAGCTGAACAACCAGAAATTATGTAAATCAATGACAATTGCATATGATTCTGTAATGAAACAATTCTTGTCCAAGCCTATGTTTGACTGTTTGAATATGGTTAATCAGCAGTGAGATAATACACACTCTTTAATTGTAAATTTTTCATTGTCTTCATAATTTAATATCCTAAACTGCTTGGACTTGTTTTTGAGGTTTGCCAAAACGACAACAAAACAACTGATATAGTTAGCAGCAAGAAAGTAAAGACCTTATTAGCCTGGGACACCCACATGACATTGTATGGCAGATATGATACCATGATAAGTGATCAGGAAGTGACTGTTCTTGATTGAATGGTTTGGACTAAAACACTGTCACCAGAGGTCAGCCAGTGCATGATAGGGTACACTCATGTGACTTATGAGTTAAGAATTTTATACACAGGATGAATTTAGAATCTTGTGTAGTACCTTTTAATGCCTAGGGTGAATCGCTGTCATGTAAGGAAACATTTTTGGTTTGTTTTTGCACATGTATATGTGTGTTTTAGATTGGGTTAAGTCTTTTTCCTACTCACTCCTGCTTTAATAAAAAAACAATATTCAGCAAGTTTTTTAAGAGTTAAGTTGTTAGTTATGATGGTGATAAATGATGATAATCATTAACTAATGTATATATTAATAATGAAAGAAGAGAACATTGATTGGTTATGTTAGCAATGATGATAGCAAAATCATTGTCTTGAAGTATATAGTAACCTTGTAACTGTTAAGTGATGTAAGAAATAGATGATGATGCTTGATGATGATTATTGTGATAATAATATCCACCCTTTAACAAAGACAAACAACAATGTTAACTATGGGCTGAACCAAGGCAAGCATTAAGGCGTGGCTAGTAATACAACAACAAATTGCAGTATATAGGACAAGGTGGGATGATTCAGCAATACCGTATTAAATAACACCTACATACCTGCCCTAGGTATAGTGGTTTGCCTGCCAGTATCTGTACTGTACTGTAAGGGCGAGTTGCTTTGTCCTCAGCTTAGTGTGTATTTACACAGTAGGGTGGGGCAGTGTTTGAACCCAGGTTTTAAAGACATGTTTCAACACTCAAGTTTTATTCTCAGTTTTAAACATGACACTTAAATAAGTAAGCAAAATTTAAGTCTACTTTTGTATGTAAGAAATTTTTAAGTCTATCTTCTGTATATAGATCAAGCATCTTTGCTGTTATATTTTGTTTGCTTAAAGAATTTTTATTATTTTGATCTTATTTTAATTGTTATTTTCTGAGAATGTTTATTAAACGTTTTTGTAAGCATACAATGAAATATATAAAAAAAATTATTACAGTTTTTTAAATTTGTTTGTTTAGATGGCTCAGACTAGACATTTGTCTAGGATCTTCTTTGACCAATTATTAGTTGGATCACCTTACTTTTTATACTTGTTAGAAAAGTCATAAAGCTTTCAGCAACAAAAACTTGTATATCAGCATTAATGCTTTTAGACAAATGTGACCATCATATTTTGTAAATCACAAAATATCTGGATGAATAAAGCAGATATGCCATTAATATAAACTATGCAGAAATATAAACCATTTGTACCATACATATTATTATCAATACTGGTTGACTGTTATAAAGCCTTTCAGCTTATACTAATTTATGTATCTGCTAGTTAATCCACTATCCTGTATAAAGTCATTATCAGGGGTTATTTGCATACATGGCCTAGAAACATACATGGCCTAGAAACATTCATCCCAACGCTACTCCACCCAAACTGAATATATTAAGTGTAAGCATTAATGTATTACAACCCCACCCTCTACTGAATATCTTAACATTGTTTGCCTGTTCACTATGCCTATCTTTAAATGTGTCCCGACCATGTATCACCAGTTAGAGGCACTCCAGATTTTCTCGAGTTGCTTTCCTGCACTCTCTATTCAAATAATTTTTTATGGCTGTTTAATGGGCAAAACAAGGCATCTTTTGTATTTTTGTATTCTCCTGTCTGTTGTTGGGTACTTTTATTTGTATATGTTTAAATGTAACTAGATTATATGTCTTGTTTATAAGAATCTGCAATGCATGTTTTGTTGGCAAATTATGGGACAAACAATTTATGCATGGCTATAACTAACTTTTTTTTTCAAAGTCCACTAATTATGGCTATTTTGTCATAACCACCATGTTGTTACCACACTAGTGACTGTAACAAAGTGACTCCTTTGTTCCACTGTGATGCTTATATGTTCACCTCTCCTTAACTTGCATACTGGTACCCTGTAGTCTTTAGGTATTCTTATTGTTGCATTCTAAATTGTAAAACTTTTTACTGGCAAATGTTTACAAAGCTTAACAAGAGGTTTTAAAGAGGGCCTGCTGCTGCCATTCTATCTTCTTCCCTTTATTCCACCTTCTCAGTCTATTCCTCAGTCAATAAGATCTTCAGTTTTCAGGACAAAGTATTTCAGGTGAAAGAGATACTGAACATTTTTATAATCATAATTATTTTATCTGAGACATTTATTTGTATTATGTTATCAATCACTTCAGTTTACCATCTACATTACTAGCAGTAAGCATGACTATCATTGTCATGATAATGCTGTCTACATCTTTATATTAGTAATTGACCATTTGTTAGAGTCAATCTTTTAATTGCATGACTTGTCATCATTCATGAGGATAGGAGATGTTGTGATGTATGTTCTGTGGAGGTGTTGTGTGGCTTCTCTGTTACTTCTATCTTGAAACATCAAACCAACACATAGTTTTTATTTATATTATTGACAGTTATTAATCATACAATGTCGGTGACTTGTATGACGGCCAGTGTTCCAGTTCCAACCTGGACAATATGATTTTGTAGAGGAAGTTTTCCAGCAAGCATGTATCAGTATATGTTCTTTACCCAGAGTTTTGGGGTCTTTTCTCCAATGGCTGAATGTCACCATTAGGGCATTAACTGTGTCTGTATGAAATGTTTATATCAAATGTTCAAGAACAATTGTAATGAGTCAGTTAAATGTGGACTTTGTGTCAAGCCCTTTATGAGTTTGTGCTGAAAGTCACCATATGATTCAGGATTTAATGTATGACTATTTAACCCTATACTGGCTGAAAATAGCATTTATCCATGATCCCATTTTATTTCATGCTTTTGCGTTTAGGTGAGGAGTGTAAAATACAAGTGAATTTAAACCTTATTATTTCACTCGGGCCCAAAGTGAATTATTAGTTACTATTTTCACTTTGGGTCCTAGGGAAGTAGTTAGGGACTAACCACAAACAGCTGATAAAAAGTTTAAAGATGAAATAAGCATAAAATAAGAATATTTGTTTATTGCAGCTTGTGAAAAAAATATTTTTTTCTATGACCCCTTGTGAAAGAAAATATGATCATGCACAGAAATCCCCAAATATCCTCTATAACATACCCCATCTAACTAGTGCTTCCAGCATGTAAAGGGTTAACCCTCAAACAGTGATATTTGTCACCCATACCATATTCTTAGTTTTTTAACAACTAACATCATGCATAGACTAGTAATCAAGATGTATTGCACACGACTAAGAAGCATACTTCTTATGCAGCTATGTCACCTATGAAACATTGCCAAGTGTGGGGGCGACTTTGGTAATCCGTCGATGTTGATTTACTGGTTAAAACAAGCCAACTTGAAGGGAACATTTCTTTTAATAACATACAATGGTTCCTAAATTTAAAACAAGTAGTAATTTTTAAATCACCACTTCCACTTTGCTTTGGCCTTTATATTGGAGATTTACATGTTCTTTTTATAAAATTAATAGTAACATTTCGATATATCAATCACTAACTCTGATCTTTGGTATAAACCGAAAGTGTACATCTTCCTAACATGACCAATCTGCCTAACTGTGTATGAGTTTTAATTTTAAAATCAGTTACAAGAAATTGTTTCATATTGTTTTTATTTTTAGAATCCTCTTTTTAGCACTGTGTTTAAACAAGGGTATACTGTTTTAATGCTTAATATATATTATCATACAAAGGGAGACCCTGTGTTCAACCTGGGCTGCTACATACCAAAGTCATGAAAAATGTTAGTTATACAGCTAGCTCCCTTGCTAATGCTCAAGCAAATATAAGGGTTGTTCCTTGACTGGTTGGCCTGGCGTGAGGATAATGTGACTGGGTGTGGTATTATACTAGGTGTTAACAACATGCTATACACAGTGAATGCAGCTCTATATCTGCTTCAAGTGGACACCATCTCCCAGATAAATGAAATGATGTTGGTGGGACAATATGCCCAATAGACAAACAATTGCATACATTCAGGACGTTACAATATAGCTCTGACAGGGTCATTATAATAGGACTGCACATGATCATGTTCACTTTTAAACAAACTTGTAGGTCTCAACTACAAGCAACTTTAATACTCCACAAATGTTGGCACTAACTACCATGTGTGGTAAAATATATCACACTGGCCATAGTCTACATTGTTTAGTTTCAGTAATCTATTGTATTGGTTACAGACTATTGTGTCCTGTTTCAAATACCAAGGTCAGTGTCCTACTTTTCACAATTTGTTTGAAATTGTGCTCGTTTTTGTTGTGGCTGTGCTACCTACAGTAGAGTTTTAATTGAAAGAAAACCCATTTTTAATGGTGATAGTATAAAATACCCTTGAGTTTTTAAATGGAGATAAGGTAAACCTTGTTTAGACTTTTGGTAAAGTTTTTTTATGTTGTTGCTGTTTTGAGGAAGTTGTATATGATGAAATGGGTGATTCAGCTTCATAGCTTCTGCCAGAAAATTAACAAACATTCTGACTGTAGTAAAATGGCAGCAACAACAGATAAAGCACGTAAGCATGAAATATGTGTAAACATAAAAACACCACATAAATCTGATTACCTGCCAACCACTCCATACAACCAGTAGACCTGTCATGTGGGGGGGGGGGGGGGGGGGGATGGGTAACACTATTCAACTATAGCCAACTAGTCATCAGAACACAAGGTCTATATGCCTTTGATAAAATACACACTTAACCTGATAGTAATAACTCTGTCAGTGTGAAAAAAATGTATATCCTGACCAGCCAGCTCTAAGCCGGAGCTGTGAGCTGTCTGAACTGAATCTGTAAAATTCGCACAAGGTTGATAAATTAGTGCTAAAATGGCTAAATTGAGTAAACTATATGTAAGAGATTGAGAAAACAATTAGCTATCAGTTCATGCAGCATAGTTACCTACTACAGTCCTTATTATTAATTAAAACTGCAGTTGTTTAAGTAACAGTAGTAGTAGTAGTTTTCATTGCTCTAGTTGTTATGATAGAAGGTAGTTTCTTTGTATGTAAATATTAGATTAAAAGTTTTTAAAATGACAAGATATTTTTATTTTAATTGCCATATAAAGTTGTTCCTTATAAGAACATTTTTTGGCATCATAATATTTATACCGTAATTTGTAATTGTATCCTAAAAGGAATCTTATGTTTATTTGTACAATGTCTCACCTAACTCATTTATTTTGTTTCCTCTGTATTACAGAACAGAGTTACGATTGGACAGTTTAGAGGATGCATGTGTGCTTGACAACGAGGCCGATGACCGGCTCTCAGACAAACATGGCTGTCCAGCATACGTCAGTCCCGAGATTCTAAACGGCTGTCCAACATACAGCGGACGTGCAGCTGACGTCTGGAGTCTTGGCGTGATGCTTTACACCATCCTAGTTGGTCGATACCCATTCCACGATGCTGAACCAACTGTGCTGTTTAACAAAATAAGAAGGGGCCAGTATAACATACCTCAGACTTTGTCACCCAATGCAAAATGTCTCCTTAAGAGCATTCTGCGTCAAGACCCAAGCCTGCGACTTACAGCCGAGGAGTGCTTACACCATCCCTGGTTGAACCAGGGAAGCTCACCACTGGGCTTTGTTACCGTTAGCAACAAGTTTCAGGACCAGACTGTGCCAGATGTTGTCATGAAAGATTTTGATACTGATTTCTTTACTTGAACTAACACTGGCATACGTGTAGGATTTTATAATTTTTTAACCCTTGACCTTCCAAGGATTGTTGACTGTCTTGGGTTTAAAGGATTGATCAAAGTTTGTCTGGAGTGGGAACGTTGTTGTTGTTTTTTTATCCAGAAATTAGGGCACTGTGTTCTCAATGAGGATGTGAAAATTCACACACCTTTCAGTCCTTTGATTAATTGCAAGCATTCAATGCAGTAATAAACATGTGGTGGTGTTGTATTTTTTTTTCAATAAATACAAAATCAAAACATTTACTTTCGTATGTGTATTGTTAAGTATTTATTTAAAGTGTTAAGTTTATTAATACTTTCCTGTTAAACAACATTCATTTAGATTGAAACTAAATGAGTTATTAGTCATTGAAGACTTTTTTTTTCTCCAAATTTCTTTGACTTCTTTTCTAGTGAAAATTTGTTTGTTTTCAAACCTTATTCTGTTTTTGCTTAAAACTTCAAGTACAAGCAATACATACTGTTTTGAATTTTTTAATAGAAAATATCTTCAAATTACAAATTAGTGTAGCTTTCTTATGTAAAAGAACAACTTGTGGTGTTGTCATTTGTTTGTTAGCATCTACTGCAACAGAATCCATCATTTGTGTCTTTTGTAGTTTTGCTTTTTTCCCACTTTTAAAAAATAAATTTACTAGTTTGACTTACACTTTTCATTGCTCTGAAAGAAAGTCTTTTTCCTCTTGTCTGTTCATTGTATGTCATTCTTATCATCTCATGTCCTTGTTCCTTGCTGTTAAATTCTCTGTTGGGACATTCTGTTTTAGCCTGTTATATTATACTAACCTGTAATTCTCTAACTACACAATGGTTAGCAGATAAAAAGCTAGAGCTTCAGCAGCATACAGTGTACATTCTGATAAGACAGCTCCCAAGGAGAGCTAGGCGATCTGGATCTACAGGTTTTGCCAAAGCATGGTCAATTTATGTTTAGCAGGCTAAGAAATGAATACATTGGCATTGTACAAATGTTGCATTACCATGGTAACAGTGCCATTTTTTCTAATTTTTTTTTTTACTTTGCCAGCAACTCAACCAGTCTAGATTCTAGTTTGTTCTCTCAAATATTAATAAGCACAAAAATATGTTAACAGTTTTGAATGTCATTTGTAATAATGATGTTAAATTGTTCCAATTTGAGTTCTAAAAATGTTTTTGTTTTTTTACTGAAAAGAGTTGGTTTTTTTTGTATTCTAGCTCACAATGCATTACAATTGAAAAGTTGACTTTATTGGACAATTTTCTACACTGAGAACATGAAAAAGAGCCTTGTTCATAGTTCACTTGCTGATACATGCTATCTAGTACAGAACTATTAAATTAGTCTTGTCTGATAAGTCAGTTTAGAATTGTCGCTATTGGCACAATGTCATATTCTGAAGAAAAAAATAATTTTGCTTTGACATGTACTCATTGAAATTTGCAACAAGTTGAAGGAATTTTTTTTATATACTGTGAACAATGCACTGCCTTTTATATATTATTTTAAGTTATTTTACTGGCCCATAGTTTCTTCAACGACGTCATCTTTACTGTATTAAGTCTTTTAGCTTAGTGTTTGATAAAAAAAATCATATTTCAGTCATTTCCTATTTTCTGCTGCTTATTTTCCTGTCTACCCAGTATTGTTGAAGGTGTAAGGATGGAAGTTTTGAGACCGTTAATCAAGAAATGTGCAACAAGAAATTACATAAAAAATATTGAGTTATTACATGATGTGATAACCAATAAAAATAAAAAATTGAAAAAAAAAAGTTTAAGTTTTTGTTCCTTTCTATCTTTCCAAAATAATACAATAAATATTATTCAACAACAGTTAAATAATTGATTTATTGATTCAAACTGTATTTAAAATTCACATTATAAATGTATGCATAAGTCTTAAAATATTTACAATCAATTACTGAGCTAAGTTATTAATTACACACCTTGTTTAAGATCATAAATTTCATAATTTATATATTTGCTAGGTTAAAAATAAAGCATTGATGAATACTTTTTGTTATTTGTTAAGAATGATAAGTTATAATTTATCCATATATGGCTTTTCGGTTGCCGGTTCAAAAAATAAAGCTCTAATTATGATGGTAAAAGGTAATTGTTTGAGTAAGATTTTCATCTCAGAAATCAAGTTTGTGACTACTTTAAAAATCTCACATAAAATAAGTGACATTAATTGACAAATCCCACATAAATTAATGATGGAAAAAATCTTATTTGACATGGCCTACCTAAGATCCTGGTTTAACATTTTTTTTTTGATCCAAGGGAGTCAACCTAAATATTCATCTGTATAAGTCCTTTAAGATTATCCCCCTTACCATAGGCGCACGGTTTGTCAGAAAGTTGTTCGACATGTCCTAGTTGTTCTAAAATTTACCTAATTGCAATAAATCAATCACTTGAACGGTCTGCTGAACAAAACGATGCTATTTTTGTTTTTGTTATCTTTCACCTGAACCCACTTGCATCCTTCGTCATTTCAAATTTTGCATAAGCTCAAGTTCTGGATTTATCTCTGTGCATACATTACTTCACACACAGAAAATACGAACATTTTCTCTCCTTATACTAGCTTAACATTATTATTGCATGTATAGTGATTTATTTCGTAATTTCTACTGTCTTAGAATTTAGATAGGTTTCAAAATCGTCTTTTGTTAGACTCAGTTTGATTTTTTGCAGAATTTATGCCCCACTTCCCAAAGCCAGGTTTACGTATATTTGATGAAGAGGAACTGTCGGATACCACTCTTAAAGCGATATTTTTCACGAGGCGTACTGTGAAAAATTTAGGTAGTGTTATAAACATTCTTTCCTTAAACTTATGTATAAGTTTATGCAAAATTATGCACAAAGTAAAAGACAATCAAAAGTTGTATATTGTTACATGTATTTGATATAGGCAAACTGTGGGATACCACCTTCAAAAACAGGAATTGTAACATTATGTCCCATACTCTTATACGTTCATGAACTAGGGCTGTTTACGAAAATTCGAATACATTGCGGTATTCGAGTAGAGATCAATGGATTCGAATAATTAATATTTTTTATTCACTAATTGACGTTTGTTATTTTAGTAAAAATAAAAAAAAAATCGTATTTCTGTAGTTAACCGTATTGTCACCGAAAGACTGAAGCACGCTGGCGATGTGTGATTGCGCTCGGTAGGTAGAGGGGATGGGTGTGGGTAGGCTATGATTTCGGCCATCTGGTTAACAGTATACAATCCAGATCACCTCGCGCGACCTCGTTCTGTCTCTCGCGCCACCTAGACCCAGTTACATCACAACAGGTTGTCAGTTTACAATAAACAAACATGTCAGTTCATGGGGCAGTCAGCTAATTTAGTTAGGGAAGACTGATTCTACTATCTTCAATCGGGATCGCTGGTAACTAATGCAACACATTATATCATGCGTTTTTATTACAGTCCACCAGGACTTATTTTATTTTTAATAACCTACAAGATTACTTTTAAAACAAAACTTAAGTTTTACTTTCTTATAACCACTCTACTGTACACGGGTATTTCATTCCCATACAATACCGCGACATCTGTGATTTTCTGTCACCGCGATTTTCTGCTCGACAATATCCTCGTCGTCATAAGCCTACACGAGTAAAACAATTCTATATATTCATCGGCATTTAACCTTTCAAAGCGCGACATCATTAGCATAGTTCGATAATGTTTTCCTCTGCGTATTCTTCCGTTTACATATATTACCCTTCTGTTCCTGGCTAGAGAAATTAGATCAATCTTTTGCAAACATTTTTGGAATGAATGTTAAATACAAATACACAGTTATTCATAATTTTATACACGTATGAAATGTATTCATATTTTCCTAAGAGTCTCCCATATGGAATTATATGTTCAAAATTATAAATGTGTTACTTTTAAAGTCGCCATTCGGCATCTACTATAATTTGGAACAGGATACTGATTCATAAAAATTCAAAAGTAAAAAGGAAAAAAAACAAATTATCAACGTAGCGGTCAACTTTGCATGTTTATTTTTGACACATAAACTATAGTAAGCAAGCTATTGAGTGTATTATGCAAAATTCTCAAATTATTTATATATTATATCGTTTAAAATGTATGCTGAATAAATAACATAATCTCAAGTCATTATTATATTATATATTGCTTTGTTTAACTAAGCGTACATATTTTATAATTGATACCCTTCCTTCCAGCTAAAATAAACTTGTTGTTTTAGCGCAGTGGTATTTTTTAACTTGATGGTCTCGATCATTGACATGTAACAACATCAATATAGTAATTCTGACACTAACCAGTCGCAATCCGTAATTGTCACTTGTGTTTTTGTAACTAAGTGTCGCTAATAGACATTTTATGGCTTCGGATTAACACCTGACCGATCGTCTTTTTAATAGCCAATAACAATTTAACAAAGGTCCGACCACCAACCAATCATAATTCCTAATTGGGTGTTTATTTGAGCGATTCCCCTAACTAAAACATGCGCGTTGGCCTAATTGTCTCACAGTCGATCCTGTATCACCTGTTACCAGACCCCTTAAAATGCCTCTCAAGCAAGTTCCGACGTGTGGATCACACATTAAATCAGATTTTTTGCATTGACAGAATTTACTTGCAAGTTATCGGTGACCGAGAAAAGTAACACAGCTTCCTGTTCTTTAATATAAACGCGATAATGGCGGAGTGATTATGTTGTCATATGTATTTCCAGAGTAAAATCGTCGTTTTAAAATTTACCGTTAGGAATGGGTCATACTTCTACTTGCTCTTCTGCATAAAGTTAGGTGAGTTATTTCAACATTTAAAGAAAATGTAAATAAAACGCGTGTTAAATGTTAGGCCAAATTATGTTATGTGCCATTCTGATGCAAATTTGTTTCGAATATTCGAATATTATTCGAATACACGTAACGAATATTCGAATATCGTTTTAGGATTCGATTTACATCCCTATCATGAACGTTTAATGTATACCTTGGGTGTCTTACAGGCTCAAATGGCTGAGTCTTGTTTGTATATCGAATAGATCTATATCGTTGATCTTATATACCACTGTATTCATAACTTATTGCATCGTATCTGATCTTATATGTGTGAGAACCATTGCAGTGACGTTAAAGACTGCGTTGTACTAAATTTCAGAATTAGTGTATTTACTCTTCATAAGCTGGCATTGTTTTTATATGACATACGTCTCACCAGAATGTTCTCCGATATATGAATCTAACATTAACTTAGATGGTTTTAATAATATTAATGACAATTTATCTTGTACAAGTAATGTGCATTCATGGTGTTGTCAATACTTGCTGGCTATTTAAATGCACGTACTAAACAATTGTTGGTCTATTGTCCAGCAGACGTTTCCGTTTTCATATTTATTTTTTAAAAGAGTAACAAATGACAACTGTCTGCAAAGGATAGTGATTATGTCCCTGTAAGAAGAAATCGGGGACATCAACATTTGAGTTCAGGCAAAATATCAACTGACACATTTTCTGCAGGTGGGTCCCGAGCTTTTAATAATTTTTAACAATCAAGATTTAGGTCGCCCTTATTTCATTGCATGAACCGTAGCCTCCTCCGGACATGTTTTGGTGTTGGGGACACCACTTATTATTATCATTAAAAAATAAAAAAATAAAATAAAAAAAAATAGAATAAAAAAAATGAAAAAGCCAGCGACTGCACCCTTTCAGGACCACATAAAAGTCCATAAAAGTATGTTGTTTTTAAAACAAACAAACAAAAAGAACAGTTCAACTTAGATACAAATTTATGTACATGATTGCACGCTTATGCAGCGAGGTCATTTAGCGTTTGTGCGAGTACTTTGAAGTCTCCGGAAGTAAGTTATCGAGGGCTTATCGAGCATGCGCAGTACTCTAATGAGGGGTGGGGTTGGAGTAGGGTTTAATTTACAAAGGACGTAACCTAGTTTCGAGAAATGCCTACACAGAGTTATCAATACTTTTTTATATACTTAACAGAAAAGAACGATCTGTTAGTTTTGTTTACTCCACCGTACCATACCATGTCTATGGTTTACACTCAATGAAGGTTTGAGAACGTGGTCCAAAATACACGGTTAGCTCGAGGTCTGTAACTCTTTGAAAACTAAACTAACTTCATGTTGTATTATTCTCCCTTTTATTTACTACGACTACTAATTGACAATTACGCTCTTGGCATTTGCAGTTCTGACAATCTATGCCAATATACCCTTAGCCTATATATTTTTTACGCTGCATAGTTCTTGTCTAGAATATATCGCAAGCAGCTTATCTAAATACAGAAAAGGATTGGTATGATGAGTTTGTTTAATAAAAAAACACGCGTTTTTGTCCTTGTCTTTGCCATGCGATTTTCTTTTTGATTAATCATTTGTACTGCTGTAAACATTACTTATAACGCAATAATGTGCGTACAGGGGTCTTCCGTAGCTTTCTTAGGTTAAATGCACTTGTTATTATGTAGATCATTTTGAAATACAGTGCTTATAATGTTAGTTGCTGATGGAGCGGTATTGAGTCTTTATGCTATATAAACATCACAATATGACACTGGTTTGTAAGCATGAAAGATTATTTGTTGCTATTGTTGCTGTTGTTTTTTCATCTGGAACTTTTTTTGTCTTTCTTATTGTCATCACTTTTAGAGGCCATGCATATTTTCGTGTAAATAAGAAATGCTTATTTGTTCGAAAGTCAGGAAACATAGTTTTACAGAGTTGTTTCATATGAACAATAAAAAGTGTTCATTGACGGGTCCATCTGACATATCTTCAACTGATTTGGTGTTGTGTGTTTTTTCTAGATCATTTGAATTTTAGTTATAAACTTATGACATGTAAAGTACTTTACACAAGCATATACGTGTACATGTACACGTATATATAAGTGTACTTGTCTTTGTTGTTCCAATCAATACTATCACATCGTATGGTATCAGAACTGCAGACCTTTTATTTTTTATTTTTCTTTCTTGGAAATTAAAAACAAGATCTTGCCTATTTAATATGCAACAATAATCGTCTTTCTGCAAGTGTTTATTGATCCTCATATTAGAAATAAATTTAATGCAATATAGATACGGTTGTGTGCAGAAAACATAGTTGGTCAACTTCATGTGTTAAATTAAAATTGTGGGTAGTGATAATTCATAAGGAGATATGATGTTATTCATAAGCAATATTTTCCTTTCTTTCGTTGGCGAACAGAACGGAATAGTGTGTTATAGCTTGACGGCGTTATCGGCTTTTAATGCTTAATACAAGATTATGCCATTACAAACTCAATGCTACCAAAAGCTCCGCAAATACACAAGACCTTTACCAGTTTCGTATGACGTAGGAAAGGGGATTCCCCTCCTGCATCCTCACCCCAGAGTTCCGTTAATTTTGTCCATGCTACGCCCCTGCAGTTTACAGTTTACTCATAACTATGACCGTATGGGCATGATATAGCTGACATTGCCATCACCACGGGACATCAAAGCGGAAACAAATACCTGTGGACCTGTAATCTTATATTGTGATGAAATCAGTACATATTTCGTAAATCGACAGTGTTTTCATTAACTATTTTACATTAATTATATTAAGTTTCACAGCCAAACTGCTTGTTTCATCAACTAGTTTGACTACAGAAATATGTTGAGCTTCGTTTTTTTTAGAATATAACATTTATTCAGTTCTTCGAACGAGCTGGAATATAATTATGCCCTTTTTTTTATTCAGGACGAATCAAATATAGATCCAGACCTAGTAAATCTATACAAATAATTAATCTAATCTCTATGTAGGCCTATTAGTCGGGTGACGGGTCGACTCTGTCTAGATTTATTTTTTACATTACTGTACAACTATCGGACTTTCAATACCATAATCGACCATTTTGGAAAATAAAGTTAAAACTAGACTTCATTATTTTTTGTAACAAAACAATGCAATAGGCCTACTAAAGGATTAAAGATAAAATACAGATTACATGATATGTACATTAGCCAAAAATGATTCTGTTAAAAAAATGACTGTTGTGGGTTTAATTTAAATATCAACACATGAATTTAATGTAGTCTGTCTGTACCTCGTGCATTCTTTAAAAAAGCCTCTAGCATACATAGATAGGTCGATAGGCTCATGTTGGTTGATATTTGCTAGTTTTAAAGTGACAAAAAGAAACAACAACATATATTTAAGTTTGTAAATAATTAATTAGAGCAGTATTTTTCTAATCTCATTTAAACTCTATAACAAACAACAGTTTATAACTTGAAGAGTCTAAAAAGCCATGCATGTTAAAGTAGATCTATATATATGTACTTTAGCTTATTTAAAAGACCGATCGATGCCTGTTAACATTTCTTGTGTATATAGGGATTTTAAAACGCAAACACATATATCTAGGTAATAGTAATCTCTTGGACTTATTTGTTTAAACTTATGTTTTCTTTTCCCTGTTCCTCTTTGAGGAAACCACCAGGAAGTGTAAGGTAACACGTACCTTAGTAAATATTTTTTTAAAGCTCCCCTGTCTGAATCTTTGCTCATTGATAAACGGTATTGGCGTTTGCATACCTTTTCCTGGTTCAAATTTTAATGTCTTCCAGCTGACCAGCGTTGCGCCGGTGTTTCTACCCAGACGTTTGTTTGGGGTCTTCCTCCACCAAAACAGCTGAACGTCGCTATAATGATCATTATTGGTCGCTGCGATGTATTACAAAAACAAAACAAACTAAACAAATTTTAATGTCTTATAATACTAATTGGACAGCTATGAATAATAAATTCGTGTTTTCTAATGAACTCGACACAGTAAATCAACATTTGGCAAAATTTGGGTTTTAAAGTCTTTATAGATTGATGCGATCGATAAAGGACCCTGCATATTTTATTGTTATTTGTCCTGTGAAGTACTGTATGCGCCTACTGTTTGAAGAAAAAAACGGAGATCAAAGCTGCCAATTATTCAGTTCGGAAGAACAAAAATAAATAAGTTGTTTCATGTGCATTCAGACTCAAAATCTAATATTGTTCCTGATAAAAACGACCACGTGTTTAAGTTAAGTATTTTCCCTTGGGTATTTTCCCTGAGTGACGAAACTACTCGCCGAGTTAAGTGGTTGACTGTAGATGACTCAGGGTTAATCCCAAAGAGAGTCGGTAAATAACTTTGTGAAACAACCGGAACTGGGCCGAACAGTAGAATGTAAAAAAATAGTTCTTCTACGTCCGATTTTAATTATTTTTCTGTCATTTTTCATCAAGTGCTGCAAGTATGTGAAAAAATCAATATATTTAGAATGTTGCAATTGAAAATATATTGCACATTGTAAGCTAAGAAAGGAAAACGTCTTTCAACATCAAGCGCACCTGCGCGGATGAATAAACTGTATAATAAAACAAGAAAGTAGTTCGCGATAGAAAGAGAAACACGGTCCATTTTGTATTGTTCGTTTATCTACATTTTTGGGAGGGAAACACTAACATTTTCTTGCATTCAGTGAAGGATTAAGTTATGTGGCGGTGTCTTACATTTACGGGAGTGTGTTTACTCCTGGTGTTGTCCCGGGTAGAAGCAAATGAGGTGGGTTATTATGTTGTTTATCTCACTGGCCCGTCCAGGCACATCAAGTCACGGACGCAATGTTAAACTACTATCTTAAGATCATTGATCAAAATCTGACCCACATAAAGTGATCTGTTAACGTTAGTCTATGGATTCTGTTAATTAACATACACTGACTAATTTTCGTTTTATAACTGATACCTTTATAGTGAGATGTGCAAATTTTTTTGACACCTTGTACAGTTGTAGTGGTAACACAGGGTGGTGGGGTGTTCCGAAAGTACGAGAGTGTATCGAAACGTACCTTTTCAATAATTGAAGTGCTCAAATCTTAGCTTAACCTAAATTAATTCCCCACATGGCCATTGAAATTTTATAAAATTTTGAATAACATGTTTTCATTTATTGGCAACAGGTTTCCACTGTTTTTTTTTTTGTGTAGCCGTGTTTAATCTTCACTTGAGGTGTCAATTCCAATCGGGGTCAAATTGGCTGTCTTAGCAGGGTCCAGCTTGACAGATCATCCATTTCGTCCGATTAATTTTTGGCCAATATGTTATGTCAGGCACCATATTGGTTCGAATTATCATTACGACATTTATGTGGATACAACATAATGGATATTCTTTATCAAATCAGTGGTCAAAATTACTGCTAGCCCGACAGCAAAAACTAGTAGATTTTCTCTCGGATTATTAAAAATTTCCATTTTACTAGCCTGATGGGCTTTTGAGATCCTGATAGTTAAAAAAATCATTGTATACATTTGAGCTGCTTATTCTCTTGGGCAAGCTGTCGCTTGTATCATAAACATGTTATGCGCACTAAATTGATATGTTTACTGTGTAGGAACCACACAGCATTCTGGTACCCGCATGGTACACTATGATAAATTAGAATTAGCTGGGCCATAGAACAAAATGTCAGACAGGGCAGTGACCCATGCTCCCTTGTTTTGACGCACAAAAATTTGGAAATACCCCTAACTGACGCGCATCAATAAAGTGGCGGGGGTCATTTTGACAAAGCGAGCAAAGACGACAATGGGCGGAGTCTGCATATTAATGAGAATAGATTACCCCATACACGCATCAATTACCTTCTGCTAGGAGAAGAAAAACACAGTAGGTGGAGCCTGCATAATTAATACATTATAATTAATTATACAATTGTACAATGCCTACAGTCGTCCTTAGTTGCTTCCGATGCATCAGGATGCTGCAAACATGTTTTATGAGTAAACAGATGCCGATCAATTAAGATATATTACTTTTCTACACCTCTGTCAAAACGCCATATTGAAATTAGCCGCACACACGAGCAAATGTGTCATCGGCAGAATAAGAGCACCTGTTTCTTATTAATTATGCAGGCTCCGCCTACTGTATTGTTTTTCTCCTAGCAGAAGGTAATCAGCGCGCGTGTTTGTGTGTGAATCTGTTCTCATTAATATGCAGACTCCGCCCATTGTCATCTTTTCTCGCTTCTTATGAAGCTGTAGGCGATTTTGACAGACACTTGGGTAGAAATTGTTACGGGTCAAAATGACCCCCGTCACTTTATTGATGTGCGTCAGGGTTATTTCCAAATTTTCATGCGTCAAAACCCGGGAGATTGGGTCAACCGAACACCCTGTATATTTAGTAAAACTTATCAAATATTATACTCTGTATCGAGGAACATGCTTTCTAAACAGAAGTTTATTAAAATGTGCAGATTTTATATGAAACCGATTCAACTAAACTAAAAATCAAGTATTTTATTTACTTTTTGATAATTTTTTCTATCTCTACAAGGGGAAAAATTATTTTCAGTTTGGCAAGTTTTTCTAGGGGAAGACGCCATTGTGTGAAGGAAAATAAAACCCTGGTGTACATACACATGATCTCTTATCTTTATAGGCTTATACAATACTGATATTACACATCTAGCATATATGGATACTCCTTTGGATAAATAAATAAGTACAGAAAATACTCCATGACTTGATGACACCTTGCATGTATTATAAGTCTCAAAATAAGCAATTTTTTGTGTGATAACCCAACATCTGTGATATTCACTTTGTCATTAAATAAGCATCTGTGATACATATTATGTAATAACAGAATATCTGTGATATACACATTTATATGTAGACCCCTGCGCATGCACAGTGACAGTAAACATTATCTATCTTCCTATGACCAGTCGCAATAGCTCTGTAGAGCGTCGAATTGCGGATCAGGTTGCGGGTTCAAACCCTGGCTGGGTCAAACCAAAGACTTTAAAGTTGGTAGTAGTGGCTTCCCTCCTAACGCTCGGGGTAAATGGGACAGCATTACTCCTGACTCGCCGGTGTCAGTATAACGAACCAGCCGGGTTCAGTCCCTGGGCACCTCATAAGTGCCCCTGTGCTATAATGATAGACATGTCACTGTACAGTGTTGGCAAAAATGCAGACAAATCCCATCCCTATCTTCCTATGCTTTTGTTTGTGCTCGATATTTTTGTCCTGTACAGAAATGTTTAATCATAAATACTTATTGAGTATTAAACCTAAAATACTGATATATCTATATATATATACATATTGCATAAAAGCTTTTGAAAATTATGTTGTATGTTAGTGCTGATAGCTTATAGAGAAAAATGTGCGGCATGTATGGGTTTGAATTTGATGCTTTTTATGCTCCCCAAATTTTCATTTGGGGGAGCATATAATCATTATGTTGTCCGTCCGTCCCACATTCGTGTCCGGTTCAGAACTTGGTCATTTATAGTTGGATTTTAAAATTATTTCACATACATGATAACCATATCGTGAAGACGTGTCGCCGGCAAAATTAGGGTCCCTACCTTAAATCATGTTCGGCCTATGATTTTGTTATTTGCATTCACATTCTAAAATTATTTCAAAAACGATTGTGCTATCAAGACAATTTGTTACAGAAGAAATTTGGGTCGCTACCTTAAAGGGCAAGGTCACAGTTTGACCTTGAAGCAAAATTGTGTCCAGCCAATACAATTTTTAGTCTGTCAGTATATCTTATGAAATACAGTACACAATGAGTTATATTTCTTGACTTCTTTGCCATTGTTAGTATGACCAGTTTCATTGTTCCCAAAGTTAACTTAGTGGTTGAAATAGCCATTCCTTTCAACCTTTATAGATACAGGTTTGATTATGTCTGATTTTAAAGCACTACTCCATTTACAAAATTCACCTTCATAGTTATACAAAACGTTTTTAACCGGACCTGGTATCGCAATCGGTAAAGCGTCGGCTTCAGGTAAGGGAGGCCCCGGGTTCGATCCCGGGCCGCGACATGCCAAAGTCATTAAAAATGGTAGTGGTATAGCTAGCTCCCTTGCTAACGCTCAAGCAAATATAAGGGTAGTTTCACGACTGGTTGGCCCGGTGTCAGGATAATGTGACTGGGTGTGGTATCATGCCAGGTGTTCACGGCATGCTATACACAGTGAAGGCAGTACTATATCTGCTTCAAGTGGACACCGTCTCCAGATAACTGAAATACTGTTGGTGTGACGATAAACCCAAAAAACAAACAAAACGTTTTTTGTGACAAATTACCCATACTGATGCATAAGCTGTCTTTGATGGTCTCTTGTTTTTTTATAAAGACAAATGTTATGAAAATAACCAACATTTAAAGTGGTTTTGTATTTTATTTCATTTGTACATCACAGAATCATCCGAGTATGTTTTAAGTTGTCAATATTTCATAAATAAAATATGATTGTAAGACAATACTAGTGTGGATTGTATGTTAACTAAGTGACTTAGTGTTGTTTGGGCATGTTCTATAACCCGTGATTAGTATATATATCCATATATGTGGGGAAAAATGTAAGTCCAGTATACGAAATTTCCCTTAAGCTTTAACTGTGTTATACACTCGTTATATCCCAGTTACTTCCAGGTGGAAATCTCTTCACCATCTGGAGCATCTAACCTTCAGTCTCATCAGTCTGCAGACTTGAAAGTGACTACAGAGATTGTTAATTGCTTTCTGGGCTACCTATTTGCTAGACCCAACTGTTTACAGAGATTAAATTTAGTCATGGTTATGGCTCTTAACCCTCAGGCTGTGTTATAAACGGTAGTCTTTTTTGTGTGTGCTAAAAGTATCATGCATAATGTCTGCAGGCAGTACTGTAGATCTATGTTACTGCCTACCAGCTTGGAGCAAAATTACAAGCATCATGAATAGTAAAACTCAGCTCTTGCTCATCTTTATGCTCATCTTTTTGCCAAGAGTTAATGGATTTTAAAGAAGGAAGTCTCTTCTTGACAATCAGGTGTGAAGAAAAAGAGTTGCAATTTTAAATAGCTTGCCCTTTGTTGATTCCCTTTCACACCTTGATGCATCTTCAGTTGAAACTCAATGGATTGTAGCCTGTGTGCACTAAAATGTCTGACAGTCTACCAGAATTTTCAGCCACATCATTTTCATAAGTCTTAATTATTATTTAAGCTTATGTACTAAACTAAACTTAACAACGCTTTACAGCCTTTTACTGAATGCATGCACCCGTAACACCTTGTTTAGCTTACTAACCATTTGTGTCATAAATTCAAAATGCCAAAATGGTACTGGTCCAGTAAAATTTGGTCGGGTCCAGTAGATATTGTCAGCTTGGCGGACCGAAGGTCCAGTGTTTTTAAATTCCATTCGTGAAGACTGCATCTTCTGTGTTTGCATTTACGTTTGGTATATTGATGCTACAGGCTTTTTCAAAGATGTCTCACTCATTGATTTGGATCTAAAATTGAAACACCTGAGATGTGTACCTAGTACACTATCAGGGTTCGACATTAAGGACCGACCGAACGACATTCACTAGTAGATCGGTGGTTCGGTCATATGAATGAATCAAGTCAAAAAATATTTATAATGGTTAAACTCGGTAGCTTTTGACGCTTGTCGATACAGTTTCTTGGGAAACCTGTGTGCTATATTTAGCAGTATATATACATAGTAACAACCTTGACATGCGTTTACTCATTGGCTGGTGTTTTCAGAACGAGGTTTTGTCCCCTACGCACTTGTCAAATATCCAATGGCATTATACTAATTGTTAAGCAGATACAAATGCTTATTTCTTCATCTATCTTCTTATTTTCTATTGTTTCTGGAACTGTCCTATTATTATTTATACTATTTAAATAAAAATGCGAGGGATACAAAAACACGAATACTATCTGTAATGTTGAGATCTCAAGTATTACGACAACAGACTTTAATACTTCTTGTTTATAATGCACTATGCGCAGACGACACAAAAATGTCGAGCAATGTACTTTTGCAATGTATTTTTCGTCCGACAAAAAAAGAAAGAAAAAAAGATGGACGACAGTACGAAAAGAAAGAGCAAGGATGCTTCAATGAAACTGTGTGACAAAACAAAGCGGATAAGATTCTTTTGTCCAAAATGAACAGATGAGTTTAGATCTAGTTGGCTAGATTTTGAAGAAAAAGAGCAGTCTTATGATTTGTAAGACATGCAGATTTGTTGTCGGTATGGACGATTTCAGAATCCATAATATAAAGGGGCATTCTGAATCTAAATCCCATATATCTCACCAATGTAAATATGATCTTAAGTACAGCCCTCCGCTCACTACTTTTGTTGCATCCTATACTGGGGAAATAAAGCAGGTTGACAATCATGTGAGCCTAGCCTGTTCAGTTGTGTGAAAACGTCTATAGTCATATAGGTATGATCATACTTAACTTTCTAGTCATATAATTACCAATGTATGATACCAATATTAGACTAGATAATTAAGTATAATCATACCTAAGTTGCATTATTAGAATGTTAAGTTTCATACTAATTTTCTAGTTATAAATGTTGCATACTTAGTTATATTGGTATGTTATTGCAAGACAATGCTTGAACTCATATAACAATTTGATTTAAGTATGTCTTGTATGTGTATTATGCGTTTTACATTTTGGTCTAGTCCAGTTTAGGTCAGGTCTAGTAAGTTTTCTAAGTTACTGGACCACTGGTCCAGCTCTCAAAAAAGTTAATGTCGAACCCTGCACTATTTTCATAGTAGTTGGAGGGATGTAGGCTCGTTTTATTTTAATATATAGAGATAATTAAAAAACTCCCAAGGTAACAGTCAACTTTTGAATTTAAACCAGGTCATTACAATCAAATGTGTGTGTGCAAGTAACACCTTCTGTTACCACCTAAGTATAAAAGTCCACATTGTCACGTCAAAAATTATGTTGTTTGTTTTTTAGATACCTTGAGACAGCACATTTATAATTGTTACAGCTTCATCCAGCTGTCTGTGATTTGACAAAAACAACAACCTCAGTTTCTACCTCACAGCTTGACAGTTTCATAATTCACATAGCCGTGTTATTATTAATATTGCTGCATTTTCTCAATTGAAAGTATTAATATTTCAAAGTGGTCTTTGTTACTCTATTATCACCACTATTTCATCTGCCATAATCTTTATGCCTCCTACTATAGTTATTGTCACCAATTTGTCAGTCACAGTCAAATAGTGTAGATCCAGATTAGCCAACTCCTTCTGTAAGCTGGCTGATCTGTGCCTTCAATATTTGTATATATGTAATATTAATACTGCATAAAGTTTGTAAGCAAGAAAGTAAGAATTTTAGATCTGGTTATACATATATGTTCAGGCTAAGGGTTAATTAAGCTGTTATTACCATCCTTGTTTATCAGTCTTTGTTAGTCTACACTATCTTGTTACTGTCATATATCTTAATTAATTGAGAGGTAACTGGTGATTGCTTAATTGTGTAGCTTTATTAGGTATTTTTTCTTGGGTTTCTAAAAGTCTGACAAGGAGAACCCATGTGAAGAGTTACATTACGAATGAACTATTAGCATAAGAATAAAAAATATGCCTTTAATATTCTGAAACTGGTTGTAAATACTAATATAATTTTTAACAGGTTGTCATAGATCTTGAAAAACATTTGAATATTAGGGCTGTGTGATAATTTGCTTGAAGCATACCACATTATGTTGTGATACATTATATAGAGCATATTGCAGTTCATACCATGATATATTGCCATATTTGATTCAACTATTAAAAGAAGCTGTTGCACTCACTATCATGAGCAGAATAAACAACAAATACCTGAGTAAAAATATAATTTTTATAAGTTTTATAACTGGTAAACACGGGAATTAACATGACGTGAAGGTTGCGGGTACAAACAGTCAATCAACAAATGAACTGCAAAATTAGGACAGTGTAGTGTGATGCTCTCACTGAATTTGGGTAATGACTACTAACATGTCTTATTTAGGTTGTTTATACCTCCTCAGTATTTCACAGGCGCATCATAATATAAACACATTGTGACAGCATCTACATTTGTCTGTTTTGTTCTCTCCTCCTTCAGCCAGAAGGGGCCCCTCACATTGCTTTTCTGCCATATAATTTGGTATTCTTTCAAAACCATTAGTCGTGTTGGCCATATTTCACAATTTGCAATGGTTTTGTTCAGTTCAATTAACATACAGTAGGTAAAAAATAATGTTGGTCAGGGACCGACAAATTCTTAAATTTTCTTGTTGCCCTCTGGGCAAGTAGAATTTGTTTCTGGTTGCCCGGAAAATCGCGTGAAATTGTCAATCATAAATAACACAGTTTGTCATGCAACAACATTTACTTAACAATACATCACTTTATTACAAACAAAATTCATATACCTGCTTTATAATAAATACCATCAATGCATTTTATTCCATAATACAACATTATAAATAAATGCTAGTTTATTATTATTCTAAAATGTGCACAATAAATAAAAAGTAGTCAAGATCTGAGGTAAGTACGGGTAACTATCCAAGCTTACACTGTACAGGTCACACTATATTTATAAAGACACATGTCTATTAGTATATAATACTCAAACTGTCCATTGTTCTTGGAGTTATGAATCTACAGTCTCACAGTAATCAATGTTTCTGTGGTTTCTGGTGTCCGGACAGATGTCTTGTTCCTGGACCGCTACTCATCCACAGGAGTCGGCTTCTGTGGGATTATACTGGCTGAGATCTGGACCATCACTTTTGACCCTCATCAAGGCTTCCAATGTCTCCTGTTTGAGATTCGCCCTCAGACACGTCTTGATAATGTTCATAGCTGAAAAATAAATACAAAACATGATCATTTTCTGAAAACTATTTTAAGAGACTGGTATTGAATTATTTAAAATGAATTTGCCATGTATTATTCTAAACTAATTTTATTTTGCAGAGGTAAAAACCATTTTTTTATCATACATTTTTCACCTATTTGCTTTCACCATAAATGATTTACCTGAGAATTGTCACTCGCAATTAGCTGTTGAGGGTGAAAGGGTAACCATGATGTTCACCAGGGGAAAAATGTTCATGACTTCATTCGGCTGTGCCCTTTGGTTCTGATCATACTCTTGATCTGAGATCTTAAGTCGTTTTGGGTTTGATGGACTTGTATGTTCAGACTGATGCTTTCCTTGGGGTGTGGGTGGGGCTTGACGGTCTGCAGTTGCAGCATCACTCTCTTTCCTAAATGACTCGCTGAACTTTCGCGTCTTAGACACACCAAAATCTAGTAGTGAACGCTGTGCCATTTTGCATGATTGATAAAAAAACAAACAGAATATATATATCAGTTTTAGTTCCCATTATTAGCACTTCTCATTACAAACTTCGAATAATTAAAACCATTAAATATTATTAAATGATCGGCGAAGGGTGATGATTACTGACGTCTTTAATTCGGACGCCGATACTTTTTAAAGAAAGATCGATATTACGTCTGTTACGTATTAACTCGACATCAAAACTTAATTAATTGCCGTCCGAACAAATTAATCAATCATAACAGACAACAATTATTAGTGCTCAGCAACAAACTTTACCTAAATTGCGTTAATTATATGCCGACAGTCGAGCACACAAACATGCCGGCACTTTAGCCAGTCGCTGTCAATCAATTCTGTCATTAGCAGGTTAAAATCGGTTAACAATAACAAATAAATCATAATATATGCACAGGACACTCCTTTTCATGCATAGTTTATTAGGTATGCGGAGTGTTGGTGGCGTCTCCTTCAGTAGTACACAACACTCGTTGAGAGCCGTTTAACGATACCCGCAAAATTATGCAAATTGTTATTAGATAGGCGGAGTTTCGATAGTTGGTGGGAAATACCATAGTCACCTCGCATGTGTTCGTCTTCACTGGACGTCGTGTAGCGAGAGCAATCATGTTTGCTGCTGTGTGTCATTATTATCGATCGAGGCGCTATGAAAACACGCATACGGTGATTAACAATGCATACGGGCCCAAATTACAATACACAGTACGTCGAGTGCACTGTGACCTGGCGTTGTTTAATTGGCATCTTGATATAATTACCACCACCCCGGGCAACAACTAACGGAGTTTTATGGTGGTCCGGCGGACTAGCTCTAAAAGAATTTGCTGGCCCGGCAGATCAAAGCTGGTTGCCCGCGGGCACCGGGCAAAGGATTTGTCGGTCCCTGGTTGGTATTCTATAATAAACTAATTATATGCAGCATTTATTTTTCTTAAATTTTGCTGATAAAGTCAAAATCTAGTTTAATAAAACACTTATCATTTAAGCGACTGTCATTAAAATTGAAGTATAGCTTATTGTATATACAGATAAAGTTGTTGGCTATATAGACATGTACAATATGCTTGTTACAAGTGCATTATGAAAACCTTTCTGTACTTAACCCAAATGCAAGAACAGTAAATTAGCTAACTTCTTTGCATAACATCGGCTGTCTGTTAGTATTTGGCGAGAGCCAACTGAACTTGATTCCTCACTATTTTCCGTAGTGTGTCAACATTTTGCCGTTTCCCTTTTCTGCCTAAACACCTTAGGAACACAAGTTAAAACCATGTTTGCGTTAATAATCACACGACTAAGCGGTATTTTTGCATGCAGACTACTATTGTTTTATTTGCTAAAATGACAACATATGCAAACTTGCCTAAAATGGGGTTTTGCAGTAAAATGAGTTTTTGTTGCAGATTATACATAAGCTCACGGATTTAGTAATTGTTACCATGTCAGGTCAGATTTGCACTCTTTTCAAAGAATTTGTTTACAAATTCAACCAGTTTAAGCTAAATCATCATTATTTTTAGACTGGTGTGCATGCGCCAGTCTTAAGTAACGATGCTGTGAACTCAGCGACGCGCGGTTTTTAACATCGGGTGTATCATTGCGACCACGAGAGCGTATTCAAGTAATTGTGCGGCATAAGAAGTAGTGCGTTTTTAGAAAACACAAATATTACGAAGGAATGCGAACCTTTGTAAGGAAATGCGACAAATAAAAACAAGGAAACAATGTAATGTTGTTTTTCGAACAAATATGAAAGGATATTAAAAGAACGATTACAAACATATCAGTCACGTGACAAGCAGGAGATAGCGCTGGTCGCCATTTTGGATAGATCGGAGTGCTTTTGAACGAGTTTCTGCTCAGCTTTCAAGGACCGTAAGTAAGTTGGCAAATATTTATGTTAATGCATTGTTGCGATCGACGTAAAAATTAGGATTGTAACTGTTTCTTTTAAGTTACGTGGGCCTTGTGCATTTTATTGTTGACACTACTTCAGTTGTGGCAGAAGCTGATCATAACTGCATTAGAACTAGAAGGTTTTTTATCGTTAACTTCAGATAATGCATTTTTCGTAACGTTTGTGGTGTGTTGTTATTTTAATAAGCTAACTGACCTCGGCATTTTTTTGTCTTGAAATCTAGACCTAAATACAGGAGGCTACGATTATAAACAAATCAGTCACGTGACCAAAATTGCGGGATAATCTAGCGTGGGTTGCCATTTTTGTAAGCTGTGGATTGAGAGTTTCCTAAGCAATATTAAGGTAGCAGTGACAACCATTGGTGGAATGTATGTTACATATGTACATATATGTTACAATACTGATGACCGCAACCGTTCACGTAACCTTCATGCTGTGCTACTGTTGACAATCACTGTACTTCTACTGCATGAACCAATTACAACAGCCAGGTTAATGGTTATCACTACGGTACTGTATACTCAGGGATTTCAATAGCTTTCACTTTTGTTGAGAATTTCTTTGACAATTTTCAAGGGGTCATGATCAGATTGACACAAGTCAAATCATGTGTTCATGAACTTAACTAATTGTAAAATTGCTTTAACTTCATTTCCATATATTTACAAGGGTCCAATTAGTATTTACTTCATTTTTTAAATGCTTTACATACTACATTTATGGTTATTCTTGCAAAATTTGACCCCTTATCCTGCGCTTCAAAATGACCCCCAACTTATCCTGCGCATCAAAATGACCCCCAACCTAAGATTTAGGTGAGGTCAAAACTGGAAAACCTCAATTTTCCTTGCATCAAAATGCAAATATCTGGATCTGTTAAAATCCCTGAATATACTGAATTATTTGCTAATGTTGTTGATAGTGACTGTCACGTACAAACGAAAAGAACATACACATAGTTTCATATGTTTCGAGTAATGATATCTGTGCAGGAAAAGTTTGATTCTTTTGTTCTTCTCCACCTCTCTTTTGTTCATCTTCAAATGTTTTTCAAAGTTTTGTTACATTAAATTCTTATATGAAAACTACTAATAGTTATTCATTGCTCCCCTATGACAGCCAATGTAAGACCATCAACAGCAATCTTTCTAATTCCTTAATGTGCATTTCGCCGTTCAAGACATCTTGATTACTCCCTTGGAACTACGCTTTCAACCGGCGCGCCAGTCTTCCAACGCTTTCAGCGCTTTGATTAGGCATTTTCAAGCAGGCCTAGTTAATCTCAACATTTAAATAGCATTGGTAAATTTTGCAAAAATCATTGATCTGTTTCATATACTTGTGGATGTCTGGAGGACTCATTATTTTGATATACTGGCTTGAATGATTGCAGGTGTTTTTTTCTATTGACAAACTGATGCTGATAGTCAGCTTCTTCCACTGGAAAAACATTCCCTATTGGAAATCCCTTTTCCCCTTGTTGAGTGTTAAATTAAAAAAAAAAAAAAAGTAATCAAATCCTTAATTTTTAGTTTAATCTATCTCATCTAAAATCAGCACATTTTTAATGAATTTCTTTATGAAGCTATGTATGCACGATACTGTGTAGGCAGTCTACATCATACAAAATTGTTGAAGATTCTAGGCCTGAATCAACATGTACTAGTAATACAGTAACTGTTGCTGCCTTGTTTTCTGAGCAGCAGCAGTCAGCGTGTAATACTGCATTAGTTATTTACTCTGCAATAGTAACTGAAAGTTCAAAATCTAAAAGAACAAAAACAGACAGTCGTCAAAAGATGACAATGAACTCATGGTGAATATGTTTAAGGACAGAAAACTAAGAGACATGCCACTATAGGCTAAACAGACGGCTTCAAGATTGGTTATTGAAAGTTCAAGTAATATCAAGAATATATAATATAATGAGTTTCCCCAAATTTGTATTTTTCATGCCTGTTTTTCCCTTTTGACCAGTGACCAGCATCTTCCCTTGTTCCTAAAAAATCCCCAGTATTGATTAAGCTTGTTTAGATAAAAAAACTTCAATTCAATTGAAGTTTAACAGGTACATTACATGCAGGGTTTTCCCTGACGCACAAATTTGTGCGTTTTGGCGCATATTTTCGACAGATGACACGCAAAATGAACTTACATTGCGACACTCTGGACGCACAAAATGAATTAATCCACAGCCATAATTTATTGTCTCCAATGACATTGATCTTTGTCAGCTCATCAAACTGTTGCAAAGAAGCATTTAAGTATCAATTTGCTTCAGTTAGACAAAGTATTTTGTAAATAAGCATCCATTATTTGTTGTCTTAATACTGCTATCCGGTCCACCCAAACAATACATGTACTGCATTTAGATGACTGGGAACCAGCAATTCTATGTAGTTAGACAGTTTGTTTTCTGTTAATAGTATAAAGCATAAATGAACAATTTAGTTCTGTTTTTAAGGTGCAAGACTATTAGTAAAGTGATTATATAATGTGACCCCAAAATTTACCAATGACCCCCAAATCATAAACCTAGGGGGACACTGTGACCCCCTAAAAATTTTCAAGGGAAAACCCTGTGCATGATTATTTTGGAACTTTTAATGGCAAACTTCTTTTTCAAATGTAATATATAACTGTTCTGAAAACTTACTGTTAACATATCATTATAATTTTAAATTCTGTTATATTGTTTGTTTATTGATTTATTTTGCCTTGGCAGTATTTATATCTAAACACATTTAATGAAAACCCTGCCAGGACTGTTCAGAATGAACTTCTGTTGATATATTTTCAACTTCAAACTTAAATTTTAGTCTGTTATTGATCATTGCTTTTCATAAATATGAGTATCTAATCTTTGACTTTGGATACACAAAATGATGGCAGCACCCAAATTAACAAAATATCCCAAAAAGTTGGTATGTTCATCATGTATCGCAGTAGAGTATCGACTTCAGTGAGTATTGCAATATAACTGTATTCTGCGACAGCCCTACTTTACAGTATCTGTAAGTGAACATTGCTTAAGACTGTAGGATTGGTGGGAAGGTAACATGCCCAACAAATCAAATGTTCTGAGACAACTTTAGAGTTCTCCATGCCAGTTGTTGGTGTTAGTTTTGTGTCCTGCCACTATGTTCCCTGTGCTGTGATCTGTGGCCAACAATGCTTTATGCCCCCCCCCCCCCTGTATGTACTGTACGTTCTCCATGTATTTTGTAGGTAATATAACACCAGTCTTGACACTGGAGGTTTACCCCCAGCCCTCTGCAATTGGTTAACCATATCCTGATTCATTTTTAATAGGCCATACTAAATACATATTTATTGCCTTGCCACTTAATTTGTACATCAAAAACAAGCCAAGAGAGGATTTAGATCAAACAGTGCAGCTCTTGATGGCTCCCAGCTGGAGCTACAATATTTGCCAAAGCCTGTTTAATTTATGCTTAGCCGGTAGAGTTGACATTGGAATGTTATCTGCAGTTATTTGCTCCAAACTACATGTGCAGATAACTATACATCCTGCACCAAGACTGCATACAGCAAACACGGCCAATCCTGTTCATACAGCTCTCAGTAGGATCTGCACTATTTGCCAAAGTCATGCACAATTCATGCTTAGCATGTTTAGAGATAAAGTATCTACTGAAATCTAGGGACTTGCTTTGAAGTGTTTCTCTTACCTGTTTCAAACTATATTAACTGACTGTGGTTCTCTTTTCTTGGTTACACCAGTGTTGCACAGACTAGGTCAGTCTTGTTTGGCTCATGTCACACTTAGGGAATGACCCAACTGTTCACATGTTCACATATGTAGACAGGTCCATGTGTTTGTGGGGACACTCTTTGTCTGGATAGTTAGGAGAAGCTGACTTGTAACTTCTCAGCCCTTTATCATGTGTGTGAGACTTAGAGTACCTCTCAGGCCAAATACTTTAATGTGGAATGCTCTTTCAGCTGACCTGCCATGCCTCAGTAGTTTTACAGATTTTCTTTAAAAAAATAAATCCAAACCTGTTTGCATATTTTTATAGCAGTCCTGTAGAGTTTTGGAGGCAACTTTTGGATTGGTCATTGTTGGTACAAACTCATTGGACAATATTCAGGATTAACTTACACATTTCCCTTTTAACAAGCTGATTGAAGATCATTCTTTCATACAATATAAAGGTTTGTGATATCCAGCTTCATGTGTATCTATTTTCTACAACAAATTTGTGGGAAATCTGATATTTTTAGTTAACAACCCTTATCCATTTTATTTGTTATTTAAGAATAAGACTTGCCATAAATGATACTACATTATACTTCTTAAGTGAACTGATATGTATCAGTTTTGTAATGGAGTCTTATTACATTGCATAATTAAAAAAAGCTGTTGGTCACAGAAATGGTTATTTGTGAAGATTATGATAGGGTTCGTATGCATGTTTGTTATTAAATAAAATAAATATCTGGCTACATCATCATTTTGTTAAGTTGTTTTTTTTCCCCTAAGAACCCCACAGGTATACTAGGTTTCTTTGTATTTCTGTTTATATACGTTCTGCAGTGGTAGTTAGTAGTCTTCTCTGGCTGGTTCAATACTGTCTTCTAACTTAATTTGTTTACTGCAAAGTTACACTGGGTTATTGAATGGTAAAACTGCAAATGGAGTTCAAAGGTTGTAAAGTATTGTTATTTATATATTTAGTTATTAATTAAAATCAACTGAGGCCTAAACCTAAGGGGTCTCCTACTCTATTTAGTGCTTTTAACTTGTTTCAGTTTGCCTTGGTTTTATGATTCATTTATGTTAGGGCTTGTCCTCTATGTATTGCTGATGATAGTTAAAGCTTGTTTATGGTAAAGTGTATTGCTTCCATATGTGGAGGACTAGACGGTAGGTATGTATTATTGTAGTATAGGAGAGGTGGGAGTGGGGAGATGAGGTACCTGAGTCAGTGGGGTTGGGGGTGGAGGTGCTCATGCTCCAGAAGTCGCACACAAAGACAGTCATCAAGACTGACTGCTTCATCGGTACAAATCGCCCATACACAGAGCTGACAGAACTTATCAAACTTCAACTTATGATAGAAGATAGAGAAAATATGTACACATTGTTGTGGTATAATATTGAATCACAGTAATATACCAGGGCTTGGTATCTCTGATAGCTAACAATTCATGCATATTGATATTATGACAATAAGTGAAATGTATTTGTAGCTGGGTGGTTGGGAGATAAAGTAAAAGTGGCTTTTAGTTAGCTTTGTAGAGCAAAGGTTGCCAGGCTGAGCCGTCAACTGGCTGCCCATGTTTTTCATTTTTTCCTAGGTGTTCTAAGTATTTAATCTGACTGAGCATCAATTTTTGATACCTTTCCAAAGTCTGGTATACTATGGTTTATAAATGACATAACTTTTAGGCTGCCCCAAGGCTATTGCATCTGTCTGGTAATCTTGTCTAATATTTAGGTACCACAACTTTTTGTGCCTTCTGTTTAATCCATACTCAGTCAAAACCCCAGTGAAAATAAGTATTCCTTTGTTTATCTTCCCCCTTCAAAGTTCCAATTTGTAGACAAAGAAGCAACTATTGATACTTCAATAAAAGACACATTAAAAAAAGTTACAAAATTTGCAGAAAGATTATCGTCAATAGATGTTCATAATTATTTAGAATTAGGCAGATATCAAAGAATTGACAAGTTTTGTTAACAAAATGAGTCAGAATGAAAGTACCAGGATGTGTTGGGACTGTTGGCACTAGGAGGTTCATGGCCTTGTCATCGCAGTTCTGTCAACTGTCAGCAGTAGGGCCAATGGTGGAAATATTGTGAGAAGAGCAAGTCAACATTTGTAAATGTCCTGTTATGATAATAACACTGGTGCACCAAGATTCAACCTGACACAATGATAATGTGGCTAACGTTTTGTGCTCGTATTTGTTGTGACTTTGATCTTGTCACTTGAAACCTGCAGGTTTTGTTTTTTGACCTTTTACAGATAGATAATTTTGTGCTTGCTCCCAGTACATTGACCAAGCTCAGACAAATTACATGGATCTTATTTGCTGGTTGCTGTCTGATCAGGTTCTACACTACCTGCTGCTAAGTCTTAACACATTTTTAACCTATGAATTAAGTGTCATACCAAATATATAAAATTGGTTAATTGACAGATGTGCAAGATAAAATTAAAATGCCTGCATGATAAAATTAAAATGCCTGCATAGTAAAGGTAAAATGCTTGCATGATTAAGTTAAAATGCCTGCATGATAAAATTAAAATGCTTGCATTATAAAATTAAAATGCCTGCATAATAAAGTTGAAATGCTTGCATTTTAAAGTTCAAATTGACCTTTTAGATGCTCTCTGTTTAGATACTTTTCTTACTTTTTGCAGCAGAGGAATGATGCACTTGTTACAGGACATTTTATTTTTTATTTTTTTGAATACATTACTCAAGATGCGTATGTAAAATTATGCCTGGTATATTGAGATTTATTTCTCTGGTGGGATAACCTTATGCTAATGTGACGATACAGCCAGTTTTATAAATACTGTGTTATTATGTATAGCAGCACAGCATCTGTCCAGCTTTGTAACCAATACTGAAAATGAAGTTACTTGCATTCTGCTACATGCAAAGGTCACAAGATTAATTATGTTAATCTTTGTTTAGATTCACTACTTGTAAACTTTACAAAACTAATTATGTAGCAAAAAGTGTAAATCCTTAGCAGAAACCTGCAAGACACAATATTCTTGTCCAGATCAATTTATGATTAGCAGGTCAACAGTTAAACCAAATATCCAAACAGTTAAACCAAATATCCAAACAGTTAAACCAAATATCCAACTGTAACAGCCTAAGCATTATTGTCTTTCATGTTGAATGTGTGTGAAGTATGTGAACCTGGGCCTTGACTGTAGGGCTAAACGATTTATCCCTGACACAGTGTTGTTAGTTATATATGACAGTGTCAGCAGATGAGGCAATCTTGTCCATCAAGTCCAAATAAATTGGCAATTTGTGGCTGAACCCCAATACACTGGATTGTGACATAGCCTTTTTCATTAGTAACAGTCTATGGAGACAAAACAGAGAAGCAGACTAACCTAAAAAGTCTAGATTTAGATGTGTGGGAAATGGAGTCTTGGCAAAACCATGCTATAAATCAGATTTAAAATGATCTTTCTCGATTGTTATCGTTTGTTTGGTGCATGTTCCAAACATCATTGTTGTAGGGGCCATAAGTATCCCTCTGTCTACTCATCAATTGTTACAAATAATGCAAAAATGATCTTGTGTTGGTGTTTTTTTAACAAAGATAGAAAGTTTTTTAAAATTTTATACTGGGTGGAATAGGCATATTAGAATAAAATCCATTAATTTTGACAGGCATGATTACACTAGGTGGTTGGCCTTGTGTCAAGATACTGTGACTGGGTATGACATCATGCTATATGTTTTTTAGTTAGTATTTTGTCATAGTGGAGGCAGCACTAAACCTGCAGCAAGAATCACTTGTCAGTCTTATCATTACGGAAAGATTGTTGCTTGATCACTTTCGGAATTACTTTTCCTTTTAGTAATAATTTACCTACAAATTATAAGGATCCATATTTATTTACTTTTTTCCTCCTGTGAAGATGAACGATCATATTAAAACATTTCACATTTTTTTTTTTTAAGTAAATTGGTAGTGCCATCAAAAGATACATGACCTTGGACTTTATCAGAAAAAAATCACACTGGTCCTGAAATTTGCAAGTCTACAGGACCCTTTGTCTGGCAAAAAAAATCATTTTGGATTTGCCTTTTTGACTGATAGTGATTTTTTCTATGCTAAACAGTGAAATTGTTATAACGTTTTTTAGTTGAAAGACATGAAAAATCTACAAAAAACAGAAAAAATTACTCATGAGACTTTCATCTATGTTGTATCATTGCCATATCCTGTATTGTCATTACCTGAAAGTTTCAGTAAATTGGAGCATGGTTCTGTAAATTCTCCTAAGTTTCAGGACCTCATGTTGTTAAATAGTTCTGGTCATTTTCATGCACTGTTCCTACAGAAATAAGAAGCACACAGAGAGTACAAAGTACAGTCCCATACAAATATCAAAGTACATCCCACACAGATATCAAAGTACAGTCCCACACAAATATCAAAGTACAGTCCCATACAAATATCAAAGTACAGTCCCACACAAATATCAAAGTACAGTCCCACACAAATATCAAAGTACAGTCCCACACAAATATCAAAGTACAGTCCCACACAAATATCAAAGTACTGTCCCATACAAATATCAAAGTACATCCCACACAGATATCAAAGTACAGTCCCACACAAATATCAAAGTACAGTCCCATACAAATATCAAAGTACATCACATACAAATATCAAAGTACAGTCCCACACAAATATCAAAGTACAGTCCCACACAAATATCAAAGTACAGTCCCACACAAATATTTAAGTACAGTCCCACACAAATATCAAAGTACATCCCACACAAATATCAAAGTACAGTCCCACACAGATATCAAAGTACAGTCCCACACAAATATCAAAGTACAGTCCCACACAGATATCAAAGTACAGTCCCACACAAATATCAAAGTACAGTCCCACACAAATATCAAAGTACAGTCCCATACAAATATCAAAGTACATCCCACACAGATATCAAAGTACATCCCACACAGATATCAAAGTACAGTCCCACACAAATATCGAAGTACAGTCCTACATAGATATCAAAGTACAGTCCCACACAAATGTCAAAGTACAGTCCCACATAAATATCAAAGTACAGTCCCACACAGATATCAAAGTACAGTCCCACACAAATATCGAAGTACAGTCCCACACAGATATCGAAGTACAGTCCCACACAGATATCAAAGTACAGACCCATACAAATATCAAAGTACATCCCACACAGATATCAAAGTACAGTCCCACACAAATATCAAAGTACATCCCACACAAATACCAAAGTACAGTCCCACACAAATATCAAAGTACAGTCCCATACAAATATCAAAGTACAGTCACATACAAACATCAAAGTACAGTCCCACACAGATATCAAAGTACAGTCCCACACAAATATCAAAGTACAGTTCCATACAAATATCAAAGTACAGTCCCACACAAATATCAAAGTACATCCCACACAGATATCGAAGTACAGTCCCACACAAATATCAGGATCATATTTATGTTAATGCATACCATGTTAATATCTGAAAGTTTAAGTGCTTAATTATATTTTTAGCTCACCTGAGCACAACGTGCTCAAGGGGAGCTTTTGTGATACCGCTTCGTCCGGCGTCCGGCGTTCGTCGTCAACATTTACCTTGTGAACACACTAGAGGCCACAATTTTTATCCAATCTTCATCAAACTTGGTCAGAATGTTTGTCTGCATGAAATCTTGGATGAGTTCATTATTGGGTCACCTGGGGTCAAAAAGTAGGTCACGAGGTCAAATTTTAGGAAAAACTTGTGAACACACTAGAGACCACATTTATTGCCCAATCTTCACCAAACTTGGTCAGAATGTTAAACTGCATGAAATCTTAGATGAGTTCGTAACTGGGTCACGTGGGGTCAAAAAGTAGGTCACTAGGCAGGGCTTTTTCAGGGTTTTTTGGGAAAAGGCCCCAGCCCAAATTGGGAATTTTTGACGCGGTAAATAGTCAAATTTGGGAAAAAAAAGTTTCGACAAATCAAACCAATTGGGAAATTTCAACGTTTATTTTTCTGCATTAAAACTTAATCTGCCTTGCTTTTGTGTCCCTGAAAGTGTTACAGAGCTCTTCCAGAGTTTGTTCATAAAGCTCTGCAGGGCCTTCAATACAGATTCTCATTAAATTGGAGAGTTTTTCCTGGCCAAGGGAGCTTCTCAAAGAAGTGCATAGTAGGTTCATGGTGCAAAACCCTCTCTCCACAGCTTCTGTGCTGGATGGTATTATGGTCATCATCTACAGAAGTTGGTAGATTCTAGATCGCGTAGAATTTACTATTGTACAACATGTTTTTTGTCACTATATTTCGCGGGTCAGTATAAAAGCCGGTACTGCATGTACCGTTTTTGCTTCAGAACTCCTTTCAGTCAAACAGTTATGGCGAAAATACTTTTGTTTATGAAAAAAAAAATAATTCCTGTTAATTTTTAAACCATATATTGATTACAATATTATCTGGAATGGCTCCGTGACGCATCTTCCACTTGCGTTACGGTATGCGGCTGGGTAAGAGTCTATGTTTTCACCGGTTACATTCATACATAAATTCACGGTAAGTAGTTTTCACAGATCACCGATCAAAAGTAAACAAACGATTCGCTTAATTGGAAAAGTCTCTCGATTTTTTGGTTTCTTGGTTATTTATTTTTTAAAGGTAAAAGGCATTGCGGTTCAAATGGAAATTAATTTATGAGATTGGGATTTTTTTTCTTTAAATTGGGAAAAATGGTCGCTATTTGGCACTGGGAACGGGGCCGAATATCGGCCCTGTGAGACAGGCTGAAAAAGCCCTGCTAGGTCAAATCTTAGAAAAAGCTTGTGAACACACTAGAGGCCACATTTATAGCACAATCTTCACCAAACTTGGTCAGAATGTTTGTCTACATGAAGTCTTGGATGAGTTCGTAACTGGGTCACGTGGGGTCAAAAAGTAGGTCATTAGGTCAAATCCTTGAAAAAGCTTATGAACACACTAGAGGCCACATTTATAGCCCAATCTTCACCAAACTTGGTCAGAATGTTTGTCTGCATGAAATCTTGGATGAGTTCGTAACTGGGTCACGTGGGGTCAAAAAGTAGGTCACTAGGTCAAATCTTAGAAAAAGCTTGTGAACACACTAGAGGTCACATTTATAGCCCAATCTTCACCAAACTTGGTCAGAATGTTTGTCTACATAAAATCTCAGATGAGTTCGTAACTGGGTCACGTGGGGTCAAAAAGTAGGTCACTAGGTCAAATCTTAGAAAAAGCTTGTGAACCAATAGAGGCCACATTTATAGCCCAATCTTCATCAAACTTGGTCAGAATGTTTGTCTACATAAAATCTCAGATGAGTTCGCAACTGGGTCACGTGGGGTCAAAAAGTAGGTCACTAGGTCAAATCTCAGAAAAAGCTTGTAAACACACTAGAGGCCTTATTTGTAGGCCAATCTTCATCAAACTTGGACATAATGTTTGTCTACATGAAATGTTGGATGAGTTCGTTATTGGGTCTCGTGGGGTCATAAAGTAGGTCACTAGGTCAAATTTTAGAAAAAGCTTGTGAAAACACTTAAGAGGCTACATTGATGGCCCAGTCTTCACCAAACTTGACCATCATGTTTGCCAGTATGAAATCATACATATGTTTTGAAGTGAGTCATATGGATTCAGTAGGTTACTTGGTAAAATTCTAGAAAATGTTATCAACCCAGTGGCCACACTAATGGTCCAATCTTCACCAAAGATTTCTTAAGTAAATTACTCTTAATTACTTAATGCCAGATTTGAGCCTACGTAAAGCCTGTGTCATCAGGTGAGCGATTCAGGGCCATCATGGCCCTCTTGTTAACAAATGTCTTGACTGAGTTAGAATATTTGTTTGCAAATCAGACTGTAAGCCAAGGCCTGTCTGGTAGAATTATAGTACATGACCAGACCCTGGGGTGGGTTGGGGGCTAGTAGGCATTATTTAACTTTGAACCTGCTAACCACAAATTGGCTAGGATGGCTGAATAACAAAATTGTACATTACAAAAGGTTTCAATTTTAGATTGTTAATGTAAGTGCAAGAACTGTGTGGCTCAAATAAGTACATGACCAAATCCCTGAGGGTAGGAACCAAACATTAAAGGTGGATAAGCATCATGTGGTCATTGTCCTGTAGGCATGGTATGGTGGTCGTTCACCCTTTCTTTGCTACTATTGTTAAAAAACACCAAACTCTTCCTTAATTGCTAACACTGCCAAGAATGTGTAAAAAGGTGTACTATAAAGTCTTAACTGGAAAAAAGCGTAGATCCTGGTCATACAGATGGCTGTGGGAGGTAGCTGATCTGGATCTATTCTTTTTGCCTATTTCAGATCAGTTTTTGGTTTAACAGGTACAGATAATAATGGAGCATAGATACTTTTTCAAGTGGTGGGTATGTGGTTTGTTGTTTAGGCCCATGTTATCTAAAAAATTGCTTCATTAACTTCACATTAAAAATTAAAGAATCGGTGCGTGTTGAGCTTCTATCTTAAATAATGATAATAATAATCAAATAATAATGACGTTTATTTTAATGGAAGTTCTCTGCTTGCTATAACACTGAAAGCAGAACAGTAGGGATGTCAACAGATATCCGGATATCTGTTCAAATCATCAGATATCTGAATCGACTTTGGTATCCGGATATTCGCTTAAAAAGTGTAAAATTTTAAACATTTAAATAAATGTTTTGGCCATTTTGCTAAGTTATCTTTCCGCTGTCATGTCAGTGTGCATTCACGCATATGCAGGTGTACTGGATTATCGACAGGTGGTGACAGGTGGTGACACGCAGTATCGTATATTTGGCTTCACAGTTTTAGAAATGTGCTAAAGCATGATGATATGTATAATAACATGCTAATTAAAGGCCAACGTTTGAAGCTTCTACTGATCCATTTTGTTAAGCGAATGCTATCTTTAATTTTGTTGATGAACTACACAGTTTTAGAAATGTGCTAAAGCTTATGTAAAATAATTTGCCAATTAACAGCTATTGTTTAAAGCTATTACTTACCCATTTTGATTAAGGATTATTATCTTTAACTTCGTTTGTTCGGCTTTACAGTATTAAGAAGAGATAGAGCTACAATTATGTAGACAATTAACAAGTTTTGTCAGCAAAGATCAGTTACTCATGTTTAATTAAGTCCGTTTGGATTGTATAAATGAATTGATGAATTAATCAAATAAATGTGCTTCGCATGTACGCATGTTTTCTTTGATCAGATCTATGTTTGATTTGTTCATTTTATTGTGAATTAAAATTACCAAATGTTTTTTATTGTTCGTATTTCATTATTTATCAAAATGATGAAGTGCCTATGCCTATGGAAATGTTGATTTAATTATTTCCATTGAAATGATGATTTGATTATGTCAATGGAAATGTTAGTAACCTCGCACACATCCGACTACAACATCAGAATTATCTAAGATTTATATCCAGATTTCCGGATATCCATTCGGATCGTTTGACGGATATCCGGATACCAAATTTAGTATCCTTTGACATCCCTAGTTTTAAGTAAACAACGCCTCCATTATGACAGATAGTCTGTTGGGGAGATTTTAAAACTCAACTAACAAGTTCAGAAAACTTGTGGTTTTACATGAAATTTTGTACTTTGAAAATTTCCCATGCAAGCCATAAGCCAGACAAGCTCGTCTAACTGTGGTGCCCACTTCAAATTGTATGTGAACTATGAAAATTATGACATTGGTTACCACTTTGATGACATGGCTTATGACTAAAGTATAATAACTTCAGACCAGTCCAAAACAATTCAAAAGTGTTTCCCACCAAATGCAATGATGACTAAAGTACAAGTTAACTGGCTTGAGAGTTTCAACCCTCCACTGCTATATGTTAAGTATTATGGACTTGGCCCAACTCATTTGTTATCCAATGCCATACAAAATATAAAACACAATTATGTTTCTTTTTCAAAACTAAGTGACTGACATCAGAACAACATACAATGCATCGTTTTCATGTACTTTCCTGGTCACTACTTCTTGTTTAAAAAACAAACAAAAGATACAACAGGAAACACTGGTTCTGCTAAGAACAAGTCTGGGCGTAAATTACATTCAGAAATTACCAGTGTACGCTGAGATTTTAAGGTCAGCATGTCCAGTTTTATGGCTTCGTGCTAGGACACAGTACACTTGACGTACTGTGTATTACAATTCTGGCCCATGTGCTTTGTTCATTGTGTTTTTATTATGACGCTGTCCACAGTAGCTGACACAATACGGCATCCAGCGAAGACAACACCAGCACGTTATTCGGGTAGTTCCCATCAACTATCAAAACTTCACCTACCCAATGCTTACCACTGGGTTATTGCTAAATGGCCAACAGTGAAAGTTGATGGTAGACAATACCAAAACTCCACCTACCGAATATACTTTGCATGTAAATGAGTGCTCAATGCAACTATTTGACCCCAAGTTACAACCTTACACTCTGCCCACAGTCGCTTTAAAACACGTTTACTTGACAGCGGCTTGCTAAAGTGCCTGCATATTATTGTGATCGTCTCTCTACGAATTATTAACTCATTGTGCCCTACAGCTAACTGACCAGTTGTACCCTAGAGGCATTTTTCCAGTTATGCCCTACACCTGGTGGGGGTCTTATCTGCCCCTCATGCCGAGACACATCTGGTGTGGATTACCGGTCAGTGGAAGATATTGGGGGTGGGTGTATACACAACACAATAAACATGTCATTTTGGAAGTACTCTAAAGGGATATTTTCACATACTTGAATCACAGAAAGTGCTTTACACAACCGTGTAATTTTTAACACGATATGAGAAGAAATACTTCAGAAAAGAGTGAAATCTGAAGAACATGTAAGATTGACAATATCAAAATTAACACAGTTCAAATTATTAAAGTGCTGAATATTGACCTCATCAAGTTTTTTTTTTTATGTTTATAACGTAAATAACACTGCTTTATATAATATTTTATATAATGAGTAACTTAAAAACAGTCGGCCATCTTTGATTTAAAGTTGCGATTTACCGGTAGTTTGAGAAAATAACACTCTTAAACTTCATATTTGATAGAAAACTTCGGCGATTTCCAAGAGTTAGATTGTGTCTTTTATCTATTGATATCTGCAATTATCATATAATTATTGGATCTGACGTAGGTAATTCCACATATCCGCCGATACATATGCGTATAAGTAGGAATTTTAAAGCTAACAGTAAGGCACATCGCCGTTTTTCTTTGTCTCGACATAATTAATTCATTGTGTTTACATCCGGGTTATATGAAATTTCAATATATTATATAACAAGGTTTCTGATTGGCTGAGATCGAAGTATAAATTAGTCATTTGAAAACTGCTTTTACAATTGTATTTCAGCCGAGAAATGTTTCAAATTAGATGTGAATCACTTCAATCAGAGAAAATGTCGCCGATTTTTCTATTGCTCGATACAATAAATGAAAAAACAAAAAAGGATTTAAGCCGATAGATTTAGATTACGATGACATAAGCATTTACGATACTGTGATGTACTTGATTGGCCGAGATTGAAAGTGATTGAAAACATGAGTTTTAACCAGCAAATAGGATGGACGCATTAACGCGGCGTTCGGCAGTAGCCGAGACATTTTCAGGGCCGCCTTAATGCGGCGCTCGGCGCCAGACACAGGTAAAATGCGACGCGATAAGTCGTCTCCCGGCATGAGGAGGCTGTTTTTCGTGCCGCTTTAATGCGTCATTAGGGTACAATGAGTTAACACATTTTAGGTAAATTTTGTTGCACTGCACCAACTATCGTTGACTATAATGGTTGATTAATTTGTTCAGATAGCATTCAAGTAAGCATTGATGCTGAGTTAATATGTAATAGAGTTATCATATCGGTCATAAATTTAAAAGGATGGGTGTCTGAATTTATGCAGTCCGTAATTATTGTTTTTTACCAATCAAGTAATAACACTTGCTAGTTTTAATTAGTCGCTAGTTTTAATTAGTCGAAGTTGGTAATTAGAAGTGCTTATAATTCACTTCGATTCAATATATGCTTATAATGGGAACTGAAATTGATACCTTATTTTAAAAGTAATTCCCTTTGCAAAATGGGAACTCATTGCATTCACTTCTAGATTGTGCTCAAGTTTAGCGAGTCCAAGGTGGATGACACACTGCACCGGCCAGCTACCTTAATTGTAGAAAGTACAAATTGTAAAAGACCCATTTATGTTCATTCTTTACTAACTGCTGTAATAAGCATGATGAGGATTTTAAATGGATACCAGCGATGGATAATGATATAACAAATAAGTAGTCATGTGGCTTTCTAAGCTTAGAAAACTGTGCAGCATGGTTCAGATATGAAATACATTTTAGTTTTGATGAGTAGGTTGGTACACTGCACTTTTCAATAAACAGCATTGTTGTTTTGCTGTATAATTGTCCCTGATAGGTAAATTTTCCCTTAATTTCCAAATTTTTTATTTAAGAAAAAGCCCCTTTTTAAAAGCCACACTATCTTTTTTTGAAATTATAAAAAACACACTCTCGTCTAGAGTGATTACTCATCCAGAACTGTTAGGATAAGATAAATCTTAATGGTCCTCAATGCCAGTAATGTAGAACATCCTTTAAAAATGAAGTGTTAAAAGTATGGGAACAAGGTTCTAGGGCCCAACTCTTCCTTTATGAATGTTATTATGTTTTATACAACCAGGAGTGAATCACAGAGTGCATCATATCAGGATGTGAAACCCTGAAACTGTCAGTAATCACAAGATTTTCAAGATACATTTGGCTTTAAATGTTTTGTGTATTTTTTTAATGTTCAAGGTTCATATATTGACAAGGTTCACTTACAGGAACAAAGTACTAATGTCCCAGGCGATGTGTGATGTGTCACATGCGAAAGACGCCTACATAGTGTTTTTCATCAAGGAGCTCAATTGCACCATTGTGTACTCTAGAAATAGGAGGATCTGTCAGCGTCAGAAGTGCAAAGAGCTAAATACTCTAGAAATAGGATCTGTCCATATCAGAAGTGCACAGAGCTAAAAAGTAGAATAAAATAGGCAATACTTCCCATAGTAACCAAATCTTATAGTGTCCAAACTCATTAGACTGATTTATATTTGGAGTTACAACAAATTATGGTACAGTTAATTTTATGGTTAAAAGACCATTTTTGACAAATTTTCCTTATTATTATAGATACCATCAGTTTTTCTTTCTTCATTTAGGACAAGGAATCTCACTGTCTATAAAATACGCATTAATAAGACAAATAAACCTAGCTATAATGAAGTATTTGCTGACAATGCCACTGTTTGGAGGATTTTCGGCAAAATAACAATGAACATTGTATGACCAATAAAGTGCTAAAATTCTTATGATTCTCAAATGGCAGATGATTTATTAAGTTTATTTTACAGTTGTTGTGAAATCAGATATGTGTTTGCTTGTCCTTTCTTATATCAGCCCAAATTTCACATTTCTATATACAAAAGATATTTTTAAATTTTACTTGTCCAGAACTATAGTGGGACATATCACAAGACAGACATCATTTACTACCACTGGTTAACCAACCATTAAGATAGATATGAAACAGCAACATGAACAACCCATGGTATTAGACACTTACTAGTGACTAATTATGTCAGCAGACACCAGTTTTACATATGTCAGCAGTCTAATAATTAACCAGTTATAACATTGACTAGGCTATCAGCTGCGCAATACATTCCATGGCATAAAATATATGAACATGTTTTTTTCTTGTTGACAAAATGTCTATTATTGGATGTTGGATATTTAAAACTGTGTTGTCTCTGGGAGATTTAATTGTAGCTACAGTCAAGCAATACTGTCTAAATGTTCATTATTTCACAAAGGCAGACACATAATTTTTTATATTGTTTGTAATAATTTGCATTTAAAAATACAAAAATACAGATCATGTATAATGTAACAATGTTGACATTTTATGTTTTTTGTCTTTTGGAATCACATGACAGTTATCTGCAAAACAATGGTCAAGTCTATAAGCAACTTGTTTCATTCATAACAAAAAAAAGGAATTCAACAATAAACACACTTTGCTTGTCTTTTTCAAAAAGAAAAGAGAAATTCAAATATATTGTTTGGTTTTTTACAGAAAACACAATTCACTTCTTGTTTGTCTATTTTCAGAAAAACACAAAAAACTTTTGGAGCCTATGGAACTCTAATGGGGAGCCAGGTCCTGAATCAGACACAGACTCTGCATATGATGTAAGTACCTATATAATATAGGTAGGGAAATCTGACGTCAAAGTCCTGAATCCGACAAACTTACATGATTTAAGTGCCTCTGTAACATAGGTAGGGAAATGTGATTCCATGGTCCTGAATCAGAAAGGCTTTACACACGATGTAAGTTCCTCTGTAGTATAGGTAGGGAAATGTGATGCTAAGGTCATGAATTGAACAGACTTAACGTATGATGTAAGTGCCTCTGTAATATAGGTAGGGAAATGTGATGCCAAGGTTCTGAATTGAACACAGACTTTACATATGATATAAGTTTCTCTCTAGTATATGTAGGGAAATGAGACGGCAAGATCCTGAATCAGACACAGACTTTACATATGATGTTAGTACCTCTCTAGTATACGTAGGGAAATGTGACACCGAGGTCCTGAATCGAACACAGACTTTACACATGATCCTGAATCAGACACAGACTTTACGTATGATGTAAGTGCCTCTGTAATATAGCGAGGGAAATGTGACGCCAAGGTCCTGAATTGAACAGACATTACGTATGATGTAAGTACCTCTTTAATATTGATAGGGAAATGTGACGCCAAAGTCCTGAATCAGACACAGACTTTACATAATTATGATGTTAGTACCTCTCTAGTATACGTAGGGAAATGTGACACCGAGGCCCTGAATCGAACACAGACTTAACACATGATCCTGAATCAGACACAGACTTTACGTATGATGTAAGTGCCTCTGTAATATAGCGAGGGAAATGTGACGCCAAGGTCCTGAATTGAACAGACATTACGTATGATGTAAGTACCTCTTTAATATTGATAGGGAAATGTGACGCCAAAGTCCTGAATCAGACACAGACTTTACATAATTATGATGTTAGTACCTCTCTAGTATACGTAGGGAAATGTGACACCGAGGTCCTGAATCGAACACAGACTTTACACATGATCCTTAATCAGACACAGACTTTACGTATGATGTAAGTGCCTCTGTAATATAGCGAGGGAAATGTGACGCCAAGGTCCTGAATTGAACAGACATTACGTATGATGTAAGTACCTCTGTAATATAGATAGGGAAATGTGACGCCAAGGTCCTGAATCAGACACAGACTTTACATATGATGTAAGTACCTCTCAAGTATACGCAGGGAAATTTGATGCGAGGTCCTGAATCCAACACAGACTTTACGCATGATGTAAGTGCTTCTGTAATATAGGTAGGGAAATGTAACGCCAAGGTCCTGAATTGAACAGACTTAACGTATGATGTAAGTGCCTCTGTAATATAGGTAGGGAAATGTGACGCTGAGATCCTGAATCGAACACAGACTTTACATATGATGTAAATACCTCTAATATAGGTAGGAAAATGTGACGCTGAGATCCTGAATCGAACACAGACTTATGATGTTAAATATCATCAGTTAACATTCTGTAGTCCCATCATACTGTTGTACAACAGTTTGATTGAATCATCCAGCACACTTTGCTCTGTGCATCCAGTCTCGTCACTAATAGGTCTCTAGGTCAGATCCTAAGAAAACCTTGTGAACACTATAGAGACCACATTCAAAGCCATGTCTTGACTTACATTGGTCAGAATGTTAGCATGAAATATTCAGTATATTCCAGGACAAACATATTCTCCTGATAAACATCTAGACTTTGTTAAATTGGACAAGTGAAGAGCTGAGAGACTTTTTACCTTTTTATCATTTTCATCCCTTTTTTTCTCTACAGTACTTCAGTGGCACTGGTGCTGAGGACAAGGATGTGACACGCACTGATGATGAAGACTACGACATAGAGGGTAGTGGGGATGATGAGATGGAAAAGATGACAGAAGGAGGCGGGAAATACCAGGAGAACAACAAGGACAAGGACAACAGACCTGAAGATGATGAAGATGACGACATAATTGAAAGTGGCAGTGGGATCCTGCCAGTGGAGGATGGTATGTACTGTAACTGCAGTATAGAGGCTCAGTTTTATTTCTTTTTATTCACCGCTTACTGAAAAGTTAAACCTATCCATACATAGACTACATTAACTGAAAGCCTGCTAAGCACAAGGTAATCAGGTCAAGGCAAATAGTGTAGATCCACTATACCCTCCTGTTGGGAGCTGGCTGATCAGGATTGATACTATTTGCAGCTTAATTGCTAGCAATAAGTCTTGTTACTGTTTCATATTATTGATTTAAAGTATGTTAAGAAGTAATATGAGTGACATTTAAATTTTGTTTGGCAAACTCTTGCGTTCTGCTTGAGACAAATTTATTTTGAAATCTGTTTTTTTCTCCTGATACTTTTATGTAAAATTCACTCTTAAGACGAATTCTTTGAATTAAAATTCCTTTTGATACGAAATGATTATGCATCCGTCACATGTTTTCTCACCCTTTCACTGCATTTCAGTTTAAGTAGAAGCAATTAACCCTCACTTACTTTAAATTTAAACCTGACCAAAGCTAGAAATTATTTGCTAGAAATAGAATACAAATGTCTTTGGGCCTCCATTTTGTAATGCCATAGAGTGACGAGAAATCATCACCGTTCATGCTCTAAATCAATTCCTCTTTACTGCTTAAGAAATGTAACATTTACAATTGTCTTATCAATTTAACAAGTAATTTCACTTGTATAAAGTTATCATGGATTGGCATTTTGTCTGAACTTTCCTGGTGAGAATGTTGTTATTAACAGACTTAACTGCTGATCACATGACTTATTGAGGATTACAGCATTATAGTGGAGCACAGATTTACTTGGAATGAAGATTAAATTATTTTTTCACTTCTGACTTACATGACTTATTTTTCTGTTTATGTGGTTGACCACAACAAAACAATAATAGGGTATAAACTAGGGATGTTAACAAATAATCTGATATTTGAATATCAAGTCAGTATTGGAATGGAATTGAGATCTTGGGATTTGAGTACTTTATCATTTTTATTCACTTTTGTTATGTTAGAAGTCAAATTGTAAGGGTATTTCTTTAGTTGATCTTATTGCAACCAAACGACTGGCGACATGTGATTGCACTCGCTCTAGCATACCTCGCACAGCCCCTTCTCCTGCCCCGTCTCCCACCTAGACCCAGTCACATCCACACATCAGCTGTCAAAACAGTTGCCAAGGTGCAATAAAGACAAGTCACTTCAATAATGGGGCAGTCAGCTACACTAATTAAGTAAGACTGACTCTGACCAGCTTTGGTCAGGATCGTGTGTAATAAGTGCAATACAATTTATAAGTCTATACTTTTTTATGTCAATCCGACAGAACTATTATTATTTCTAGAAAAACTAGATCACTGTCAAGCAAATTTTCATTGTATTTACTTTCTGTTTTTGTCATTGTACTTCATAATTGTTATTTTATTCCTATACATGACTGCAACAACAATGCTATTTTGTCACCACTATTTTCTGCTCTGTGATTTTACCACGTTCTCACCGAATAAGAAAAAGTTAAATCTACATACTTTCTGTTGTTCATCACAGGTTTACTTAACACACTTAAGCATCATGAGCTTACAATTTTTAAACAAAACATAATGGATCTCTACAGTAGCCAGTCACAGGTCGTAATTGTCCCTTGTGTATTGGTATCTAAATGTCCCTAACTGACACATTATGGTTTTGGATTAACGTCCAAGTGATACTCTTAGCGATAATCAGCAATCACAATTTAATATCCATTCCCAAAAGACCGATATTACAGATTCTTCTGTGTCAATAACTACAGCAAGTGAAGGGTTAAGAGTCTACTGTTTTGAAACTAGGAGTTGTGGGTTAAAATCTCAGTAGAACCAAAAACAAAAATTTTCCTTTTTTTCCATTCACCATTATTTTAAAACAAGAAATGGACCTGAATTGTTTTACATTTTGCATACAAGTCTCCTTTAAGGCATATAACATAAATATGTTTATTAATTCTTCACAATGTTCTAGGCAGCATTCCCATCAATCTCATTAAAATCATATCCTAACTTTCGCTTCATTACTTTCCGCTCGTTAGGATCTGATAACATCCCGATAAAGGTCGCCTCGAAGTGACCTTTAAGTTATAGATATTAATGAGCCGATGACGTCAAACTTGACTACGCTTGACCAATCAGAAACCTCGTTACACCGCGGTATCTTTGTCAGACAGCGACAAACACTTCACTACCTTTTTCATATTCTGAAGGTGTTCTTCATTGATTCTTAGTTTTTGTTTGAACTGTTTTTGAGTGTGTTTGCTCCCACTACCCGTTATCAGAACCTGGAGAAATGACATCCCGCAAAAACAGCATCGATCAACTAATGAAGGTAATTTCTTTGGCGTTTGTTATACTGGATCGCAAATGTCAATGGGAGCTGCCATCTTGAAAATGTGACGCACCTTTAATCGGAACATCTTGGACATTGCCGCTCAATATGAATTTCCGTAAATGGCCGTAATCTTGCGAAATTCATGAAGTTATACCCCAACATTTTGCAGCCGACGATTTCATTGGCTAATCAAAGGTCAAATTGAGGTGACAACTAATGCAAGGTCATCAGATCCTAACCAGCGGAAAGTAATGAAGCGAAAGTTAGGATATGATTTTAATGAGATTGCATTCCCATAACCTTAAGCAAAGCTCCATATGAAGAGAGAATATATCGTGCTATATCCATATTAGATCCCTTCAACCAATACACCGGCCACAATAGCTAAGTTGGTAGAGCGTCGGCTTGCGGATCGGGAGGTTGTGGGTTCAAACCCTGGCCGGATCAAACCAAAGACTTTAAAGTTGGTAGTAGTGGCTTCCCTCCTAACGCTCGGGGCTAAGGGGACAGCATTATACCTGACTTGTCTGTGTCAGTATAATGGACCGGCCGGATTCAGTCCCTGGGCACCTCATAAGTGCACCTGTGCTATAATGATAGAAATGTCGCTGCACAGTATTGGCAAAAATGCCGGCTTATCCCATCCCATCCCATCCCATCCCAACCAATACAGTTTCTCCCTTTCTGGTCCTAAGACATGTGATAAAACAATACCTTGGTATTGTTTCATCAAAAGTTTTAGATTCATAAATTTAGGATCAGTGCTAGGACACGTGGACACTATTCCTAAATTTCAGATGGTTTTAAGGATAATTCCCTCACTCTTAGCAACCCAGGTTGTTATATTGTTCCTTGTTAAATATACTTTTTATTCATCAATAGTTGCGTAGTATATCCATTTTTGTTTGTGAGTGAGAAATGTGAAAGTGACTGAATATTCATTTCTATAGCCTGATACCTTGGTTAGTGCTCCGTGATGATGAATATTGTCTTAGCCTTCACATTCTAATAAGGCATTGCCACATAGAGGTGATATGATCATCCAGTTCTTGATGGGAGCTATCTGATAAGGATCTGCACTATTTGCTGCCAAGGTTCAAGTATTATGTCCACTTACACTGCAATGTGCAATGTGGTTGTAAGCTAAAAAGAAGTAGAGGTTGTTAAAGGTGGTATCAGACAGTTTGGACCAGAGGTTGTTAATGGTGGTATCAGACAGTTTGGACCAGAGGTTATTAATGGTGGTATCAGACAGTTTGGACCAGAGGTTGTTAATGGTGGTATCAGACAGTTTGGACCAGAGGTTGTTAATGGTGGTATCAGACAGTTTGGACCAGAGATTGTTAATGGTGGTATCAGACAGTTTGGACCAGAGGTTGTTAACGGTGGTATCAGACAGTTTGGACCAGAGGTTATTAATGGTGGTATCAGACAGTTTGGACCAGAGGTTGTTAATGGTGGTATCAGACAGTTTGGACCAGAGGTTATTAATGGTGGTATCAGACAGTTTGGACCAGAGGTTGTTAATGGTGGTATCAGACAGTTTGGACCAGAGATTGTTAATGGTGGTATCAGACAGTTTGGACCAGAGGTTGTTAAAGGTGGTTTCAGACAGTTTGGACCAAAGGTTATTAATGGTGGTATCAGACAGTTTGGACCAGAGGTTATTAATGGTGGTATCAGACAGTTTGGACCAGAGGTTGTTAATGGTGGCATCAGACAGTTTGGACCAGAGATTGTTAATGGTGGTATCAGACAGTTTGGACCAGAGGTTGTTAATGGTGGTATCAGACAGTTTGGACCAAAGGTTATTAATGGTGGTATCAGACAGTTTGGACCAGAGGTTGTTAATGGTGGTATCAGACAGTTTGGACCAGAGGTTATTAATGGTGGTATCAGACAGTTTGGACCAGAGGTTGTTAATGGTGGTATCAGACAGTTTGGACCAGAGGTTGTTAATGGTGGTATCAGACAGTTTGGACCAGAGATTTTTAATGGTGGTATCAGACAGTTTGGACCAGAGGTTGTTAATGGTGGTATCAGACAGTTTGGACCAGAGGTTATTAATGGTGGTATCAGACAGTTTGGACCAGAGGTTGTTAATGGTGGTATCAGACAGTTTGGACCAGAGGTTATTAATGGTGGTATCAGACAGTTTGGACCAGAGGTTGTTAATGGTGGTATCAGACAGTTTGGACCAGAGATTGTTAATGGTGGTATCAGACAGTTTGGACCAGAGGTTGTTAAAGGTGGTTTCAGACAGTTTGGACCAAAGGTTATTAATGGTGGTATCAGACAGTTTGGACCAGAGGTTATTAATGGTGGTATCAGACAGTTTGGACCAGAGGTTGTTAATGGTGGCATCAGACAGTTTGGACCAGAGATTGTTAATGGTGGTATCAGACAGTTTGGACCAGAGGTTGTTAATGGTGGTATCAGACAGTTTGGACCAAAGGTTATTAATGGTGGTATCAGACAGTTTGGACCAGAGGTTATTAATGGTGGTATCAGACAGTTTGGACCAGAGGTTGTTAATGGTGGCATCAGACAGTTTGGACCAGAGATTGTTAATGGTGGCATCAGACAGTTTGGACCAGAGATTGTTAATGGTGGTATCAGACAGTTTGGACCAAAGGTTATTAATGGTGGTATCAGACAGTTTGGACCAGAGGTTGTTAATGGTGGTATCAGACAGTTTGGACCAGAGGTTATTAATGGTGGTATCAGACAGTTTGGACCAGAGGTTGTTAATGGTGGTATCAGACAGTTTGGACCAGAGATTGTTAATGGTGGTATCAGACAGTTTGGACCAGAGGTTGTTAAAGGTGGTTTCAGACAGTTTGGACCAAAGGTTATTAATGGTGGTATCAGACAGTTTGGACCAGAGGTTATTTATGGTGGTATCAGACAGTTTGGACCAGAGGTTGTTAATGGTGGCATCAGACAGTTTGGACCAGAGATTGTTAATGGTGGTATCAGACAGTTTGGACCAGAGGTTATTAATGGTGGTATCAGACAGTTTGGACCAAAGGTTATTAATGGTGGTATCAGACAGTTTGGACCAGAGGTTGTTAATGGTGGTATCAGACAGTTTGGACCAGAGGTTATTAATGGTGGTATCAGACAGTTTGGACCAGAGGTTGTTAATGGTGGTATCAGACAGTTTGGACCAGAGGTTGTTAATGGTGGTATCAGACAGTTTGGACCAGAGATTGTTAATGGTGGTATCAGACAGTTTTGACCAGAGGTTGTTAATGGTGGTATCAGACAGTTTGGACCAGAGGTTATTAATGGTGGTATCAGACAGTTTGGACCAGAGGTTGTTAATGGTAGTATCAGACAGTTTGGACCAGAGGTTATTAATGGTGGTATCAGACAGTTTGGACCAGAGGTTGTTAATGGTGGCATCAGACAGTTTGGACCAGAGATTGTTAATGGTGGTATCAGACAGTTTGGACCAGAGGTTGTTAATGGTGGTATCAGACAGTTTGGACCAAAGGTTATTAATGGTGGTATCAGACAGTTTGGACCAGAGGTTATTAATGGTGGTATCAGACAGTTTGGACCAGAGGTTGTTAATGGTGGCATCAGACAGTTTGGACCAGAGATTGTTAATGGTGGCATCAGACAGTTTGGACCAGAGATTGTTAATGGTGGTATCAGACAGTTTGGACCAAAGGTTATTAATGGTGGTATCAGACAGTTTGGACCAGAGGTTGTTAATGGTGGTATCAGACAGTTTGGACCAGAGGTTATTAATGGTGGTATCAGACAGTTTGGACCAGAGGTTGTTAATGGTGGTATCAGACAGTTTGGACCAGAGATTGTTAATGGTGGTATCAGACAGTTTGGACCAGAGGTTGTTAAAGGTGGTTTCAGACAGTTTGGACCAAAGGTTATTAATGGTGGTATCAGACAGTTTGGACCAGAGGTTATTTATGGTGGTATCAGACAGTTTGGACCAGAGGTTGTTAATGGTGGCATCAGACAGTTTGGACCAGAGATTGTTAATGGTGGTATCAGACAGTTTGGACCAGAGGTTATTAATGGTGGTATCAGACAGTTTGGACCAAAGGTTATTAATGGTGGTATCAGACAGTTTGGACCAGAGGTTGTTAATGGTGGTATCAGACAGTTTGGACCAGAGGTTATTAATGGTGGTATCAGACAGTTTGGACCAGAGGTTGTTAATGGTGGTATCAGACAGTTTGGACCAGAGGTTGTTAATGGTGGTATCAGACAGTTTGGACCAGAGATTGTTAATGGTGGTATCAGACAGTTTGGACCAGAGGTTGTTAATGGTGGTATCAGACAGTTTGGACCAGAGGTTATTAATGGTGGTATCAGACAGTTTGGACCAGAGGTTGTTAATGGTGGTATCAGACAGTTTGGACCAGAGGTTATTAATGGTGGTATCAGACAGTTTGGACCAGAGGTTGTTAATGGTGGTATCAGACAGTTTGGACCAGAGATTGTTAATGGTGGTATCAGACAGTTTGGACCAGAGGTTGTTAAAGGTGGTTTCAGACAGTTTGGACCAAAGGTTATTAATGGTGGTATCAGACAGTTTGGACCAGAGGTTATTAATGGTGGTATCAGACAGTTTGGACCAGAGGTTGTTAATGGTGGCATCAGACAGTTTGGACCAGAGATTGTTAATGGTGGTATCAGACAGTTTGGACCAGAGGTTGTTAATGGTGGTATCAGACAGTTTGGACCAAAGGTTATTAATGGTGGTATCAGACAGTTTGGACCAGAGGTTATTAATGGTGGTATCAGACAGTTTGGACCAGAGGTTGTTAATGGTGGCATCAGACAGTTTGGACCAGAGATTGTTAATGGTGGCATCAGACAGTTTGGACCAGAGATTGTTAATGGTGGTATCAGACAGTTTGGACCAGAGATTGTTAATGGTGGTATCAGACAGTTTGGACCAGAGGTTGTTAAAGGTGGTATCAGACAGTTTGGACCAAAGGTTATTAATGGTGGTATCAGACAGTTTGGACCAGAAGTTATTAATGGTGGTATCAGACAGTTTGGACCAGAGGTTGTTAATGGTGGTATCAGACAGTTTGGACCAGAGATTGTTAATGGTGGTATCAGACAGTTTGGACCAGAGGTTGTTAATGGTGGTATCAGACAGTTTGGACCAAAGGTTATTAATGGTGGTATCAGACAGTTTGGACCAGAGGTTATTAATGGTGGTATCAGACAGTTTGGACCAGAGGTTGTTAATGGTGGCATCAGACAGTTTGGACCAGAGATTGTTAATGGTGGCATCAGACAGTTTGGACCAGAGATTGTTAATGGTGGTATCAGACAGTTTGGACCAGAGGTTGTTAATGGTGGCATCAGACAGTTTGGACCAGAGATTGTTAATGGTGGTATCAGACAGTTTGGACCAGAGATTGTTAATGGTGGTATCAGACAGTTTGGACCAGAGATTGTTAATGGTGGTATCAGACAGTTTGGACCAAAGGTTATTAATGGTGGTATCAGACAGTTTGGACCAGAGGTTGTTAAAGGTGGTATCAGACAGTTTGGACCAAAGATATTTTCCTCAAATTACCAAATAGGTCATTGTTACTAGAAAAGGTCTTGCAAAATGCTGTTCATTGATGCTGTAGAACTTTGAGAACATCGACACATGCATCCTCACTCATCATTGCAAACAGGTATTTCCTGTCTGAGACTTATTGCAGAGATTGCTTATTTAAACTATGAAAACTATGTGACAACTTACTTTTGAGATTGTGTTTTAATGTCAGTCAGGCAGTCCGTTCTGACGTTGATAAATATTTTTAGCAGAAATCATAATCCTGCTAATTTATAGAGTTGGAAAGAAATAAAATTTAGAGTGATTTGTCGCAATTTGTACTGTCTAACAGTATACATTATGTTCAAAATGGTATTTACTTTAACTGAAGTATGAGTTTTTGCAGAAATTTTGCGTAACTTCCCCAAAACAGTGGGAAAAAATTGTTAAATGTATCTGATAAAGGAAAACTGTCGGATACCGTCATTAACCTATGTATCATGTTTAGGAAATGACATATAGTCATGCAAGTTCCCACTTCAGTAGGTCAGTGAGTTCGTTCCGCCTCTTCATGTCCTCTTCAAAACACATTCTGAGTAATTATTGTTTGGCCAAGCCTAGTTAGTCACCGATATCTTAACAAAATAACTAGATAATTAAGTTTGTCATGTTTTGAGGTTGTTTGCAGAAAGTTTCCATTTTTTGTAGAGAGAAAAAAAAATCTTCAAACTATTCTAATTGAATATATTGCGAAGCTGTTGTCATAACATTATGAAGTTGTGAATAATCTTGCACCTTTGTAGAGAAAAAACATTTTGTACTTATGTAAATGGTGTATGTTTTGATATTTTTTTTAGTTAGGTCAATTGGCGTGATCAAATGTCAGTATTTAAATGATGAATTTGTTATTTCAAAACTGCAGATGGCACATTTGCAATAGTTCCAGTTTTACTTCTTCATCGACCATATTTAATGACACTGTTTACATCTTAACTGTATACTCTTTAACATGTGTACATGCTTGGGAAATACATCTGCTTTGCCCTTATCATGTACAGTTTGAAAGTTTTCTTTTCTAGATCTAAGTAAACAATTCAAAATTTAGTTAACATAGTTAACAATTTAATTTTTTTGTAACCAAGTCAAAAGTTGATTTACCCAGTCAAACTGTCAGTAACCCAGTCAAAATGTTAGTAATCTAGTCAAGAAACAAAATAGTGATCAATTCAAAATTTTAGTAACCAATTCAAAATTTTAGCAAATAATTCAAAATCTTAAAGCAAAAATCTTAGTTACTAATTTGAAATCTTTGTTTTTGACTAGCAACACCATACAAGTTAACTGTTCATAATGGTGAAGATTTTGTAGCCAATGGTGCAGGTTTTTTAGTTGATAGATTCTTATTAAAGCAGTCAGGTCTGATTCAACAATATTTTCCTAAGCTGACCAATTCATCCTTAGTATGCCAAGGATGTACTGGAAAATGTTTATAAGGCATTTGTTGGTTAAACAGGCAGTTCTATGAATTTTGTCCTGTAGTTTGGAAACAAAACAGTCCCTAGGGGATCAATTGGATAATGAATGAGACAATGAACTTTGATTCTCTCTGGGTCAAGAGTACCAAGTTTGTTATCTATGTGACTTGTGATGGCTTAGATTTCACTGGATGTAATTGCTTCCCATTTCGTGTTTCTCGAATGCATGGCAAAAAACGAAAAACATTTGAAAAACAGAAATGGCCAAACAAGATTTTTGACCAGTGAAAACCAGTAAATGATGATTTACACACCTATATATGTTTGTTGCCAAATGCTTTAGGTTCCACAGCTGTAAAAAACATGTGACACAAGCAACTCAAATTCAGTGTCTGTGTAGACATGCTCCAAATTATTTATGTATTTATGAAATCAAATAATTTGATAACAATTTACTAATCTTACATTTGATCTGAAGTTGAATGTATAGTGATAGTAATATGTGGCTCTGTTCAGCAGTATTTGTGTATTCACCAGAAGTGACCATTGTCTCAAGAAAGACATGTAACCTGTTGAAAGCTTTACAATTACTTACCATTATACCCAAAGTTATAGGTTGTTTCTTTCAAGTACCTTTCAACCCTATTCCCAAAACTAATTACAAAATGTTAGGATGTTGTGATTAAGTAAGTGAAACATTTCTGAAAAACTTTTGATAGCGGCCATTTAAACCTTTTTATTTAAAATTGATTAGAAATTTTGTTTACCTTGCCTTCCCATTATTGGGTAAGACCAGTACTCGGGTATTAATTAACTAAGGGCCAATTGACAGTAAATAATCTTCCCCAAAGAATGATATTTTGTGGTCAGTTGGGTGTTTAAATCCGTTACTCTTCAATCCAAAGGCCAACATTGTAACCACTACAACACAAAAGCTTACATAAATTAACTTGAAGCTGTTTACAGAGTATCCTGTTTGTTTTTAAGGTGCAATCAACACACATCACTGTCAAACAAACAGGATGTTACCAGCTAACCATTTTTTCAATATTTACAACCTGATAAGTTGTTTTGTTAGTGAAGAAAGGTTTGACTCATTTATTTGTGATGTACTCATACAATGATGTAATGAGTTTTGAAGAAGATGCATCTAATGGTGACTTGGTCACAGTTGATCACATTCGAAGCTTTAAAATGTTCAAAATAAACAACATAAAAGCTGCTTATTTATAATAAATCAGGATATTCATTTTTTGCCAAGGTCGCATTAATTTATTCTCGTCTAAAAGGAAACCAGACAATTACCCATATCATTTTAATCAGTTGAGTATTGATTCATTCTTGTTAGGTTCCAGCCAATTAGTAAGTCTGTATACGTGATTATTACAAGCAGCAAACCACACTGGTGATGCCATTATGTCATTACTTTATTAAACTGGATCTAGTATATACAAATCTAATTATGGATGAATTACAGTCAGTTACTGTTCTTTGTTGGCATTGTTCAGCAATCTTCTGTTCAAGCCTACTGAATCATTCCATGCTGGTCATTATGCTACAGCTGTAAGAAATACTCAAGACTTGTTTTTAATAATACAATCATGTAATCCTTTATATATATTAAATAATGATGAAGCTCCAAATTGTTCAGATACTGTTCTGACAACTTCTAGCATATCCTGAATTAAATTGTTCTGTGGATCAAAATGATTGGTAAGTTAAAGTCCATCATGGATATTCCATGAATTTGACAGCTCAATATTTGTCAGATTTGACCCTTTACCTGTCAGATATGTGGTTAAATTGGCTGTATGGACGGTAAACTAGTAATGACATATGTATCACACCTTCTTAACCAGACATCTTTGAAACAGCTTTTGGCACCTCCTTCCTGTTTGATGTTAGTCAAAGCTAAGCGCCACCCATAATTAAGCACCTGTTGGTAGGTGGTCAGTCAGATGATCCCAGATTTGATGGTCTGGTGGTCAGTCAGATGATCCCAGATTTGATGGTCAGGTGGTCAGTCAGACGATCCCAGATTTGATGGTCAGGTGGTCAGTCAGATGATCCCAGATTTGATGGTCAGGTGGTCAGTCAGATGATCCCAGATTTGATGGTATGGTGGTCTGGTGGTCAGTCAGATGATCCCAGATTTGATGGTCAGGTGGTCAGTCAGATGATCCCAGATTTGATGGTCTGGTGGTCTGGTGGTCAGTCAGATGATCCCAGATTTGATGGTCAGGTGGTCAGTCAGATGATCCCAGATTTGATGGTCAGGTGGTCAGTCAGATGATCCCAGATTTGATGGTATGGTGGTCAGTCAGATAACAGTTTGGATGGACAGGTGGTCAGTCAGTTGATCCCAGTTTTGATGGTCAGGTGGTCAGTCAGATGGTCCCGGTTTGGATGGTCAGGTGGTCAGTCAGATGATCCGGGTTTGGATGGTCAGGTGGTCAGTCAGATGATCCTGGTTTTGTTGGTCAGGTGGTCGTTCAGATGATCTCGGTTTGGATGGTCAGGTGGTCAGTCAGATGATTCTGGTTTGGATGGTCAGGTGGTCAGTCAGATGATCACAGTTTGGATGGACAGGTGGTCAGTCAGATGATAACAGTTTGGATGGTCAGGTGTTCATTCAGATGATCCTGGTTTGGATGGTCAGGTGGTCAGTCAGATGATCACAGTTTGGATGGTCAGGTGGTCGGTCATTTGCTAGTTGGCAGCACTTTTGATGCAGGTTGTACTATCTACATACTGGATCTGCACAGGTAGTGAATTTTAAGGACCTCCTTGGTAATAAGGACAAAATCTGTTATAATTTAAAGTCAATCATCTAACAGCTTTGAAAATACTAAGTTTATACTGTTTATTTGATTTGTAATTAGAGGTTGTAACTATAATTATACACAGCCAGTGTGTTGGTGATTTTAAATTTCTTCCATAGACCTACCAAACTGCTTTGGGAATCCCATGTTGATTCAAATGTGCACAACTAGACTTTGGTAGTCATTGATTTTTCAATCCTATCAATCGCATCACAGTGTGTGTTGAATGGGGCTTTTGACACCTACATTTGTCAAGTAACACATCACATGTTGGTGGGAATATGGTTCATTATGATACAGTCTCTCACTTTCTCTCACTAGTTGTGTTCTTACCATGACAAATTTGTAAGAACATTATACACAAAAATACGTGGAAACAACATCATACGAAGGTAAATTACATGTAAGCTGCAATACAGTGTAGATCCTGATTAGACTGATTCTAATGGGCCAGCAGGAGACTGGCTGATCTAGCTCCACACTATTTTCCATAGCCGGATCAAGCTGTGCATAGGTAGGCCTTGAAGGCTTGGTAGACAGAGCTGCAGAAATTAATGATAATTAAAAATCAAAACTTAAGCTTTAGAAAGCTGTTTAAGGATAACTAAAGCCTATTGGATGGATGGTCAGGCGACAACCCAGTAGGTTTATTTTAATTTGCCTTGCCTTTGTAATCTTGAATATATTCATATTATGCTAACTGGGCATTGTTAGAAGAGCTGGCTTAAGATACCTGAACAGTAAAAAAGAAATAAAATACTTTCCTTTATAAAAAAGAGAAAATATATATCTCGTCCCAGTTAACAGTAGCGTTCTTTAAAAAAAAAAAAAAAAAGCTACAATTTTCTAGTGAAGAAGGCATTGGTGAGCAACAATGACCAGATAGAAAAAACTTACAAACACTGAAGCAGACTAGAAAGTAATTATTCCATTCTGAGATTCAGTAAGGGTCCAGATAGCTTTATTAAATAGCTCCTTCTCTCACTCTGCCATTAAGCACACAATAAATGTAATTGTTTTTTCCATGATCCACGCCATGATTGACAGGCCTTCAAAACTGTGTCCTTGACTAAGCCCCATAGCCTGCAGTCAGAGTCTTACTATAGGCATAAACCCCTTGGACAATTTGGAATGAACATTAGTCAGAAATATTTCATGAACTTTATCTGCAAGTAGAGAAAGACGTGTATCAATATTTGTTACAGTGTAGTGCAAACAAAACATTTCTATGTAGACCTGACTGATAACTAACAATCTTTCAAATCTAGTTAGGGCTTTGTTGCCAGAATACACATAATGTCCTTGAAAAGATGTTAGGTTGCATTTCCTTATACTTATAGTTTTGTTTTTTTTAAATACATTTTATACCAACACAGTTTTGTCATTTTGGTAATGTCAAGCCTTTATTTGCAGACTACAATCAGCATACAAATGTCAGGGTAGAACCACTCCTACAAAAGGCGAAGAAGAGGACCACTTTATGACATAAATTGACATTGAAGCATAATAACTGCACGTCATGTACATTAAGTCTAATGTTACAATAAAATTGTCCACCAAATCTGAGGCTCAAACTAAGAAAGGTGCAGCCAGTTGAGGACTCTAACTCTGTATCCTTCCTTGTCAGAATAATTGCTCTACAGTCTGAGGTTAACATTATCTTCCTTTTTCTAAGCATTTATAAATTGCTATATACTTATTTCTTATACTTATAGGCAAAGAGTGAAGATCCAGATCAGCCAGCTCCCAGCTGGGTTTTGTCTGATCATAGCCTGCACTCAGTGTTGCCAAGTCTATCAATAGGTCTAGTAAACTCATCATGTAGTTTTACATTTATAACTGAGAAATTAGCATAGGCTATTACCAGCAGTAGCCAACATAGTTGTAAATGATTTGTACAGTTCCAGCTTTACAGCCTGTGTTAGCCTGTGCAGATCTAGCTCTATATTCAGTGTTAGCCTGTACAGCCAACTCCAATGGGCAGACTGGATTCTCTCCCAGAATGTTTGAGGTCAAAGGGTTGTGTACACTATTGATCTACTGCTTGTCACTTTAAGACCATTTGCTATTTAAATCTTTCAAGCCTCCCAAACATCATGCATCCTTAGTTCTCAGTGTACAGCCATGTTTTGTGTTTTGAATGGTTTCTTGACATGCGTGCAGTCCTAAGATCCCAACTTTCATGGAAAAGCTGGCACAGTCTTCAAAACAAAGAAAACCTAAAGAAAAATATAGCATGTTGAAATGAGGCTTGCTGATGGTTATTGTAGATGTAACAAATTGCCAAACAATGAACAAATATTCACATTCTCACTTGGCCCTTCCTTATTTTTAGAAGTAGAAGTTAAAATAGAAAAATGATGGAAATGATGCGGGAGGAGAACACCCACAAATATATATTGAAATTTCTTTCATTTTTAAATTTTATATGAGTTGTTAGAAGTGATTGTAATAGATTTAACTATTAAGAGTTGGCATAACTTCACTATATGAGATATACATTACTTTTAGGATCTTTTACCCACACCACACCCTGGGAATTTTGTCTGGGCCTTGATCATATTTCTTTAAAAAAAAGCTGGATTTTACAAATAATATGCTTATTGTCAGTTATTTACAATGCCTTGAGGGGAGATCAGTTCTTCCTTCTTTTGTTTTGTAACAAACTTTCCCTTATCGAAACAACTGGAATGCATTACAGGTATTTTTACTACATCCTGCTTGTTGGCCAGTTATCTGCATGTTCATGATAGCTTTGTAATGGACCTGCAACTGATTGAGAAGAAATCTGTATACCTTATCTTGTCATACCTGTTCAACAACACAATCTCATTTTCCAGCAACCAAATGCAAAGATTATCCGACTTATTGCTTGAGTCTTAAAAGCAAATAGTTCATATTCAGATCAGATAGATAGGGGAGGAAGGGGGTGCAGTGTTCTGGATCTACAGTATTTGCAGATGTCTGAGAAATAATGTGAGGATATCTATTTTAGCAGGTTAGGAGTTTAATTCTGGTTGAACAAGTATTGTTGACAAACAAGTTATCCTTTAACACACATTAAAACTCAAGAGATAATAAGGGAACTTACGCGTAGTCATCACTGCACCTGGACCAGTAACAGGAAAAAACCAACAAAGGAAAATTGACAGTTTTCCTTGTTTTCCTTTTCATGATAATGTGTTTCTGACAGCTTCTCTTGTTACAAAGGATAAAGTTGTGAGGCAGAGTGTACAACCATGTAATTGAATTATGCATAAATTTTATTGTCAATTTGGAAGTATTATTATTGATATATTTGTTGTTGTCTGAAACAAATGAATTATTAACCAAAGATAGAGTCCTTTCTTTTCATCATTTATTTAGCTAGTGAAAATTGCTACTTTTACCTTTTTCAAATGTTTATTATCATTGGCAAGGTTTTCAAGTAAGTAACCTAGCAAAACCACAAGAACAATTATCTTGTGTTGTTAAGCTAGAACAGACTTGCTTTAGTTGGTCAGGCCTTATATGAAAGTCCATGTCCATGTAACTCTGAAGTTACCTCACAGTTTATGGCACCAATGTGCCTTAGGATAACTTAATGAACAAGAATTTAACTGAATAAAAAATTTGCCAGAGCCCTATTGAAAAGACTGGAACCCTGTTCAAAGGGATGCTAAAATACAAATTAAGTTAATTTGTAAAATGATCTTAGCCTGTGTAAGTTAACTTCAGCGCTCTTTCAAAGATGATGTTACTTAAACTCATACAATTTTCTGAATTCATTACCCATGTTCAACCAATTCCAAAGTGACTCAAAGTGACTCCAATAAGCTCTGCCAGTTTACAGCCGAAGTTATTTCTCATAACCTCCTAACACTCTTTTTACTTCAGTTGAGATTTATGGAAGAGCCTATGATAGAGCCTTAGTATTAAACCCCCCCCCCAAAAACTGCCATTTATTTTGACCTTTACTAGCTAAGTTGTGTGTGTGTGTGTACAGGACATGTTCATCTCTCACATCAGATACACTATTGAATAAAGAAGATACAACTGTCAAGTCAACACATTCACTGCTGACACATTGCCTGTTTGGTTTGTTGACCCTTACTACGCTAGATTTTTTACATCAGCATGCAACGATGCTTTGACTTAATGTTTAAAAATCAACAACAGATAGTGTAGAGTCTGATCAAGCAGATTTGCCTTAGACCGATCAATTTTGGCTTAGCAGGTTAGAGTTTGTACGTCTCTCACATTTTCGTTCATACAGTGCCAACATTGCTGCGTCATTGTTACCCATTGCATGATAAATGACCAGGTCTAAAACATTTCCAAGAATGTTTCCAGGCATAAGGTCAAGATGTGGCAATTTGATGTGTTAAAAATCCTAACAGGATTATCAGTTAAAAGGCTAAAGGACAGGTAGACAAATACAAACAATAGCTAACATGCAATGAACATAGAGGCTCCTATTAGCACTGAAAAGTGATCTAAAATGTTAAATAATGTATGCTGCACCCTGTGATGTGTGTTAAGAACATGGGGAGATTTCCAGCTAACTGTAGTGCACTGATGGTTCTACCCCTACATAAGTCTGGGGTCTTCCTCCACCAATAATTAGTTGGACATCACCTCTATAGGCTTACATGTAATTTTGTAGTTGCAATGTTACAAAAAGCGAAACAAAACCAATAATTTTACTTGTATTACTATTTAAACACTCACCTCATATATACTGTTGGATTTAAAAAAACAAAACAACATTGAATGATGTATGTCTTTTTGTATTTTCTGTACTTCGTGTGAGAATTTTAAATGACATACATAATCATATTAAAACCACACTTACATGAAAATCTTCCAGTATTTCCAGTAATAATTTGAAAGAACTACTCAACATGATTATATAACATAACTATATGTATTTTCTCTCCTGTATTTCCAGTGATCGTTCCAGAAACAAACAATGGTGTTGCCTTAGCTCCCAAGACAACATCTACGCCCCTCACGCCCTGCCAGAATTTGCGTAAATCAGCACTGGCTGTAGCCCAGTTTGTCCCTGAATGTGACCTTGAGGGCAACTTCAAACGCCGCCAGTGTATCAGGGAGCCCCTACAGGAGATGGTGTGTTGGTGTGTAGATGTTGCCGGCAGGGAAATCACAGGCACCAAGCTTAAGTCACCCACTCTGCCTGGATGTGATTTTGGTAAGTTCCTGCAGGATACGTTCAAAAGAAGTTTTGCTTTAAAATATGTTGAAACATCATTTCGCCATTTGTCAGTGTGGCAGTAATCTGTCATTGTCATTCTTAATTACTCCTAGCACCTTCAGGTCTGCCATGAAGCCTCCTGCCACAAGCTAAAGGGTGGTCCGCTAGGTGGTATATTATTCTGCTGGGTGGTATATCAGTCTGCTGGGTTGTTTTTGGTCTACCAGGTGGTTTATTGATCTAATTGGTGGTTTATTGGTCTGCTGAATGGTATATCAGTCTGCTGGGTAGTATATCAGTCTGCTGGGTGGTATATCAGTCTTCTGGGTTTTTGGTCTACTAGGTGGTTTATTGATCTACTTGGTGGTTTATTGGTCTGCTGGGTGGTATATTAGTCTGCTAGGTTGTATATCAGTCTGCTGGGTTGTTTTTGGTCTACCAGGTGGTTTATTGATCTAATTGGTGGTTTATTGGTCTGCTGAATGGTATATCAGTCTGCTGGGTAGTATATCAGTCTGCTGGGTGGTATATCAGTCTTCTGGGTTTTTGGTCTACTAGGGGGTTTATTGATCTACTTGGTGGTTTATTGGTCTACTGGGTGATATATCAGTCTGCTGAGTTTTTGATCTACTAGGTGGTTTTTTGATCTACTAGGTGGTTTATTGATCTACTTGGTGGTTTATTGATCTGCTGGGTGGTATATCAGTCTGCTAGGTGGTTTGGGTCTACTAGGGGGTTTATTGATCTACTTGATGGTATAACAGTCTGCTGGGTTGTTTGGGTCTACTAGGGGGTTTATTGATCTACTTGGTGGTTTATTGGTCTACTGGATAATATATCAGTCTGCTGGGTTTTTGATCTACTAGGTGATTTATTGATCTACTTGGTGGTTTATTGATCTGCTGGATGGTTTATTGATCTACTTGGTGGTTTATTGATCTACTTGGTGGTTTATTGATCTACTTGGTGGTTTTTTGATCTACTAGGTGGTTTATTGATCTACTAGGTGGTTTATTAATCTACTTGGTGGTTTATTGATCTACTAGGTGGTTTATTGATCTACTTGGTGGTTTATTGATCTACTAGGTGGTTTATTGATCTACTTGGTGGTTTATTGATCTACTTGGTGGTTTATTGAACTACTAGGTGGTTTATTGATCTACTTGGTGGTTTATTGATCTACTAGGTGGTTTATTGATCTACTGGTGGTTTATTGATCTACTTGGTGGTTTATTGATCTACCGTATTTTGCGGAATATAGCCCGCAACTTTTTTTCTCAAGATGGCGGCCTGCGGGGAATATTCCAGTGCGGGGAATCTGTTGACAAATTCCCAATTTTTGTCAGCTGCCACTTACCTAAGATCAGGGAAATTGAATGCAGGCTTAACTGAACTCCTTAACCTTTTTGCCCTTTAAAAGTGCGACCTTCAGTTTAATAATACTCTTTGCAGAGGACATTTACAGCATACTGGGGTCAGAATTAAGGACCATCTCACAAAAATTCGCAACCACTTTCGTCGCCAAGCGTAACGTGAACAGTTTCGAGCATCGGATGGTGGTTCATGACTATTTTGCAAACATGTATATGCACTCGTTCTTGGTGCTTTATGTGACTTTTTTCAGTTATGTACATTAGCGGGGACCTTTTGAAAGACGAAAAAAGATTAGTCGTGTAAATTTTAATTTAGCAAACTAGACGGCCGATTTCCGTTCTCTTTCGCATAGCTGACTACTTCAAGCTTGAAGCCGGCAGTGTGGCTTTTCCATGAAAGCATCTTAGAAGTGATGTTGTTTTCAATTTTGGGCAAAATATATACCGATACCCAGTATGGTATGTTGTTTGCATTTCTGTTTTAACACATATCACGCTGATAATTACGCTGCACAGTTATATCAATCAATCATCTTTAATTGTCACTTTTGTCGCTAACATAAACTTAACAAACAATAATTTACATTCTTTCTAATGCCACTGCACGGCAATTACATTTTTGCACGTATCAGCCTATCGTGCCCTGATTATTCCAATTAAACACTTAATGCGTTATCATCAAAATAACCACCCCTACTGTATTGCACCATCCCATTATCTATAAATAGCTCTCACTTTACCGACAAAAGGTCAGCTTTTGTGTTACAGCAGAAGGCGAGAAGGATTATCGATCGATATATGCATTGTAGTGTTATGTAACACTGTGTAGATCACGCTGACTTGGTGTGATACAGTTGACACGTGTTTGACCTGGGAATATGGCTTTTTTACACATAACATATCGATACAATGGGTGCGGGGAATATTCCGCAGCGGGTTATATATTAACAAAATTTTTAAAAACACTAAAAAAGGGCCATGCGGGGTGTATTCCAAGGGGGGTTGTATTCCGCAAAGCACGGTACTTGGTGGTTTATTGATCTACTAGGTGGTTTATTGATCTACTTGGTGGTTTATTGATCTACTAGGTGGTTTATTGATGTACTAGGTGGTTTATTGATCTACTTGGTAGTTTATTGGTCTGCTGGATGGTATATCAGTCTTCTGGATGGTGTATCTGTCTGCTGGGTGGTGTATCAGTCTGTTTGGGTCTACAAGGGGGTTTATTGACCTTCTTGGTGGTTATTGGTCTGCTGGGTTGTTTATTGGTCTCTGCTGGATGATTTGGTCTCTGCACAGCTAGTTGAGTTTTGGATTTCCAAACAATTGAGATATATATATTTACGGTAAAAAATGTTTAAAAAATGTTACCATTATAAATTAATAGCTTTTGGTTCTTACAAGTAACCCCACCTGTAGGAATGACTTCTTTAATTCATAAATTCCACCTTCAAAATCATTCATTTTCAAATGCATGGGAGAACCTGAGCACAAGTGTATTTCTGCTTTATTTTGTTTCCATTGCAGGTGAAAATCTGAGTACGTGCATATTCCAATTGGTCCAGTATAGCCAGGGTCTACTGGGTCAGTACCAGCCATCATGTACCTTAGATGGACGCTACGAGCCAATGCAGTGTCGTGGTGATGAATGTTGGTGTGTCGATGAGAACGGCAATGAAATGCTGGGTACTATCAAGAACAAACCACAGAGACCAGACTGTACTTGTGAGTATATCACTATTGTTGACTAATATTGTCTGGACCGATTATCATATTACATCATTAATAACCCTTGCTTAATCTTGATTGTCTTCTTAACATAAACATGCACTTTTATAAAGTGTTTCTAAAATGGCAAGATTATGTAAACAGTTGTGCAAGGTATTACTCAAGTTGGTCACCCTTTAAATTGCAAAAGGCTGGACCATTTTCTGACCAGTGCTGGAAGTGCAACATGTGGAGCATCGTCAGATCCAGTAACTTTTAAGCCTTCTTGTTCAAACCCATGCCTCAACATAGCCAGTAGTTGATATGATGAGTCAATAATTGTTCAGCTTTTCACAGGAATTCTTTATAAGAACATCTTGTTTTCTATGCATTACCTTATAAGCAGTGGGTTCAGTATTGGTTGTTACAGAATAAAGTACAATAAAGGATAAGTATGTTTACATCTATAATACCAAAGTCGTAATAAAATGGAAGTGGTATAGCTCTCTTGCTAATGCTTAAGCAAATATAAGGGTTGTGCCACAACTGGTTGGCCCAGTGTCATGTTAATGTGACCTGATGTATCATTCTATGATAGTGCCAGGTATTCATGGCATGCTATGTACAGTGAAGGCAGCACTATATCTGCTTCAAATGGACACTGTCTCCAGATGACTGAAATACTGTTGGTAGGATGGGAAACCCAAATAGACACACTAACATCTATTATAATGTTTCTCTATGAAAAAGCATTTCAACCATTTATGCTACCCCTATTTATATTCCAGTTGTTGCCACCACTCCAAAGTCGGTTGTGAAACCCAAGCCTGACAAGACTGAGCAGCCCACCAAGGCTATCTATGATATTTCATCAAATAAGCCAGATAATAAGGTGGAGGTTGTTATACAACCAGGCAATGGTAATGTACAGCTTTTACTGGAAAGTCTAGGAAATCTCCCATTTAAACTTTTGTTAACCCATAATTTGCTACATCATTTACTAAGAAAACAAAATTTTAGATTCTTGCTAAGTAACTACTTTCAAGGGTAACATGATATATTGCTAAAGCCTCCGAAGCAGATAATGCAGATTTGGTTCTGACATTTCCCATTTTTTGCCTAAGTTTGACCAAGTTTTGCTCATAGTCTAAGAGTTAAATGTCAAGTCAAGATACAAGTGCTTTAAACTTTATTAAAACTCTGGCTGTTACGTCATGGGGCAATGTGTGGAAAGTAGTCATGCCAAATGTCTTAAACCCTGTGGCTGTTATGTTATTATAAGGGTGAATCCAGGACCATCTGCTATCAAACTCCAACCAATGAAAACAGACACATTCAAAATTTGTATTAGCTGTTTCACACAGGAAGCTGCCGACCTTATATTTAAGACTGTCTTGTCTCCAGTGCGATGATGAAACGAAAAAGCATTCACATAAATTCTGTAGCAGTAAAACTCATCAAATGTTTACATGAGTTGGTCCAACTTCTTTAACCTTGATGCAAACATGCCTTTAAATGCAACACTAAATGAACTTTGAAGTTATAAATGAATCACCATCCAGATCGCTAAGGATACAGCATCCAGTGTGATGTAACCAGCATTAGGCACAAGTGATCTACCCTTCTGTGGTAAACCAGTCTTGGTTTTCAACCCTTAATCTTCTACTTATGTCAACTACATAAGTTGTACATTTTGAGATAAGATTGTTTAACAAATACAAAAATTATAAATGTCAGTTTATCATTGCTGGTTCTTGAGGTGCTTTAGGATAGAATTTTAAGGTTGAAAAGTGACTAATACAGATACAACTATGTGCTAGAAATTTCTTCGTTGAAAGATATAAAAATAAGTTATATCAATTAAATAGACTCTGTGTATCTAATGTGTACTTTTCCAAGATAATGAAAACCAGCATTGACTTGTAAGTTTCTACAAGGTCCTTGTTTCTTGAAATATTTCTGGCCTCTTGTATGCACTAAAATATGGAATTTAAAGATTTGGACTTAATTTTTATTTTCTGCTGAACCTGGGAACAGCAAGTGACATAAGTTGTTGCAATCTTGATGCCACATGTAATGATATGTTCCTGTTGCAGAAATTGAGCCAGAGGTTTTGGAGGAGGAGATGAACACAGCAAATGATGCCGAGACACTGGAACCCATGGAACATAACCAGGGCATCATGCAGCAGCCTGGACTCCTTGCTGGTACATGCACACATAGAGAAAATATGTTGTACACTCCCTTAGATTATGTCTTTTTTTTCTCATGTTAAAGTCATAGCCAGCCTCTCACCATATGGGACTAAACTCCAATCAGGGACTATCAAGCATATAGTAAGCTATGTCCCCTACCTTGACGTATAAGATTCAGTCATTTTACCGACGTATAATCCCCTTGCAGGTATGTACAAGTATAGGGACGATTATATGAGCTCCAGGTCATCTGGAAAAAATGTACATCCACATGTGGATCTGTCTGAACATGATGACTCCATTGATCTGCCACTTGTTAATAACCCATACTGGGAAAAAGCAATCTGTCACAGATTTGTTAACCTGCACTCCCTAAATGAATGTGCTTAGATTTCAATTTGAGTTAAACCTCAACTCACTGAGCCCTACAGCCAATGAACCAGTCATCCCCTAGAGGCATTTCCCCAGTCATCCCTTACACCTGGTGGGGGTCTTACCTGCCTCTCATGCCTAGACACATCTGGTATGGTGTACTGGTCTGTGGAAGATACTGGGGGTGGTTGTTTACACAACACAATAAACATGTCATTTTGGATATACTCTAAAAGGATATTTTCACTTAGTTGTAGCACAGAAAGTGCTTTACACAACCATGTAATTTTTAACACTTTATGAAAAAAAATACTTTGGAAAAGAATGAAAATAACAGAGTCAACATAATGATTCAACAGTTACTTATTTTCATCGGGTTTTACCTTAAATCCTGATTGTAAGAGACCATTTTTTTCGCTTGACAGTTTACAGCTATCAGATTACATTTCAAATGACTACCTGTAACATAAAATATAATTGGCCTCATCATTTTTTTATGTTTTTAACACTGCTTTATATAATCTCGAAATCAAATGAATAACTCAAAACAGTCGGCCGTCTTTGATTTAAAGTTGTGATTTACTGGTAGTTTTTGAAAATAATGCTCATAAATTTCATATTTGATTGAAAACTTTGGAGATTTCCATGAGTTAGATTTTGTCATTAAAGTCTTATCTATTGATATCTGCAATTATTGTATAATAATTGGATCTGATGGTAGTTCCATATATCCGCCGATACATGTGTATAAGTAGGAAGCTAACAGCAAGGCACATAACCGTTTTTCTTTGTCTCGAAATAGTTAATTAAGTGTGTGTACATCCGGGCTACATGAAATTCTAATACATAATGTAATGATGTTTCTAATTGGCTGAAATTCAAAGAATTAATGAAACATTTTGCAGCTTTATACGATTGTATTTCAGCCGAGAAATGTTATAATTTAGATGTGAATTAGAAAAAATGTCATCGATTTTGCTTTGTGTCGATACATTTTATAAATAACAGAATAAAAGGATTTAAGCTGATATATTTAGATTGAGATCACATTTGCATTTACGATACTGCGATGTATTTGATTGGCAGAGACTCAGCATATATGCTGTGCACATTAAAGCGGCTTTCATTAGAAGCCGAGACCTTTTCAATGCCACGTTGATGCGGCATTTGGAGTCAGACGTAAGTAAAATGCGACGAGATAAGGTGTCTCCCAGCATGAGGGGGCTGTTTAAAGCGCCGCTTTAATGCGTCACTCGGACCTAATGGGTTAAGGATGCCATCCAGCTGAACAATTGTTCTATGCAAATAATGATATTTTTACCGCAACTTTCTCCTATCATAAAGATGACTATTCTTGGGGTTTTTATTAAAGGTTTCCCCCCATGTAGGTATATAATATAGCCTGTCTTTGTTTCAGCCATCATCGGAGGAGCAGTGGTTGGTCTCCTGTGCATGGTGTTAATCGTCATGTTTATTGTATACCGCATGCGCAAGAAAGACGAGGGAAGCTACCCGCTAGATGAACAGAAATACCAGAATTACACCTACAGCAAGGCCCCGGACAAGGAGTTCTATGCTTAATGATAACGTGCCAAGTTAGCTGAATATTAAGCGAGGAGTGGTTGGAAGTTAGAGGGAAGAGGTCTAAGAAGTTGGGATGTGGGAGAGGGAGAGATAAGGGGGATAGAGTATCTCTCTCTCATAGTGATCATTCTTTGTACGTTAAGCTACATGTGTTACAGGAAACAAAAGAACTTTCACTTTCCATATGATCTTTTTTTTTTTTGAGTGTAGAATATTTGATAAATCTGCCAGCCACACAGTTTTTGTGCAGATTTACTTTGTAAATCAGTAGGGTTTTTTTTTAATTGGGGTGTTGAAAGATTATAAGTAGTAGGTTGTAAGCTAATAAAATAGGGCAAACACATCAAATACAATATGGGTTGAATTACAAACAAAGTATGGGTTGGATAGCTGGCTTTGGAGTAGAGAGTAAAATGTTAAATACTATTGGAGGAACTGCTTTAGTGAAGTGAATAATTGTATAGTAGCCAAATTTATTACTTCTTTACTCATTTACAACCTTCTGGGACAACCCCCAACAGAACGTTTTTTTTATCATTTTGTACACATTTTCATTGTGGAAATAGTAGAACTGACCATACTGTGATGTATGTTCTTATAGCTTATAATGTGTTACATTAGAATACCTGGGAAATTTTTTTTGCTGGAGGGTGGGTTCTGTACATTTAATTAATCAGCTATTATCATGAGTCAAGATGGAGGTAATACAGAAAAATGCCTTAGAAACGTCTGTAACATACTTGTAGACCTCCTCAAATGTGTACAAGTGGGGTTTTGTGAGTATATCTATACTATAGAATCCATGTAGTAATGTAGTTGTATTACGGTTATATTGTACAATGGATCACTCTGTAACTTGGATCATCTTGTAATGTTGTTGACATTGTTTTGTTCATATCATGTTAAGGTTCATCAATCCAATTCACAAAAAAATATAAAACAAGACTGCACAGAAAGAATGCCTGAAAAAATGTCAATGTTTTCAACATTTAAGTGAATCCGATCATTAGAAGTTTTCACAATATTTTAGCAAGTGTTAAATCAAATTTTTTATATTCATGATTTAAAGATGATGATTTCTGTTTGAATGGTTTTTATTTAATTATAGAATTTGCCCTAAGAAAGTTTACTTTATTTTGAAAGAAAACTGATCTATAATGAGGAAAATCTGGCATTTTAACAGACCATTCTTGGCATAAAGTTCAAACCTGATTTATACTACCATCCATTATATAATCTTCGAGGTATTGGATAAAATGTATTCTTCCTTTACAAAAACCTATATACACTGTGGGAAAAAGCATGTTTAAACGTTAATGCCAGAAAAGCTGCATCCCAGTTGTGTTAAGATTGTGTTAAAAAGATCAATGTAATTCCATTGAGTGCCTACCTTTCATTGAGTATTAGGAATAAAGACAATTGGCTTAATTAAAAAGTAATTGGACAAGGCATTATTGAATTTATAAACATAGCTCTATTGGAAAGGATTCTTTTAAAAAATTAAATCTCAGGGTACTAGACTTGCTTCTGGCAGAATGGTTAAACACAAAATTCCAGATATGTTTTTTTTTTTTATGTGTTTTTTTTCAATGCAGTTAGTCTCCAAACTCAACTTTAGCTTTTGTGGTTGTGCATTGTGAGTTAAAAAATAAACCCAGCATGAAACAAGAATGTGTTTCTCTTTGTTTGATGAAGGTACATCTTGCAAAAGAAATAAGATATTAGTTTCTGTAGAAAAAAACAACAACATTGTTGACTTTGGTGTGTGGTTAGATATTTTATGTTACATGCTTACATTTATAACTTTCAAGCTGACAGGTTAGTTTTCCCTTATTCGATTCACACTATACTACTTGTACTTACTTGCAGTTGGGTAGACATTTTGTTTTACAATGTGGTTTTTCTGTAACGTTGATGTTCATTACTTAAAAACTGATCATGGTGGCAATTTTCAGCTAAAAGACTATGATGGCCAGGATTGTTATTTAACTGTCCTGTATAAAAAAATCCTTCATTGGCTAACCCAGACACTGGGGAAGCTTCACAGCACATTAATGAATACTGTCCAGTTTAAATCAACAGTTTCAAAAAAATCCACACTGAAATAGGATGATATTTTCCATCTGGGGTGATTGATATTTAGTGAGTCTTTGTTGTTAACTGTCTTTTCTGTAAGTTTGAGTGGCTTTATTTCATGTCATCTTCAAAATATTGAGCATGCTCTGTTTATTTTGGGCATATGAACATAACGGGTCTTTGTGGGAACATTTGAACAAATTTGTCCATGGTTACACAAAAATATGGAATTTTTTTTTTTTTTTCTGTCTGTTCACCACCATTTATCTACCATTTCTGGGTCCCCTGATACCCATACAGGGCTGCCCTGTGACAGGTATCTGTTAATACTAAGCTACCAGCACATCTGGTTGCAGTAAGGTAGATCTTGATCAAATTTCCAATGGGAGCCACTTTGCACTTACCCAAAGTACCCCTGTTAATCATCAATAGCCTAGCCTAGGTTGCCTGTCCACTAACCAACCAAAAACATGATTTGTTGCATTTTTTTTTAACATAAGATAATTTCTTAATATTACTTACACATATTTTGTTGAACCATTTGTTTCTCTTTTTGATAAAAGTTAAAACTATCACAACACAAAATGTAGGTTTGCCAATTTTACACTTAAATGCTAAGGCTATGTTGCAGATAGTTTTATTCTTTTGGAGATGTACAGTTTTGGATGTTGTTGAAACATGGTATACACTTTTGTTTTTCGTCAGTTTAATATCAGAAAAACACATTTTTCTGGAAATATTTTTTCGAGTCAGTCACTGGACCTCTCTTTGGCCATGAAAGCAGCAAGCTTTATGTTAGTTTCTGCTGAACCAAAGTGTGTTGTATGTTAGTTTCCCGCCTAGACCATTCAATATTTTCGTGTATAAGTTAAATAATAAGTTTATTTCGGATTTTTTACAAGAAATGTTAACAAAATACAGTTGTATTTTTTGTATCTCAGGTTTTGATTTGTTTATAAATTGTTTGTTTAAGTGCGATAACAAATGCAAAATTTTGCATGTCTTTATGACAAAGCTGTAACATATGGGCTTACTATAGTTCGAAACATTTACCATTTGTTGATTTCCTCACTTTGTATTTTGTTATTTAATTTGTAGGTCTAGAAGATTATAAGGCACTTTTCAGCCTCATATCATTGGGTTTCCCTAAGAAAATATAGAATAATCTGTTGATATTGTTGTTTGCAACTGCTTTATGAATAACTCATTTATAAATTTTAATAATGGCTAAAAATATTCCTCCTACACCTTCACTTTAAAGTGATTCATTTGTTCTATCAATTTCCTTTCACATTTGAAATGAAAATGTTAAATGCAGTTAATTGTTTGCATTACTTTTGAAATTATTGCAAAAAATCTGTAAAAAACAACAACAACCAGGCTTTTTCTTTTGTTTAAATAATTATTAAAGTTGAGTGTAAACATGTTTTAAGAAATTCTCTAAAACTTATTTCTATCTCAGGGCTATGTCATGAAGATGTACTTTATTTATATTTCCACTATTTTAATCCATACAGCTGCTTTCAAGAATTTGCACAGTTGTTTTACTAGGAATCTCCTTTCGCCAACTGTTGCTAATAAACATTTCTCTTTGGTTGTGCTTTTTTAATCTAATTGTTTTGCAAATTGTTTATTTTTTTCATAGTTTTCCTTTATATTTTAATTCAGTTGTAGGAATAAGAAGCCAGTGATGTTTGCACATTCGGGATAATTGCATGAAGGTTGTACTGAAGTGTTGACAATTTGACATTTCAATTGCTATTTTTGTTTTACAAATGAGCAGAGGACACACACTATAATCACCTGGAGTGACTAGTTCCAGTTTTAATCTTCCCAGGTTTCAGTTGCTATGGAAATTATGAATGTGGTCAAACATGAAGAGGACCAACACTATACCACCATAAGGTTAACATAGTATGCTAGTATTTCCATACAGTAACATGTGTCCTCTCCTCTTAGTCTGTTAAGCATGAATTGGGTTAGATCTATACAAGTAGTGTAGGTACTAATCCTGACCCACTCTACTTGTTTCTAAGTCTCTTCACTTACAAGGGTGCTTTTACCTGTGTGTGAACCTTTTATCAAGTAACTTTGTATGAGTGTCTCACTATACTAGCAGTCTAAGGGGTTTTTAAGTCATGTTTTTGGTTCAGAGTTTTGTTTTGTTCAACCTGTATAAAGGCACGAACACTAATGCGCCATGTAATCACAGTTTATCAGAGTTTTATGTCTATATAATGTTGTACAGAACAAGAAGTGAGAAAAATAAGTTTAATGTATTACTAGATGTATACCCAAAGATAGATATACATTCAACAGACGTGTCAAAGAACCTTTAAAATGATTAGGAGGTTTTATTTATATTTTTTATTTGTTTCCAATGATAATTTGCTTATATTATGTATATTTTTTTCAAACCTGACCCCTCCACCCTCTACCTGCTGTTTAATCCTCCCCACCCTTCTTTACCAGAGAACACAGACAACATTACTCGAGCTGTAGGTCAATCTGAAACTAAATTTATTAAAGAAATGAAAACTTCTTGGACAATTATTCCTGGTTTCATCTGTTGACTTGTACATTGAATCAGGTTATAATTCACCTGGAAGAATAGGATTGTAACAAGATGATGGCTAATCTATAGCATTGTTGATTTATTTTATCCTTGATCAACAGTAAAATTATTGTTTATTTAGCCCTTGCAAAATGCATTAAAATTTATTATGTTTTGAAAATTTCGAAAAAGAATTTTTTTTATGTATCATCATTACTGTGAGTTTTAAGCTGACTTTCTTTAGCTCTGGTTGTTTCATCAGTCTGTGTTCTTCATCTTTACCACTGAGCCTAAGGCTGTACCTAGCAAATACATGTTGGATGTAAACGTTTTTTAAAGTTTTTCTTGAATTTTTTGTTGAAAAATATCTGCTTAAATAACACATTGAAACAATTATTTCCAACACCCATTTTACCTTGCAATAGGGACAATATTTGCCATTTATAAATTAATGAGAAGTAAATTTTGAAAATCTCTCCTGGCAATTTGCTGTCTTTAATTCTGTTGTTTACCAGCTTTGTATGTGTTAATTTGAAAACATAAGCAAGTTACTGCTTGCTGCTTTTTGTGTTGTTTACCAGCAAAATATAGTACAACTTAAGAAGACCAGTGACCAGAAGGTTAACATGACAAGTCCACCACTCTGAGCAATGATTGGAACCTTAATCAGATCTAGTTGACCAAGCTGTCCATCACAGTAAATGACATGGGCTGTCCATGGACCCACCTCTCTGTTCTCAAGGGGCCTCCTAGCAATGATTCAGAAAAATACTAGTTGTTGGCTTTGAATAGGGTGAATATTGGTGGTGTTTGTACTAGATCTGGAAGTCTACTAACCTTATTCCCAAACCCTTTATCATTAGGGACCAACAGGTTTTTTTAACCAGTGGACACAACTGCCCTGAATATAAAACCTTACCTATTAGCTTCCTATATTGTACTGTTACTATTTTCCTTGATTACACTATTTACTTATTACCATCACTCTTTCCTAGGTAATTCTTCAAAGTTGTTTTCTGTTTTTCTTTTCTTTTTTTTTAAATCAAACTATTGCAAGGTAAAATGTAGGTCTGTTATCTTCAATTTAAGTTGAATGAAAAGAACAAAAAATGTCTGTATATAGATGTGTGTAATGTTATTTTTTTTATATGTATTCATAACTGTCATTTGTAAATATTCATTCAGAAATGTTACTTATCATGTCACTGTAAAGTTCAGCCATTTTTTCTCTCTTTTTTTTACACAAAATTTCCATGAAACACACAGTTTCCATGAACATAGTTCCAAGGTAAATTGGTACAGATCTAAATCGCTACTATTCTGTCAGATTTTGGAACCAGTTTTTTCCTGACTTTTCTTTTTCTTTATTTTGAATGGAACTTTGGTGAACTTTTGAAAAATGTTGCACATGCCATTTTACCTTAACTCATTGTGCCCTACAGCTAATTGACCAGTTGTACCCTAGAGGCATTTCTCCAGTTATGCCCTACACCTGGTGGGGGTCTTATCTGCCCCTCATGCCGAGACACATCTGGTGTGGATTACCGGTCAGTGGAAGATATTGGGGGTGGGTGTATACACACACAATAAACATGTCATTTTGGAAGTACTCTAAAGGGATATTTTCACATACTTGAAGCACAGAAAATGCTTTACACAACCATGTAATTTTTAACACGATATGAGAAGAAATACTTCAGAAAAGAGTGAAATCTGAAGAACATGTAAGATTGACAATATCAAAATTAACACAGTTCAAATTATTAAAGTGAAGAATATTGACCTCATCAAGTTTTTTTCATGTTTATAACGTAAATAACACTGCTTTATATAATATTTTATATAATGAGTAACTTTAAAACAGTCGGCCATCTTTGATTTAAAGTTGCGATTTACCGGTAGTTTGAGAAAATAACACTCTTAAACTTCATATTTGATAGAAAAATTCGGCGATTTCCAAGAGTTAGATTGTGTCTTTTATCTATTGATATCTGCAATTATCATATAATTATTGGATCTGACGTAGGTAATTCCACATATCCGCCGATACATATGCGTATAAGTAGGAATTTTAAAGCTAACAGTAAGACACATCGCCGTTTTTCTTTGTCTCGACATAATTAATTCATTGTGTTTACATCCGGGTTACATGAAATTCCAATATATTATATAACAAGGTTTCTGATTGGCTGAGATCGAAGTATAAATTAATCATTTGAAAACTGCTTTTGCGATCGTATTTCAGCCGAGAAATGTTTAAAATTAGATGTGAATCACTTCCATCAGAGAAAATGTCGCCGATTTTTCTGTTGCTCGATACAATAAATGAAAAAAACAAAAAAGGATTTAAGCCGATAGATTTAGATTACGATGACATTAGCATTTACGATACTGTGATGTACTTGATTGGCCGAGACTCGAAAGTGATTGAAAACATGAGTTTTAACCAGCAAATATGATGGACGCATTAACGCGGCGTTCGGCAGTAGCCGAGACATTTTCAGGGCCGCCTTAACGCGGCGCTCGGCGCCAGACACAGGTAAAATGCGACGCGATAAGTCGTCTCCCGGCATGAGGAGGCTGTTTTTCGTGCCGCTTTAATGCGTCATTAGGGTACAATGAGTTAAAGTAATAATATTGTCTTCATAAATGTTTTTATTTATTTTTTTTTGGTTTAAATTGGTTCCTCCTATTACTTAATCGTCTTGTAATCATGCTTATTTTTATGTCACAAGATATAATTTTTTTTGCCTTTGTTCTTCTTTATTTTAGATTTATTTCTAAAACAAAGTTGATGTTTTTTGTTCTATTCTGGCTTTGTTATATTAAAATTGAATCATGTTTAAGTCTTAAACATTTGGTCCTGAACTTGTTTTAAAATTAAATACATTTTATAATCATTATCCTGGCTTGCTTGTTGTCCTTTACCATTCCAACAAGAAAATTATAAAAGATAAAATATTTGTTAAAATATTTGTTGATACAAGTACTAAATGTTCATCCAGTGGCAATCAAGTAGGACAGTGTGCATTAAGCGTGACTTAATCATCCTCAATCAATTTAAATGAATGTATTCTGGGATAAAGTTCAGATGTTAGGATTATGTTAATGTTGAAGCACAATACAAGTGTTATAAAAGTCTCCTACAGAGTTATCCTTCGTTACTCTTGTAACAAGCCCATAGTTATCAATATCTTGATTCTTGACGTAGCTTACGTAAAGAAATTTATTTGTGTTTGGGTTTACATAAAAATACTTATTTTAAAAAGCATGTAAACACACTAGAGGCAACATACATAGCCCAATCTTCACCAAACTTGATCAGATTGTTTGTCTGCATAAAATCTTGGATTGGTGTATTATTGGGTCACGTGGGGTCCAACAAAAAATAGGTCACATTTTAGAAAAAAAATTGTGATAACACTTAGAGGCCACATTGATGGCCCAATCTTCACCAAACTTTGCCAGTATGAAATCTAACATGTTTTGAAGTGCGTCATGTGGATTCAGTAGGTTACTTGGTAAAATTCTAGAAAATATTATCAACCCAGTTGCCACACTAATGGCCCAATCTTCACTAAAGATTTCTTAAGTAAATAATTCTTAATTACTTGATGCAAGATTTGAGCCTTCTAAAAGCCTGTGTCATCAGGTGAGCGATTAAGGGCCATCATGGCCCTCTTATTTCAAGCTTACTGTTTAGCCGATTTGAACAGTTTAAAAATATTAAAATCATTCTGCACTTTATGCACGAAGTCTTTCAACAAAATGGACAAACAAACAATTGCATATTTTATTCATTTAAACACATGTCATTAACATAACAACATTGTTTAAATATAAGACATTGGCATCCTTAAAAAGAGGCATAAAACATGAATACTGTTTTTGAATATTTGGCAATGCGATCGTTGTTCATTACAAGGAATTCTTAAGGTCACACCTAAACTTGAACAGGTATTGCCAGGCATAAACATGTAAACAAGAACCTAAGCAAATAAAAATAAGCACACACACACACCCACGTACGCTCACGTTCGTCCGCACTTACGTACGTACACACACCAAAGCAGTAAACTATGCTTACATACAAACGTTTGGCTTATTGACCTACCTAATGTGTAGTCTAGTACTAGAACAGACTGAGTATACTTTGGTTCTCTAATGAGTTAAATGCTGTTCTTTTAACAGTTAAACTTGAACTTAAAAATGAAAACAAGAATGAAGTCGGGAATGTAATGAAACCCGTTAAAAATAAATGTAGGCCTTATAAACCCGTGTAAATAAAAAAATTGGGTTTAAGTGTATGGAGATGTTGAATTCGGGTTGCTCCAAATGGAGATTATGCATCAATCAACTGCACATAAAATACATTGGCATTTCGCTTCACGCTTTCATCCAAATATGCAATCAACCACTATCACATCAAATTCATAACTTCTTTTCTTTCGTTCATTAAAATCATTTTCTAAAAAGAGAAGTAAAAGGTGATGTCCACCACTTTGCATATGTCATATATGATAATAGCGATATTTGTGAGGTGGGGGCTTGTTAGCTGAAGCTTACTCAGATACCGCATTAAAGCCCATCAAAATTGCCGTTGCTATAAAATATCACATTTTCTCGAGAAGTCTCGCCAGATCGCTTGGTGATTTGACGAGACGGGGCCGTTTCCTGATGTGAGCTGCGTACATAATTTCGGACGGGTCGGAATCACGGATACGGGACGGTTTGTGTCCAAGTAGTAGGAGAATATTGTCCACTGTGTCACAAAGTTCCGTCTCGAAGTTGTGCATTCGCCTGAAATATGCAAAATGTTCACACGTACTCAGCACTGTACAATCTGTTCCAACTTGGCTAAGTAATTAATATTATATTTACATTTTATTTATATCATTGTCAATGTGAACATATATACATAACTTTAGCTTTTTCCACTTGCATATTGTGTTTTATTGTTCGACGCTTTTATTGTCGTCATTCAAAACAGATCATTGTCAATATTCATAACCAGCATCGCTATTTTAATAAATATAACACCCCCACCGTCACACACACACACACACACACACACACACCACACAAAAGCGCGCGCGCTCACACGCACACACACACACAAGATCGCGCGCGCACACTCACACACACACGCACACACACACAAGCGCGCGCGCACACACACGCGCGCGCACGCACGCGCTCACACGCACGCACACACACACACACACACACACACACACACACACACACACGCACATTATGTTTTTTTTAAATTTTACAAATTCAAATCTTACTTTGTAAGATTATCAAGTTGACTGTCCAAGTCTGCCATTGACCTTATACCGTGTTTCTCTGATTGAGATTGGTCTATGTCTGTCACGTGACCAGATTGCAAGGATGTTCGGGGTCCTGTAGAACTGGACAATGAATGGGCGGTACAAGAGGTGACTGCAAACAGAAATGGAATTGGTTTGGTGTTTTGATGGTTACCTTTCAATACGGGAGGAGAGAACAGATTAAATCTACGAAAGAAAGTTTTTTGAAGTACCATGACATTGGCGATGTTTGTAGCCTTCAAGGATGGTAAACAGCAATCTTCTCTGAGAAAAAAGGCTGTAGGAATTTTGCTGCACAGACCACTGGGCATCAATGCCCTCCAGAAATTCTGAGTCCGGGAACTTAGCTAGGCTGTCGCTTTAACCCAGTCGCAATAAGGTGGTATGAAAGCAATCACAAGACAATCTTTCGAAACATTCAGGAAAAGGTGGGTAGGCATATCCGATCTGTTTATGTCTGTGTTATGCAGATAGAACTAAACTATGCAAACACTATTAATATATCACATTTTATGATGTTGATAACAATGCTTATGGTTATTTACTAGTGCGTTATAGTAGCCGATGTATAGCAATCGCTTAAGTCGAGAGCACCTTTTTCTTTTTGAAGAAATGTGTTAGTGATGCCCCTTAATGTTTGTTTATGGGGCGGTGTCGCTTGCGACAATGTTCTACCTCCGCTGGACATTTAGGCTTACCACACCTCAATCTCCAACGCAGTGATCTCCCCCTTTCAGTTTTAAGCGAGCGTAGCGATGTCGTAAACCCTGTGTGGAGTTTGACCACACCTTTACTAGTTAACTTCCTTCTGACTGAAGAGCTCTTATGTGCAAACTGAAAGCGCCGCATGAACTACCTCGATCGTCATTAAAGATTATATTGTCAGTTTGAAATGTTTGGGAACTTTTAAAAACTAAATTTATCATCTGTAAGACTTGAAGGAAACATATTATTCAAATATTGCTTAACTAGGTTTCCAAATTAATTTATACAATGTTATGTCAATTAGTCAAACCTAACTAAACTATCGATGGCAATGTCCAAAAAATAAATTTTCTCTGGGACCCGACCCATCAGACAGTGCGTTTCTTGTGCACATGTCGATTTGTTTACATTGCACAACCCTGGCAAATGTAGGAATGGTATTCAAGTGTTAATGAACTGTTGTTACACATGATTTGAAGGTATTTGTGCTGGGGTTTTGTGTTTGTTACAGTTTATAAAATATCCTTTTGGGAATAAAACTTTATGAAGATCATGAATATGGTTGTTCTATTGTGGATCAGTGATGGTGCACAATGAAAAGGTTCATCGAGGCGAAGACAGAAGCATTTTCGTTTTCATTTTACGATATCTAAGCATACTCTGTCACCTATATAGTGCGTTTTATTTATAGAAACACGGCACCATCGACAAAACTGCATGAAATTGCTCATGCATTTTACAGGTCAATGTTTGGCGTAGTGGATCCCCGGATCTGTCTTGGGTCCAGGGTTGGGGGTTTGGGTAGTAATCCGGCTAATCTGAAATTTGTCATTAATTGCTTCATATCTTCTGTTGATTTTATCTCTATATTTAATATATAGCTTCATGCAAACCCAAGGCGCTCATAATTTGTTCAGCTGCAACTTAAAATGTTATGTTTTGAACCAACCTGATGTTTCCATGGGTGATAATGGTGTTGTTGATGATTTAGATGTTCTTTTAGAGTTGTCTCCCTCAAGTGAAGGCGCGTCTCGTTTCCTAACGCCACCAAGAACGCGCGCCCCGAGTCTTTCCCAGCCTGCAACCATTAACTTTTAAAGTTACGCCTTTAACATAGCAATATAAAACAAGACGTTAAAACAGCATATTTGTCAAGCAAAACTAATTCCTGACGTCTATTTATACTTTTTTTTATTATTATTCAGAAACAGTAATGTAAATATGTGACTATTGAAAAAAAGTTATGTCGTTGAGATAAACAAATTCCTGGCTTAAACAATGCCTGTCTTTTTTCTTCGATAATGGCCTTTTTCAGGGATCGATATTAAATTATTGTTTTCCTGTACCCCAGTTTATAATCTCTCAAGTACGACCTACCGCCGTTACTGCCATTCGTTCTTGTGGTACGTTTTCTTCGTCGCAGAACTGTCAGCGAAGTCTATAAAAAATAAGAATCGAACAAAATAGTCTTACCTTTTTTGGTGACTTTTTTCTTCGGCGTTGTCCTATCGTCAAAGTCCTGATCTATACTGATGAAGGCTTGTTCCGGTGATATCTCCAGCCGGCTTGATTCCGCAGGACTCTCATGTTTACTGGCGTAAGCGCGATGCCGGTAGTCCAGCCGACCCTTTCGCTCTGGTATAAAAAAGTGGGGCATAGACATAGCGCTTAGCAAATTTTTTTTTTCTTGGTTTATTCATTATATCACAACGACATACGTATAGCCATTATGCGATGTCCAGCTGTTATATATGGAGGACGTTCCCAGACAAATGTTTGTGACGAACCACAGACCGATGACAGGTCTGACCATTTAACACAGATGCGGCCCCTGCCCTTGAATAGTATTTCGTTACCACGCTATTTCTCGGTAACTATTGAAGAATTAATACAACTGTAATTTGTACAAGAGTAATTTATACAACGCTGAAACACAATAGCCTGCGATTTATTCCTTAAATGGTGCAAAATCGTATTGTTTCCACTGAACTGACAAACCCACATATACTACAGCATATAGCATCACATTTTGCGATTGCAGACTTTCTGTTTCTTTCATCAAGATGATACCCACAAAGCGATTTATTGACGAATTTTAACTGATTTCCATCCATTTTCTTAATATGCAAATTCTGATTTTACCTTTTCTTCAAACAAGCACCGATCGACGCGGGATATACTGTCTGTGACAGACTATTGTTTCTAAATGGTTTTTAAACTAGCTTTAGTCTAAAGACTTTTATTGAAATACACCTAAGAAAATTTTGGTCTTATGACCATCAACAGGTCCTAGGAGATTTTATAAAATGGCACCCAGAACTCAAATCCACGACACGATCTGAATCACTTACTCGAACGTCTTTGCCACGGGCGGACAAACACATATTTACTTACTGTTACTATATTACTATTGAATGAGTTTTGCCTTCTTTCGAGAAGTCTTGCTTATTATTACTACATTAGCAAAACATCCACGTATAAAATGAAACACAATTACTACCAAGAATATAGATGTATGACAAATTTTACTTTAAATTTATTTTTAAATAAGTTCTGTTTTCCAGTATTTCTATTTAGAGCATAAAATAAATGATTCCTGCCATGACGGTTCACAAGCAAGCGTCGGACCTAGGTACGGGAGGTCATGTGGCCAGTACTTTGGTTAAGACACGTATATATTGAAAGCTTAAAATAACACATTGATTATAACGGTAGGCTCAGTCGGGCAATCCGGCAATTTCCAGAGCATAACAAAATATAACTTAATTGCAGTGTGCTATTGTAGTTGTTCCAATGGTATGTTATAAGTTTAGTGAACTGTTAAACAAAAACAAAATCAAGACATTGTATATGCGTACTTTCCTCTGATCTCCGACCCTTGGACTGAAGGTGTGGTCGCTTCTGGCGGATAAACTTGAGCGTCTCATCGTCAATCTTTGACTTCTTGCGGGTCTCGAACAATGTACCCTGGCAACAAAGTCAGACAGGCTTATCAGTAATTATTGTATTAAATCTGAACGTGCAGCTGGTGAAATTAGGTCAGCCAAAATACATAGTCCAGAACTTAAGAAAGTAAGTTTTAAACCTATAAGTGTGTATATAAATGTAGATATCACATGTGTACATAAAGCACTAAATCTGAGCAGTATCACCTACCCGTTTGAGATTGAACGTCACCCGGATTCTGTTCATGAACTCGCGCGAAAACTCGGGATACGACTGAAGAGTCTCACTTAGGGCAGACAACTCTATCTTGTTGATGTCGCAGTAGCTGAGAGCTCTAACAAAGTAGACGGACTTCCCCGAGGACTCCAGATTCTCGAGGTCACCTCCGAAAATATCGTCTTTCCCTGGAGAATTAACATTTAACAAATATTGCTATATATTCAATACTCTTTTTTTACTTATTTGTCGAACCTCACGACTGACCTACCTAGAGATGCTGACATATTATATATGTTGACAGGTTTGAAAAAATAACTGAATAATGTTCATAGGTATAAAGTTAGTATACCTTCTGAAAAATAATGCATGTTTTTATGGCTGGACAACAGTTCCGTCGTTTATAAAATGGTAGTATTGCTTAATAAAATTGTCTGCTATTCAAATCACAAAATTTAAAACACAGAATTTGCGGGCTTCCATAAGGGAATTAAACATTAGGATTTTTGCTGATTTTTAAACTACTATTACTTCTACTGCTGCTACTACTACTACTACTGCTGCTGCCGCTGCTACTACTATTACCACTACAACTGCTTCTACTACTACTACTACTACAGCTGCTGCTGCTGCTACTACTATTACCACTACAACTGCTGCTACTACTACTACCACTACAGCTGCTGCTGCTGCTACTGCTACTACTATTACCACTACAACTGCTGCTACTACTAATACTACCACTTCTACCACTACTACTACTACTACTACTACTACTACTACTTCTACTACTACTACTACTACTACAACCATTACAACTACTACTACCTTTTGTAGTCATAACTGCTGTAAATCGAAAACAGAGAATTTTCTTTGCTATACTAAATGCAGATTTTATATTTCTTAAGACGTTTTTATACTATTTAGTACAATCCTTTAGTTCTGAATTTAAACTATTGTCTGAAATAGGAAAGCACCAACGAAGCATAAACTCAATTACAGTAGACCTTTAAAAATCCACCAATAAATCTTACCGTTATGAGCCATATGTGTTCGGTTCTCTTAAATGCTCAAGCAAATCACGAGGTGATAAATTTTACGCTTGGTGCCGTATTGTCGGCTGTGCTCTTGGCTATGTATTCGCATTTTTAACAGCTTGTCGAAGATTTAGAAGAAATATTCAAAGCTAGTATCTCTTAATTGACTGACTGCGCATTGCAGTTTCATATTTTTTGTGATATTTGTAGTCTCAAATTTTTGTCCTGATCTTTGGTTATTCGGACTGCGTTTATGGACATTTTATGAATATATGATGGCATTGCGCATGAATATGAAGACAGTCGTATACATGTTTTATCTTTATTTCTTCAAATTTCTCTTAAGCGAGATTATTAAAAGAAAGTTATGTTTTCTAAAGAAAGCGTTGGTTCAAGAGATGCCTATTCTAGATTCACTAGAATCACAACACATTTGTACATCGAGTGGAGGTTTATAGTAATGCAAATATGGCGAATATTATACACAAACTCTAATATTATGCAAGAGAAAATGTTTATTGTTCTGCCGGATTTGAATTTCGTGGCATGTGCATATAGGCATCCCAAACACACACACATCTATTTTACGACTTTTCATGTTACATATCTCTTGTTTGTAAAGGGATTTGGAAGTATGGATAATTTAGGAGAAATTTTAATATCGATCCTGGCACACTATTACCAGCAAAGCTTTATTTCCTGACCGAATCCTTGGCGTTACGTGCTTAGATAGAAAGCTTGTACAATAGTAGAGTCTCTATGAGCTATTTGTATGCAAAATCAAGTACATATACATAATTATGTTCATTTATAAAAATCAATTAAGAATATGCATTTTAATAAAGAAAATATAAATTTAACAGTTCATTCTCTTAAATGAGGATGTATATAAGAAACAGAAATAAGCCCTTCATATCAATATAAGTTATGTTTTAACAACAATGTTGCGCAATCTCTTGCATCAGATATTGTAGGCTTGTCCGGATTGTTTTCAAAATTCTCCTAAAAAGGACTTTATGGTGGTTTCCGACAACTTGCCTGTGTGTTATACAAACATTTTACTACTGTTCTTGGGAATGTATGCATAATTCCTGTATAAACTTATACTGTAGTTTAAGTTTAGGCGGTTTATAACATTACCCCTTATGTTAGAGAATACAATTCGTGAAATATATTGCTTTCATTATTTCCAAATCTATAAATAATCACAATAGAGATGTCAAGTAAAAATCGATATCGACGTCAGAGCTTATTACACAGATGATAATAATCTGAAAAGTAAAGGGTCACGTGGTAAAGTTAGGTTAAGAATAGCTATCTGTGCAACGTGGTTCTAATAGGAAATACACTTTTGGAATGACAGGCCGGAAGTTATGCTTCGCTAAGCACGTGGATCTTGTAGGTAACAATCATTTATTTGGTCTCATGAGAGAATAAAATTGGCCCAATTGGTCAGAGACCTCCTATTTATGCAATCATGAATTCATAAATGACAACTCCTGCGAAGTGGGGTGTGTGAGTGGTGATCTTGTACTACTTCAACTACAACTCCTGCTACTTACTACTTCTACTACTACTACTACTACTACTACTACTACTACTACTACTACTACTACTATAACTACTGCCACTTTGTTGCTGCTGCTACTACTTCTATTACCACTACTGCTGCTTCTACTCCTGCTACTACTACTGCTGCTGCTACTTCTACCACCTCTACTACTACTACTTCTACTGCAGCTGCTACTACTATTGCTACTACTTTTACTATACTACTACTACAACTTCTATTTCTACTATCTTTACAAATCTTACTACGGCTGTTGCTGCTACATCTACCACTACTACCTAAACTACTACTACTACTACTACTACTATTACCACCACCACCACCACTACTACTACTACTACTACTACTACTACTACTACTACCACCACCACCACCACCACCACCACTACTACTACTACTACTACTACTACTACTACTACTACTACTACTACTACTGCTACAACTACTACTACTACTACTACTACTACTACTACTACTACTACTACTACTACTACTACTACTACTACTTCTTCCATCCCTACCCCTACTACTGCTTACACTACTACCACTGTTACTGCTACTACTGTTAATAACATACCTAGTATGGCCATGACCATATTGTCGGAGAGAATCTCGAGGGAACCACGTGCGATGAAGTATAGTGACGTCAGAATATCGCCGGGATGTATCAGGGTGTCACCAGGTGGCGCGTGGGTTGTCTTAAACTGCATACACAAGGCACGGAGGCAGCCTGTGGGGCCCGGAAGTGATGAAATCAGGCATGAAAGATATTGCCACTTTTATTCTGTTAGTTTGAATTTGTATTATCGCATTATAGAAACGTACTTTTAAGCTTGGATTATCTTGTTATGGTAAATGTTTGATATTCTATACTATCGAGCTTTGCATTGCAAAAACAACGCTGCAAATTTACAGATTCACCAGAAAGAAAAAATGAATGCGTTCAAATCACTCAATAAAATGTAAATGGAAGAAACAGTTCTTAATGGTTTCAACCTGCCTCCCAACCAACAGAGTGTGACGAGACCATAAAAGTGTGCATTGGCCGCGATTTTGTTAAATGTCCATGCTTATAGTACTTTACTTTATTTTCGATGAAAATGTTAATATTATAATAATATGTTACCTTATAAACAATATATATTTGCATTGATATGGCATCACTTTGTTGCTTTTAATACTCACAAATCAACTATACACACGTCTGTTCACCTTGCATTAATGCAACAGATACATACCCGTTGACGCCTTCTGGAAGGCCGGACAGTTGTTCAGCAGGTTCCTGTTCAGATGAAGGCAGATGTCGGCCTGGAGGCACTCGGGGAAACTCTTTAGCACCTGAAATATCAATGTATATATACAATCAGATGTCGGCCTGGAGGCACTCGGGGAAACTCTTTAGCACCTGAAATATCAATGGATATATACAATCAGATGTCGGTCTGGAGGCACTCGGGGAAACTCTTTAGCACCTGAAATATCAATGGATATATACAATCAGATGTCGGCCTGGAGGCACTCGGGGAAACTCTTTAGCACCTGAAATATCAATGTATATATACAATCAGATGTCGGTCTGGAGGCACTCGGGGAAACTCTTTAGCACCTGAAATATCAATGGATATATACAATCAGATGTCGGTCTGGAGGCACTCGGGGAAACTCTTTAGCACCTGAAATATCAATGGATATATACAATCAGATGTCGGCCTGGAGGCACTCGGGGAAACTCTTTAGCACCTGAAATATCAATGGATATATACAATCAGATGTCGGCCTGGAGGCACTCGGGGAAACTCTTTAGCACCTGAAATATCAATGGATATATACAATCAGATGTCGGCCTGGAGGCACTCGGGGAAACTCTTTAGCACCTGAAATATCAATGGATATATACAATCAGATGTCGGTCTGGAGGCACTCGGGGAAACTCTTTAGCACCTGAAATATCAATGGATATATACAATCAGATGTCGGCCTGGAGGCACTCGGGGAAACTCTTTAGCACCTGAAATATCAATGTATATATACAATCAGATGTCGGTCTGGAGGCACTCGGGGAAACTCTTTAGCACCTGAAATATCAATGGATATATACAATCAGATGTCGGCCTGGAGGCACTCGGGGAAACTCTTTAGCACCTGAAATATCAATGGATATATACAATCAGATGTCGGCCTGGAGGCACTCGGGGAAACTCTTTAGCACCTGAAATATCAATGGATATATACAATCAGATGTCGGTCTGGAGGCACTCGGGGAAACTCTTTAGCACCTGAAATATCAATGGATATATACAATCAGATGTCGGCCTGGAGGCACTCGGGGAAACTCTTTAGCACCTGAAATATCAATGGATATATACAATCAGATGTCGGCCTGGAGGCACTCGGGGAAACTCTTTAGCACCTGAAATATCAATGGATATATACAATCAGATGTCGGCCTGGAGGCAATCGGGGAAACACTTCAGCTTCAGAAATATCAATGGATATATACAATCAGATGTCGGCCTGGAGGCACTCGGGGAAACTCTTTAGCACCTGAAATATCAATGGATATATACAATCAGATGTCGGCCTGGAGGCACTCGGGGAAACACTTCAGCTTCAGAAATATCAATGGATATATACAATCAGATGTCGGTCTGGAGGCACTCGTGGAAACTGATCAGCTTCAGAAATATCAATGGATATATACAATCAGATGTCGGCCTGGAGGCACTCGTGGAAACACTTCAGCTTCAGAAATATCAATGGATATATACAATCAGATGTCGGCCTGGAGGCACTCGTGGAAACACTTCAGCTTCAGAAATATCAATGGATATATACAATCAGATGTCTGCCTGGAGGCACTCGTGGAAACACTTCAGCTTCAGAAATATCAAAGGATATATACAATCAGATGTCGGCCTGGAGGCACTCGGGGAAAATGTTCAGCTTCAGAAATATCAAAGGATATATACAATCAGATGTCGGCCTGGAGGCACTCGTGGAAACACTTAAGCTTCAGAAATATCAATGTATATATACAATCAGATGTCGGCCTGGAGGCACTCGTGGAAACACTTCAGCTTCAGAAATATCAATGGATATATACAATCAGATGTCGGCCTGGAGGCACTCGGGGAAAATGTTCAGCTTCAGAAATATCAAAGGATATATACAATCAGATGTCGGCCTGGAGGCACTCGGGGAAAATGTTCAGCTTCAGAAATATCAAAGGATATATACAATCAGATGTCGGCCTGGAGGCACTCGTGGAAACACTTCAGCTTCAGAAATATCAAAGGATATATACAATCAGATGTCGGCCTGGAGGCACTCGGGGAAAATGTTCAGCTTCAGAAATATCAAAGGATATATACAATCAGATATCAAACTGGAGGCACTCGTGGAAACTGATCAGCTCCAGAAATATTTTTATTTTTGCCTCGTATTATTAAAACATTTCATTGGGCTTGTAAAAAGGTCAAAGGAATCCCGTTAGAAACCAGGCTTCTTATGTCTAAAGATATATATTCAAAACGACCTCCAAGTCTAGATCAATCACCCGACACAAGAACGCTGGAAATAGAAATTATAAACAGTCAATCTTTACAAAGCATTTAAACCTTTTTTTAATGAAAATCTAGTCGGCCCACCGTATTAACCAAGTTCATACACTTCTTATGTGCACACAAGGCATAAACTACAAAGAAGTTTTAAACATTTTCTTACTGTCCCAATCAAGATCCACAATATTTAGCTGACCTAAACAACATTACACAATCTATATGACACCGTCTTTTAACACACATCTATATGACAGCTAACGCCAACGACATCAATGGATCTAAATTTTCACGAATTCTATGTTCTTTGTCCCATTGAAACTATGCTAATACTATCAATTCAAAACTGGTGTTGAGGACTAAATAGTAAAATATTGCAACTTTCTTATTTATGACTTTTTAGATCTACAGGTATAATAGTTTCTGATATCATTACACATGTGTAACTGATAGTATTCCCAGACAATGAAAGAATGGTTATAAACATAATTATGTGAAAATAATCATTTTTTTCAATGTATGAGACATAAAGACACTGCATAAATAGGTTATCAAATATCTTACTACACGATTCTATGGTAGTACTGTCAGTAACCTAAATGTTTCCTATCTAAACGTTCCCTATTTAAACATCCCCTTTCTAAACGTTTTTCTATCTAAACATACCCTATTTTAACATCCCCTTTCAAAACGTTTTTCTATCTAAACATACCCTATTTTAACATCCCCTTTCTAAACGTTTTTCTATCTAAACATACCCTATTTTAACATCCCCTTTCTAAACGTTTTTCTATCTAAACATACCATATTTTAACATCCCCTTTCTAAACGTTTTTCTATCTAAACGTACCCTATTTTAACATCCCCTTTCTAAACGTTTTTCTATCTAAACATACCATATTTTAACATGCCCTTTCTAAACGTTTTTTCTATCTAAACATACCATATTTTAACATCCCCTTATTAAACGTTTTTCTATCTAAACATACCCTATTTTAACATCCCCTTTCTAAACGTTTTTCTGTCTAAACATACCCTATCTCAACATCCCCTTTCTAAACGTTTTTCTATCTAAACATACCCTATTTTAACATCCCCTTTCTAAACGTTATTCTATCTAAACATACCTTATTTTAACATCCCCTTTCTAAACGTTTTTCTATATAAACATACCCTATTTTAACATCCCCTTTCTAAACGATTTCTATCTAAACATACCCTATCTCAACATCCCCTTTCTAAACGTTTTTCTATCTAAACATACCCTATTTTAACATCCCCTTTCTAAACGTTTTTCTATCTAAACATACCCTATTTTAACATCCCCTTTCCAAACGATTTTTATCTAAACATACCATATTTTAACATCCCCTTTCCAAACGATTTCTATATAAACATACCCTATTTAAACATCCCCTTTCCAAACGATTTCTATCTAAACATACCCTATTTTAACATCCCCTTTCTAAACGATTTCTATCTAAACGTACCCTATTTTAACATTCCCTTTCCAAACGATTTCTATCTAAACATACCATATCTCAACATCCCCTTTCCAAACGATTTCTATCTAAACGTACCTTATTTTAACATCCCCTTTCCAAACGATTTCTATCTAAACATACCCTATTTTAACATCCCCTTTCCAAACGATTTCTATCTAAACATACCCTATTTTAACATCCCCTTTCCAAACGATTTCTATCTAAACATACCCTATTTTAACATCCCCTTTCCAAACGATTTCTATCTAAACGTACCCTATTTTAACATTCCCTTTCCAAACGATTTCTATCTAAACATACCATATCTCAACATCCCCTTTCCAAACGATTTCTATCTAAACGTACCCTATTTTAACTTCCCCTTTCTAAACGATTTCTATATAAACATACCATATTTTAACATCCCCTTTCTTAATGATTTCTATATAAACATACTCTATTTTATTATCCCCTTTCCAAACGATTTCTATCTAAACATACCATATCTCAACATCCCCTTTCTAAACGTTTTTCAATCTAAACATACCCTATTTTAACATCCCCTTTCTAAACGTTTTTCTATCTAAACATACCATGTCTCAACATCCCCTTTCCAAACGATTTCTATCTAAACGTACCCTATTTTAACATCCCCTTTCTAAACGATTCTATATAAACATACCATATTTTAACATCCCCTTTCTAAACGATTTCTATATAAACATACCCTATTTTAACATCCCCTTTCCAAACGATTTCTATCTAAACATACCATATCTCAACATCCCCCTTCTAAACGTTTTTCTATCTAAACATACCCTATCTCAACATCCCCTTTCTAAACGTTTTTCTATCTAAACATACCCTATTTTAACATCCCCTTTCCAAACGATTTCTATCTAAACGTACCATATCTCAACATCCCCTTTCCAAACGATTTCTATCTAACCATACCATATCTCAACATCCCCTTTCTAAACGATTTCTATCTAAACGTACCCTATTTTAACATCCCCTTTTCAAACGATTTCTATCTAAACATACCCTATTGTAACATCCCCTTTCCAAACTATTTCTATCTAAACATACCCTATTTTTACATCCCCTTTCCAAATGATTTCTATCTAAACGTACCCTATTTTAACATCCCCTTTCCAAACGATTTCTAGCTAAACATACCCTATTTTAACATCCCCTTTTCAAACGATTTCTATCTAAACATACCATATCTCAACATCCCCTTTCCAAACGATTTCTATCTAAACGTACCCTATTTTAACATCCCCTTTCTAAACGATTTCTATATAAACATACCATATTTTAACATCCCCTTTCTAAACGATTTCTATATAAACATACCCTATTTTAACATCCCCTTTCCAAACGATTTCTATCTAAACATACCATATCTCAACATCCCCTTTCTAAACGTTTTTCTATCTAAACATACCCTATCTCAACATCCCCTTTCTAAACGTTTTTCTATCTAAACATACCATATCTTAACATCCCCTTTCCAAACGATTTCTATCTAAACGTACACTATCTCAACATCCCCTTTCCAAACGATTTCTATATAAACATACCATATCTTAACATCCCCTTTCTAAACTTTTTGTCTTATTTTATATATTGTCATATTGTTTAATGTCTTATGCTTTGGTGCCATCTGTATTGCGACCAATCAGCGGCTGTCTGGCATCTAAACCGCATACAACCGCTCTCATATTTTTCTGCAAATATTAAGTTGTTGCATAGATGTAGTAAAACGGTAGGTGAAAGACCGGTAACAGGTTGGCGACTGATCTGCGACCGAGCTGCAACTGGTTTGCGATTGAGACTGAATTTTTACGTAAGATTCGCGGCGCCTGAGCGGTGACAGCCTCAATCAATCTGCGATCGGTTGCAGATAAGCATACAACACCCGCAGATTAGCCAACTTCTGTAAAGTAGTATAAAAGAGGTATTGGAAGAATCATATAAATATTCGAAAGCAACCACATGCTAACTCTTTGTGCATCAGGACAATTACTACTTCCGGGTTTAATGATGCAGTAGCAGCAAAAGGAAAAATATGGAAAAATAATGTGTTGCTGCAATAGCTGCTATCATCTGTCATAGTCAGTGGGAAGTACAAGACCAAGGCAGTGTTTCGGATGTCAGACGATTACCGCGTATGGACAGGTCGCCGACTAGTGGGCGGCAGGTTGCGACAAAAATGCTTTCGACGACCTGCTTTGGCAACCAGGTCGCACACCACTCCTCAACATCACCACAAAATATGTACGATGATAAAAATCGAAGTGGAATCAATTACTGTAAGTTGAACTTACTAGCGATATTTTGGCACTTGCGATTGCTCTATGACCACTGCAACCATCGTTTGACGTTCGTATGAATGGTGCGACTTGACATGCAATCAGCTCCGATTACAGATCGGCAGTTTTACGACTAGTCGACCCGTTGTCAGATTAAGGTGACCGAGTATTCTATCATGTTAGATATAAATATTCAGATATGATTCAAGTGCTTAAACTAGACACCGTTTCTGGATAACTATTAGGCTGTTGGTAGTACGTGTAACACAACAATCAAACCGGTTATAACATGGCTAATAAAAGCAAACAGATTGATACGCATGTCGTTCATCAAACCCGTCTCTCATTGACACAAGGCTGCCTCAGCCGCTGACAAATGCGTGCTCATTTTTTCCTTGCCATCAATCACTATGTCCGTGATGCGAAAACTACGGTCGCATCTGAACAGTGAAAAATTCTGGCTTCACAAAATTGTTTTAATATTTCCCCCATGCAAATAGTTCTGTCAATAAATTTAGCGTCTCTGCCTAAATAACCATAATCTGTATCACTGTGGCGAACATTGCACTACATCTGTCAATATCGGAATGAATGATGCTGGAAGAATCTGAAAAATTTTTTCCAGGAAGCAAATCATGGCAAGCTAGAGAGCATTAATTTATTCTGTCTTTTGACATCGTATGAGCGATATTTTTATCAATCTATTCGCAGTAATCAGTATTACATTCTGCGGTTTATTAATCAAATCCAATTTAAATTTCACAGCAGAATCATTCCAGATAGGGCAATCAGGTTTGTAGAATGGTGATCGTTCCAAATACGTTGACTTTAAGCAACCAGAAACTTTGACAAGCAAATTTGTTAAAAACAAAGAAAAAAGAATAGAAAGAAAAGAAAAAGAAAGACACGAAAAAAAGAACACTTTTCCTGAAATCTAATCATAACGAGTTTGAGGTTAGAGCTCCGTTAAGCCGTTTTAAGCACCCCAGTCGGATCTTTTGCCGACTGACACTTCCAAGGCAATAACTGTTGGGTATTCTCTCTTTCTGCGCATAGTATCATTTCACTGTTTTGTCATTTGAATATTCTGAATGCTTTATAATACTTTATAATTCGACCTCTGTGCCAGAGGCGTTCGGACTTTTTTTGTGACACTTATTGACATCTAATGAAAATGAATTAACAACAATCGAAGTTTTGTCTTATGAAAGGGGAATAGAATTACTTTTTCTTTAAATATGACTGGTGTAAAGTGCATACTTGTGCCTGTCGAATACAAACATTTCATTCATGCTTTTGTCGTTCAGCTTCCGAACCCTGGTGTCTGCAAACCAACAAATGTGTACAACTGCCAATAAGTCATGGGATATTTGATATTTACATCGTTCCATATCACAACTTTTATTGACAACAGGCTCTGCAGCCCCTGACAAATGAGTCCTAAAATTACAGAGCCAGCAATCACGGTGACCAAAATGTGAGAAATGTAGTCGCAAATGAACAATGAAAAGATCTGGCTTCACAAATTGGTTCAATAACCCACCATACAAATTGTTGTGTCAAATGATTAGGGCTTTCTGACTAAGTAACCGTCATTTGTTCTCACTCTGTCGAATATTACCCATGTACAGCCTATACCAGTATAAACACTGCTAAAATTCCATTTCAGGAAAGAAAATCGTGACCCACTGAAGCATGAGAGCAATAACAGTACCATGAAACTGTTGAAGCGATCTGGTGATCAATCATTTTTTGTTTCGCGCTGCTAAGTCATATGCGACCAATTTTATAATGAAACCCAAGTTAAATCGTTTCAGACTGAGCCTCTCATGTCAGATTAAGCCTCTCGTTTTAGATTAAATTGTTCTAAGCACATTGACGTCAAGCAGCAAATTTCCTTAAATTAGTTCAAAGTAAAGGGAATAATGCTCAGTGATTTAAATACATGTACAGCAGCTTGGTATTGTATGACTAGTTATCCATTAACGTGTTGGGTTTATGATGAAAATATATCACCATTTTCTATTTATACCCTAGCGGATTTTAAAAGAACAATAGGATTGTATCATGTACGTACTCTTTCATAAGGAATCTCTTGCTTCGTAATGAACATAGATAATATATTGTTCTGTCTGATAAATTATGCAGTCTTGTAAATGTGTTTATTAACTTAACATATCTGGCTTAAAGTCGTGTTCCTTTCATTGCGCCATTGAAAGTAACTAATAATTGTGTCCTCATCCAGGACTTTAACATTGAAAAGGACATTCAAATTCTAATAAACATTTAATTAAAAGCTAAATTGGCATTTGGCTTTGTCAGTTTGTGAAACAGTCTATAAAGATGGAATTTTATGTGGATTGAATGTCTGGTTTGCTTAAACTAGCTTCTTCATTATAAGGATTCTTGAATTAAACTAGCAAAGTGCAGGAATTTAGAGTTTACGTGCTGAAGATATTGTCTAAGAAAACTTCGTTGTTGTTATTTAAGGAAGACTGATCAGAGCAAGAATTACAACTGCTGTACGAAAAATGAAAAACAAAACAAAAACAAAACAACTGGGAAGTGGATCTAACAAGAGACGCTTTTATTGAGACAGCAGCACTGCGGACTAGCGAGAAATAGAGACAAATGCAAGTAGAAGAAGAGGGTAGATGAAAGTTAAATTCAGCAAGAAGGAAGAGCGAGAGAGACCATTAACATCATTAAATGTGGTATCCGACGGTTTGCCTGTATAAAACATATATAACAATACAAAACCACTGCTTTGGGGAATTCTTGTATACACCTATATAGTCTTAATAAATACAATTTTGACACTAGCTGAATTGTTAGACAGAACTAACGAGAAAATCACTATGAATGTTTATTCTTTCTTACTGTATAAAACTATAAATAGTTCGGTAGTGGTATCTGCTACGAAAAGATATCGACGACCCGAATTACTATGCAAAGTAAGTTGTCACGTGGTTTTCTATGTTTTAAAATAGCTATCTCTGCAGCGTGGCCCGGATAGGAAATATCTGTTTGCAATGACAAGTGACGATGTTTGCTTGATTGTTCATACAGATCTAGTACATCAACGAACATACTTTCGAAGGACATTTTTCACGTAACAATGATTTATTTGGTTATTTGAGAAAATAAATGTTGGTCCAAACTGTCGGGTACCACTTATAAGACCTTTGAATGCAGAAATTGGAATCACGTCGGATGTAACAGTACCTGAGTTGTTATATGATGGTGGCATGCCCTAGTTACTCACGCTTAAGATCGTATAGGGTAGTTTCATGACTGGTCGGACCCGTGTCTGGATATTGTAAATGTTGTTGGTATCATGTCATGAGTTTACCGTGTCATAGTCACCAGTACAGCCGCTTCTCATAAACAATCTCTCGGTAACTATGGGTATATTGTTGGGACGTTAAGCCCAGCAAAATAAATAAATAAAGACACAGTTAAATATGATCAATGAGTCTTAGTGTATTTCATATTCTTATCGTTCACTAATCACACCTCTATTGACACAAGGCTGGCAGCTTAACCAATATTACCAATTATGATGTCTATGGAGTCGCATCTGAACTGTGAAAACTGCGTCTTCACAGAATCAGTTCAATATTCAACACAAATAACTGTTTCAACATTTATTTATACATAAATAAAGATGTCTGCCTAAACTACCATCATCTGTAATAATTCTGTCGAACATTTCACGCCAACAATCAATACCGCCACGAAGGCTGATGAAAGTGTACAATATATGAACATATATTGTCAGGAAGCAAATAATGACAAGTTAGAGCAATACGGCATTATATACATCTTGTCATTGACATTGTAGAGGTGATGAGATTGTCATTCAACGTTACTTGCGGAGGTCATTCCTAGGCTTGGCATTGTCATAACCGAATCCAATCTACATTTCACAACGGCATTGTTCTTAAAAGAGCTATCATGTTTATAGAATAAGACACGGTTTATTTCACACTGTTGTATGTTTATTGAGTTTATCGTCCCGTCAACAATATTTCAGTTATCTGGAGACGGTGTCTACTTGCAGCAGATATAGGGCTGCTGTCACTGTGTATAGCATGCCGCGAACTCATGACACGATACCACACTAAGTCACACTGACCTGACACCGGGCCAGCTAGTCACAGAACTACCGTTATATTTGCTTGAGCGTTAGCAAGGGGGCTATACCACTACCATTTTAAACGACATTGATATATAGAAGCCCAGGATAGAACCAGGGGCCTCCCGTATCTGGAGCCGACGCTCTACCGATTGCGCTGCCAGGTCCGGTCACACTGTTGTAAATTAATAAATTAAACAGTGGAACCATATTCGTCCATACACGTGTTAACTTCTTAAGAAAGTCCCAAACGCCATTTCCGACTGGTCTCATGTAATAAGTTCTGATCTTTTTTTTAAAGTTAAATATATTCTATTAATTAAGACAAATATACTGCGTACGTAATATTATGGGTGACGATGCTGTTCTACAATATTGGTAGCAGCATCTATGTCAGATTCTTGGTCGACCTAAACTAGCAGTGGATATATATAAGGAATTTAATTAAATACAAGAAAAACGCAAATATTACAACTGTCTTTTAATCATAACTACCTCATTTTTTTCTCTGGTAAAATACTAGAATATCGACCAATATTCGTTGTAGGTGCAAATTCTCAAAAGTTCAGCTCAGATAAAAGTATGACTTTGCGTATAGTTTCTTCAGCCCATGTCTCTCATTTTGTACATTTTTTAAATGTTAATCTCCCTTTAAAAACTCTTAGGTGTTGCCGGATTTTTATTTCCGCCTTTTCGCCAATTTGTAATATTTTTGTAAAGACATACCTACCTTATTATTTGATCTTTAGAGATATTTGAGCCGGAAAATACCCCCCCCCCCCCCATATGGTGGCTGTCATCACTTTAATGTCTAGAGAAACTAATTCGTTGATAAACAGTTCCAGCTAACGTAGGCTAACGATTTATCAACACCTTATTTCCATAGACAATCGGTTTCATGTATATTTACGGCAATCTTTTGCTTGGCACTATACATATATAATACTGTAAATCACTCGCTATCTTACCTTCAAGTGACCAGACAGGTTGTCATTGTGTACTAGAGCCCGGGTTCGCTATTAGTATTTGCGAGAACGTCGAGAGTCTGTTAACTAAACATTCCATGACAATCTTTGCTATGTTACGACAACACACAAGGGTTTAAAGTAAGGGTTGACCGTAATAATTAAACTCGTTCCCGGCTTTCTGGCAGATGCGAAGCCGGGCTCGGGTACTAATTGAAAACCAGTATGGCCATTTCCGTTGAACTTTCTTTGATTCTAAGCAATATAAAACCACATATTACGATGACAACAACAGCAGCAACAACAACAACAACATAGCACAGCAAATTATACCAAGTCCTTTTTAATTTTTGCTATCTGTGACAAATAGGATTAAGCGGTTTGAATTGAAGATCTTCAAACTTGTGTCACTGAGACATATATTGAATAACCCACGAAACACTATCAGAAGCGATATATATCACCGTGATGAAATCTTGGTGTCGCACCCTGGTTTGTATACAATGCTCAAGCGAAACATTGACGTTAAACTATTTCTGTCATGAGGATCGTACAATTTATTTTACTGTCACATTTAATTTAAGCGAGAGCTTGTTACTGATTCAAATTTTCAAGAAAGATATGTGGAATACATATTTTGTTATATTTTGCTTAAAAACTTAAAATAGCTGCCTCAGTCACCATTATCTCACTCTCGAACATTACACATCTACAGCCAATACCGGCATGAAAGATCCTGGAAGGATTCTGAAAATATTTCCCAGGAAAGCAAATCATGACAAGCCAAAGCAAGAGAGCATTAGATTTATTCCGTCTTTGACACCGTTGAAGCGATACGTTTATCAGTCACAATTACTCGCGATGATCAGTTTAACGCTGCGCATTTTAAAATCACATCCAATAAATGTGCACAACGGAGTCTTTCTAGCTACCGGTCTCAAATTAGTGGATCGGTACTTCTTTGTGGCACCACATTTGGTTTCAAGCATAAGGAAAATTGCAAATACTTCCCCAAAAGAAGTAAACAATGCTATGTAAGAAGGTTTTTAATGCTAGCTCCGACTAGGTTTTACACAATTGACAGTTTTATGTGTGTTATGGTTCGTCTCTTATGATTTTTGTCACATTTACATTTACCCGTTTTGCCTTTGTCTAGAGGTGGTCCATAATTAAATATATGTGGTAATTTTTATAGGACATTTTCTGATTTTCCTAAGTAATTATGTTTTAACTTGATGCACTCATTCAAAAGTCAAACTTACCGAAGACAATCTGGTATTTTTCTTGTACGGCGATGGCGTAGGTTAATGAAAAGGATGTCATTGTGGCAAAAGCATTTACAAATGAAATAAATTTAAATAAATATCACACACGCACGCAGGCACACACGCACGCACGCACACACACACACACACACACGCACGCACGCACGCAGGCGCGCGCGCGCGCTGTTCAATGAGCTATTTTTAAATCAAAACACACACACACAAACACACAAGTGCGTTACCATGTTCATTTCTATAAGGCTTATATAGGAGCTTTGCAAAAAATGAGACAAGGCTTGAAAGAAAATAAACTCATGTTATATGTTTACTTATTCAGTCACGTACCGTGTTCGTGTCTTTCCTGTTGGTATGTCGGATATATTGCCAATTACAACATGAGAGCATTGATGCAAAACATCAAAGGTCGCCGTCCTGTTCAACAATTGAGCATTTTCTGCCTAACAACAAACCGACCAAGGAACACCAAAACCTCGTTATTATTAAAAAGTTTTTAAATGTCACCAACTTTTTATGTCTTAAAATATATGTAATAACTAATTGTTTTTGGGTGCATGGGAAAGTGTCCGAATGAAAACAACAAAATAGAACATAACATTTGACTAGTGTATAGTACATCGTCGTAAAACATGCAATTAGAATTCAATAAATCATATGGGACATAAACAATTTCAAGTGACAGCGACAGCTATTAATGTAGCATCAATAATCTAATTTAATTATAATATTATTGATATTCGCCAAAGTTAAATAATAACCGGAATTCAATGCATGAAAGTGCCCCACTTCAATTGTTTATAGAACAATGCGCGACAACAATGATACCATACTAACTTACCGTGTTCATGTCTATGCCATTGGTGTAAGACCACGTATGTTGAAATGACTCTTGTAGACGGTTGGCCAGAGTTTTGGGCAGGTGGTGAAAGTTGATGAATTCCTTGATTGATTCTACCTTTTCCTGATACTCGTCCGTGCCCTGGTATAATCTCATCATGATAGAAGATACGTTACCGAAGATGGCCGCACTTAACAGCGCTGAAATGTAAGTGTATAGTATCCAGCTGCCTGCATAAATTGGTTATGTATGAAGGTTCAAGTCTGCTTAAGTATTTTCTCATAGAATCTTTTTCTATACATTATGCATAGTTAAATTTAAAATCTTTATAACGTGTGTAGATCATAAAATATTTTTCTATCATGTAGAAACTCGGCAAGTTAAAACTTACACCCAATTAACATAACGACGATGGCAAATAACTTCTCCATGTTTGTGTTCGGCGCTATGTTGCCAAACCCAATACTTGTCAAGGACGTGAACGTGAAGTAGAGTGCCGTGATGTATTTGGTCTTGATGCTTGGCCCGCTAGACGTCACGTTGGCTATATACGGCTCATTGAGTTGCTCTGCAAGTTTGTCTAACCAACTAATTGCCTCTTCCAGCTGAGGGCGTTCCCAGTAAGCAATGACGTAGAAGATGCAGGCCAGCCAATGGCCGATCAAGGTAAATGTCACCATAAGAAACAGAAGGACGGCAGCACCATACTCAGCAAACTGCTCGAACCGTCGGATGACGCGAAGGAGACGTAACAGTCGGGCCAGCTTCAGTATCCCAGCGATGGTCATTGTCTACAAAAATACAAGCACTAAAAACAATATACCACGCATAGGGTGTTTCGTAGTAGAAATATAAGTGTGTTGTTGTACCAGTCACCCAAGCGGTTAAGCAATTTGAATGGATTACGCAGTCTTTTTCATAGGTGGTGGCGCTTTAACCACCGTTTCACTACTTATACGCATCGTATGTACAGATTGTTAGAAAATGTGTTTACACAAAACAATAGTTGATTAAGGCATATAAAATATTATAGACGTAAATTTTATATTTCATTTTCCCACTTTCTGTTTCCGCTAACGAAAACTAATTCCTGGTGAAAGATCGAATTTCAGGTTTTCACTTGTCGTATATATACATTAAAGATATCGCTAAAACAAGAATCAGTATATCAAGATTCCATTTTATACAAAACAATACAAACTATATTTATTGTCTGCTTGATGCCTTTGCATATTGCATTTTTAACAAATAACTTTAACTTTAAAAGCTATTTACCGACATGATTTTAGTTGGTAATGACAATCAAAATGTTTTCTTGACAGGAAACCTTGCAAGGAAGAATAGACTGTTTGTACATTTGTTGCAATGATAAATTGTGTTGTACTGTTAAAGGAAATTATTCACATTTTAAATGGATTAAAGGTGTATGCTTGCCTTTGCCATTTTCAGTTATTTCGCTAACTCCCAGTTGATTCAACCATTTCCCAATGATTTTGTAATTTGTAAAAGACTGATTCACCAAAACCAATTTACGTTGTATTTTTTTTTATTTAAATGCGATAGAAACGTTTCTAAAAAGCAATACATCTTCTAAATTGGGAAACGCTTATTTTTTTATCAGGCATACAGTGCAACATCTCAGTTATATAATAATATAACTAAAATGATAGTTTTACTGATTTCTTGTATGTTTAATGTGCTAGGAACGTTCAGTTTTATTTCAATATTTTAACCTTGCGACTTTTATTTTGGCACAACTTGAAGCAATTGAAGCGATTTGCAAAAGTAATGCCAAATCGAACTAAACAAACACCATAATTCTGGCACATGTCCCCACCCCCGATGTTTCTTACAATAATCCTTAACATGTATATTTTCTAAAGAGACTATAAGGTCATAACACTTCATTCTTAAAAAATAGAATCACGATAAATTAACCCTTCATCACCCGGATACTCAATGCACATTTAGCTGCTGATTGTCTCGCGCTCAAAATCTTTTAAGGAAATAGTTTCACGCAGCATTTAACGACAACCGCCCATAGTTCTTGCCATCCTCGTCACTATCCAAATGAACTCCTAAACAATTGATTGGCTACGCATCAATCACAGCCGAGGTGAGGTATCACGTGAATATTGACCCGTACTGAGTTTAGATATATATTAAAACAAAAACCGTAATATTCCAGTGTGACTGCAATAATGGAAACTTTATTAATAAATATGCTGATGTAGACACTTTCACTTTAATAACGGAAACGTGACGTTATTATGTATGATGTCATATGAATGTCAGTTTAAAAATTCAACTGTTTATTCAAAGTAATTGTAATTATTTGTCAGTTAGGCTAATATGCACTTTTCACTAATGAATCAATGACAGAGATCCCCTGAAGATACAAATAATAGCCAGGGAAGCCACTGCGAAGAAGATTGCATCATTTTTTTAAATTAAAAATAACCGTCTGCTATCAGAATGTTGTCAGTATCTTTGAAAGGTCCACCAGTTATCCGTTTTTATGTTTAAACTTCTCAGGAAAATGTACCAATTTGTACAATCGGTGCTAAATTTGAATATTAACATTAAATATTGAGATAAGTTAAATGAAAATGAGACACAAATATGTATTATTTATAATTAAAATGCATTTAAAATAGAACAAATTTTAACAGTTGATTGAAATATGTTGATCATTGGTTGAGTCTCTGCATTTCCATTTATTTTCTGTCCAGTAAAATTATGAAACCTTTTTTTATTTCGACAGCGAGCACAAGATCTTTCCAAAAAAGTAGAGCTCTTTGACTCTATTTTGAATTGTATCGTCTCTTACTCCCTGTTACAAGGGGGTCTGTGTATTTCTTTTATTGTGGTCTTATCTGCTGTGAAATTGTTTTCCGAATGAATTTATCTTTGCGACATTGAAAGAATAGCGGTCAATTAAAATCAGTTCTCACCAATTTAACACCATTGTTTCCAAAAGATAAAAATAATATTAAATGTTTCGTTTGACATAAGTAATATTTTGAATTAACTTTAAATCTGTATTCTTGTTATTGCTGTTGTTACTGGTAATGGTTGTGGTTGTTAACAGACGCACACAACATATCATAAAAACACTTCCGAACATGACTTGCTAAAAGCCAATATATAGGAGGAAGCTCACGATGTTCCAACCTGTAAGGTTGACATACAAATACATATGAATCAATACGTACTTATATCCCAGTCTCTCCTACAATGACCCTTTTTGTGTCCAGTTTTATGACATATCTTTTTAATAGAATAGTCTTGACCACCTATTAATACTGGGAGGGAACAAGAAACTCCTTCTTAGTCTCTCACTCCGTTAGTGTCTAGCATGTTGATATTTCGAAAATGTTGATTGCCAATAAATGTTCAAGCGGACAAACGGCATCGTCATCGTCATCGCCTATTGCTCTATAATTATATATTATTCTGTTTGTTTAAGTATTCGTAAAACTGATTTAACATTATTTGTTAAAGAAAATATATTTTGTTTTTAAATTCTTTTCTTTTTATTTTGCGCCAGTGGTTGCAAATGTTCTTAAACCTTCACGGTATGTACATATATGTCAAATTCTAAACCAACGTATTTTCCCTTATGCAAACGTGGGTTTAGAATTTGTCAATCATGTATAAATGATAATTTGAAATTTGCAAGATTGTATCTTTAGACCATCGGATTTTGACGTCTGACGTCAAGTTATGCTTCCTTGGTCAGTGTGACTTCAATGTAATGTCATATCCGTAATCCAATAAACAGCGCTGATATGTTGCTTAACCCCAATGAATGGCGTAAACCAATATCATGGACGGTAAACTCATCCTAATAATAAAAGTCTAAATAGGTTTTAATAGGTTTTAATAAACAGTTACATGTTTGAAGCATATATAATTTTAAGCACAACTAGCAATATTGCTGGATAGATTTTCAGAACAATGGTTAAGCGTGAAAAACAACATTTTTACGGTATTGATTGTCAAAAGCAGCGTATTGTCTAGAGAAAAATATCGCAAATGATCATATTTTAAAATTTCTTCAGTCTGAAAATTATTTGTGTTTTGCTCATTTGCTCAATCCCCTGTATGAATACCATTACAAATCTACACGAGTGTGTGACGCTGTGTTATTTGTCGTCTTATGTCTTATATTATGTAACACTATATATATATATATATATATATATATATATATATATATATATATATATATATATATATATATATACTCATATGTCACCTGTAGTGATTTGAGTAACAAAAGAATAGTTGATTTGAGTTGAATTGAGTTGACTTGTTCAATAGTGAGAAATTATGCATAGCTGCTGTTAAAAAAGATGTATTCATGTCACAACGGGTGCACATTTAATCTGCATCCAATACTCTTTGATTAGAACATTCAGAGAGAATGAAATTGATATACACGCGGGACCATTTCAAAAGGGAAGATTGTAAAAAATAAAACATGATTTCTGAAAGGTTGTTGTCCAAGAGAGGAGTCCCGGGGATAATCCATATAATCGGTTTGTAAAATAATCAGTGTGTAAAAATGTAATTATGTTTAAAATTTGAAAAAAAAACCTTTTTCATAAATGGGAATGAGCCAAGACAGAAAACAGGTAAGCAAATACGTAATTATATATTTTATCTTTCTATGTCAAGGCGAAATACATTAAATGTAATAAGATTGCATGTATATAAAACAATTGGAAAAGAAAATGAGAGTACAGAATAAATCCTCTTTCGAAACAGTATTCATGACGAAGTTATCGAAGCAATCTTTACGTCTAAGTGACTTTATGACTAATCCAATACAACAGTATTCCATGCCTATGGTGCAAGACTGGTGCATTAAGTTATGATACGATGGTTGAAACGCTCCGACTCTCTTACTACTGTGTATGTAAATGCGCAATTATTATCTTTCGTTATTTATTCTGTGTGTCACTTCCGCCTGAATATCTTGGATACATTTACTTGTACTTCTGTTGTAAATTTATAATATGACTATAAACTTAATCCCATTCGAGGATTTCATCTTAAGGTAATAACTACACATTAGATTCCTGATTATTTCGTTATTCAAGTTCACTACATTTTTGACACAGACCCCCACCAAACATCTTCATAAACGTCAAGTGTCGGCATTCTGTCTTATATCAATTATACGATGGATTTTGGTGGAGCGGCTTATGACACCGTTGACAGCGGGTTATTTTGTATCAGGAAATTTTGGCTTTGTTGCATTATGAGCCTTTAGGTGATATGTTTTCTTTAGTTCATGAAGGCAGCTTTCAATACTAAATGTGATGTTAAATTGGCAGTTGTTTAAATAGTTCGTAATCTGAATGCTTACGGTGTATGGATATAATATCGACCTAACGGCTAGCGGCCCAAGTCAAATCAACCCATCGGCTAGCGGCCCAAGTCAAATCAATTCATCGGCTAGCGGCCCAAGTCAAATCAATTCATCGGCTAGAGGCCCAAGTCAAATAAACCATCGGCTAGCGGCCCAAGTCAAATCAACCCATCGGCTAGCGGCCCAAGTCAAATTAATTCATCGGCTAGCGGCCCAAGTCAAATCAATTCATCGGCTAGCGGCCCAAGTCAAATAAACCATCGGCTAGCTGCCCAAGTCAAATCAACCCATCGGTTAGCGGCCCAAGTCAAGTGATATTTGAAACACCATCATATGACCAACATAAGACGAAACCAGACATATAAATTATTATTTCAGAATAGTTCCCACCAATCCTCAGCAAGATCTTTCAAATTAAAATTGCTGATAAAAAGCACAGTAGTCAAGACACCAATCTGAAATATATTACGGACTTCATTTAGAATTCAAAGTGCCCACACCAACACATCTTTGATTGATCTTTTTAAATCAAAATGATATAATCTGGAATGACACTTTGATACATTCGACCAACATCGTTTAATTCTTGATTTAAGTAGGTTATTGCTTTAAATCGTTAAATACAATAAAACGGATCAGTGGTTAATTGTTGGGGTAAGATTTAGCGAAGCAGGACAAACAATGTTAATGGTACCGTCAGTTCTGTCAAATAAAACTTGTGTACTGCATGTCTCGCATGTCCAATGTCTTCGGATAAAAATCTATTTCTAATACAACATGATGAACACGATTGGAATAGTTTGCCCCTGTGATGCATTCTCCAGGGAAGATTAAATTTTCTGTCAAGTCAAATGATGCAGACGCCAATACAAGTCTCAAGAAGCAAGCACAACAAATGTCAGAAATGAAGTAAAGTCTGTCTCTTGAGCCAAATCACGAATCTCTTCATCTTCTACTTCCCGATACGACGAGGTTGTGTCTTTGGGTTTGTATCAATACAATGCTTAACGGGTCGTGAAAGCGGTGAAATGATAAAATGCCCCAAATTTTGAATGCTCATAACTATGAAGTCTTTTGTCCGACTCTTCTAAAACTTTCCAAAATTATGTATACATTCTATAAGAACAGAATGGCAAAATATAAACGTGAAAAATTACCTAGAAATACGTTTTCTTTTCTTAGAAATTTTTTTTTCAGTCATTTTGTGGGGGCAAAAGTTCATCTTCACAGCAAAGCTTATATAAAACAACATTTAGCAGAATTATTAAATACACCCTAATGGAGGTAGTATGGAGCTTAAAATTTTGATTACCTTAACCGTGTTTGATAAATCTATCACCATAGTTTTCAATGTCAAAAAAGTAGTCCCTCTTTGAAACAGAAAGTACATGTGTTTTCACTTGATTTTTAAAGTGTGTTTTTATGCATGTTCTAAACACTCACTATGAAAATTAAGTGAGCTTCTACGTTGAAAATTGTTTGAACAAACTTATGTTACAATAAAATTGTGTCTATAAACATATTTCCTGGGCTAAACTGCTCATAACAAAAAATGGTAGTTTTATCAATATTCATCAAGTTTCACTTTTTTGTGAAGTAATCTTAATAAATTATGATATAATATGTTATAACATTGGTTTTGATGTATGGCATGAATATTTATATGAAAAAATAATGAACTTTGAAAATTAAAATTTTATGTAATGTGCCGCTTAAGCGACCCCTTAAATGTTTAACGATAGCAATTAATGGGACTGTTGTCATAATATGTGGCGTCGATGTTAAGGTAATAAAAATATGGAGCAAAATAAATATTTCTATATTTATCACATAACCTACCGCGCGAGCGTGAGGTAACACTCATGCGTTATTTTTAACTCAATAGTTAGTTATCGTAGTGTGACGTCATTGTCGTAGTGTGACGTCATTAAGTATGTGTGGTGTATATGCCATTTCCCGATCACTTTGTTTTTGCCGTTTTATGCATTTTGTTGGACAATATCATTTTTATTAATAAATAGATAATCATGTTGTAAACGAATCTGTTCCCTTTGTGTGGAAAATGGTCAAGTTAAGACTGGAACTATCTTTTGTGCGGATTCTTCCAAACCGAATTACACCTGTCAAGGCCGACTGTTCATAGGTTTATATAAAAAGATTATGCATTGTAAACAAAACCAGCTGGTGTTTTGGTTATGTGATAAATATAATCTAATATTCGTGGTCATAAGGTACTGAAAATATTAAACTCGTTGTCTGAAACGATACGAAACTCGTTTCGTATCGTTTCATTCAACTCCTTTAATATTTTCCGTACCTAATGACCACTCATATCAGATCCTCTATATAACTTATACTTTAGATAGAAGTGTATAATGTTAATATAATATTTATTTATAAAAACAACCATGGTAAATAAGTAATGTCAATTAAATAAACTGTATCTATAACCACGTTTCAGACAGATAGCAAACCCCGTTAAAATTCACCACTTTTTAAATAGCTAAAGACTTAAACAATAAATGAAAGTATAATCCTAATACACACCGAACGTGTGGCATAGCGCCAATACAAGCAATTAACTTACATAAATAGCTCTCTCACAAATATTGACCTTTATAAACATTCGGTTTTATTGAAAGCATCTACCAAAAATAACAAAAAATAAAATAAAATATAAATAAGAATTATATCAAACCTTTTCCAGCAAACAGATGGACTTTATCACTTAAATGGAATTTTTGTTACATTAAACAATATTAGTAATCATTGTCCTATATTGTTTGGATTTAGTATCATAATAATTATAATCAACCGTTGTACATAATTATTCATTCAGTACTACCATGTGTTTGTGGAGTGCCAAATTTCCGAAGTTTATGAATCTATACTTTTCAGCACCTGAAAATAACGGCACTAATTATATGTAAACGTTGCTTAATGTCTGTCCAAACAATTTAAAAAGTAGCCATTTTTAAGATATTGTTTTTTTTGTGTCAACCATAGAAAATTAGATTTGCCCAGCTCGCATCTGGAGAGAAGTAGGAATTACATGCCTCTATGTGTGCTTTTTCATGAGGCTACATGTGTATCCTCAGTAATAGGAATGGGTTCAGGTTGGTTGTTCCATGGCTTGAAGGAATTTTAAAAGCCACGTGTTACTGGTTTAATGTTTTATTAATATTCATTGATAAACGTTTACATGTTGTTGATTCAAGATACACGAAGGACTCTCGAATATACTTTAGGTCTGTACTTATAGTTCGGAATCAACACAATTATCACTATTTAAAGGTACACCGTCTGATGACAATCCTTTTCTTAAAATCGCTATCGCTCGGTTTACTTTTTCAACATATGTCTTATGTTGTAATCGGTTTACGTTAAGGAAGTCGAACACAAGCAGGCAGAGATATCAAAACCTAGCGATAGTCAATTAAACTGCATTTTCGTAAGGTAATGTCAAATCCCTTGAATGAACATCCTTTCAATTTAATACCAAAAGGTTCTTTTGTTTATTCTCTATCAAACGGAATAAAAAGGTTTTTACAGTTTAAATGCTTTAAATGTCAGCATAAAAACAAAGTATAATTTTGCTGAAATTAAAATTAGTGAATTTAGGTTAATGTTAACATCAAGCCGAAATTTTCATTTAATATAGGTAAACAAGACAATGTCTGTTGAATTTAAGTTGATAATTAAAAGCATAACATTTAATACGGCACAATGTGAAAATGTTTCAACTAATGGTTTTCCTTAGGGATTATAAATAGCCTATGAAAAGTGCGTAGTTTCTAGAATTAAGCACATTACCTCGACGGGCACTTCATTACATTTGCAAGTATTACTTTAAAGTCATCAATGTTTTTAATAACGATTTTAAGAAGATATGCGTGCAGTTGTATAATTTCAATGCATCCGATGCCTGTCTAATGTCATTGACATAAAACGAGTTCAAACTTCATGTAGTCTTAGATTGGTATATTTAGATTTATTTCTACGATACTCTAATCTTGCAGATGCACAAAGATTTAGATGCATATACTGCCTCAAGCAGTAAATATAAATTTAGGCATGAACGAAGTTAAATCTGTCTAATCCAATGTTTATCTCACCATCTCTGATTTCCGCTTTCAAAGAAGCTTGTATCCTGTTTTGTGGATGTAATGTCATGCTTGCTTGCGGCCTTAATGGAAAAGAATTACTATCATTTTAAAAGATTCATAAACTTTTATTGATGTTATAGATAGACACCTTTGTCTTAGATTGTCACTAAGTGTAAAAAAGCCGTTTACTCCAAAAGTTGATGGTCTTGTTGATTTTCATATCAGTTTCAATGACCACATCGTGTAGAACTAGCCAGTTCGTATAATCTTAGCTGAGAAAATTCGGCTTTTAATAACAATAAATGCTTTTTCACAAAACATGTCAACGAAATATACATGCCTATTAAATTCTTAAAGGCATTAGATATTGGTATGTGACCTCTTCTGGATTAACAAAATGAGGTCAGTTAAATTGGGAGATTGGGGGAATGCAGTGGAAGTTGGGTGGATGGTTGGGAGAATGGGGGAATGCGGTGGGAGTTAGGTGGATTGATGGGAGATTGGGGGAATGCAGTGGGAGTTGGGTGGATTGTTTGGAGATTGGGGGAATGCAGTGGAGGTTGGGTGGATTGTTTGAAGATTGGGGGAATGCAGTGGGAGTTGGGTGGATGGTTTGAAGATTGGGGGAATGCAGTGGGAGTTGGGTGGATTGTTTGGAGATTGGGGGAACGCAGTAGAAGTTGGTGGATTGTTGGGAGATTGGGAGAATGCAGTGCAAGTTGGGTGGATGGTTGAGAGATTGTGGGAATAGAGTGAAAGTTGGTTGGATGGTTTGGAGATTAGCGAAATGCAGTGGGAGTTGGGTAGATGGTTTGGAGATTGGGGGAATGCAGTGAAAGTTGGGTGGATGGTTTGGAGAGTGTTGGAATATAGTGGAAGTTGGGTGGATGGTTTGGAGATTGGGGGAATGCAGTGAAAGTTGGGTGGATGGTTTGGAGAGTGTTGGAATATAGTGGAAGTTGGGTGGATGGTTTGGAGATTGGGGGAATGCAGTGGGAGTTGGGTGGATGGTTTGGAGAGTGTTGGAATATAGTGGAAGTTGGGTGGATTGTTTGAAGATTGGGGGAATGCAGTGGGAGTTGGGTGGATGGTTTGGAGAGTGTTGGAATATAGTGGAAGTTGGGTGGATTGTTTGAAGATTGGGGGAATGCAGTGGGAGTTGGGTGGATGGTTTGAAGATTGGGGGAATGCAGTGGGAGTTGGGTGGATTGTTTGGAGATTGGGGGAATGCAGTAGAAGTTGGTGGATTGTTGGGAGATTGGGAGAATGCAGTGCAAGTTGGGTGGATGGTTGAGAGATTGGGGGAATAGAGTGAAAGTTGGTTGGATGGTTTGGAGATTAGCGAAATGCAGTGGGAGTTGGGTAGATGGTTTGGAGATTGGGGGAATGCAGTGAAAGTTGGGTGGATGGTTTGGAGAGTGTTGGAATATAGTGGAAGTTAGGTGGATGGTTGGGAGATTGGGGGAATGCAGTGGAAGTTGGGTGGATTGTTTGGAGATTTGGGGAATGCAGTGAAAGTTGGGTGGATAATACATAAATAAGTTTTGCTATTAAGCTAACTTTGTCACAACTGTAAGTATAGTTTTTCTTTAGGTGAATGCATACCAGTGACGTAGAAGCCTATCGTCTATTTTTGTAATGACAACCAGAGACCATTTTTTACCTGACACTGTTCTAAGGAAGATTTTAGACAGCTTATACTTTATGTGATTGATTTAATTGTCGTGTTCTACGAAAAACATTATTCAAATCACCAACGTATTAAAGGAGTATGTTTGATTTCTTCCATTTATAGTCAGTTGATATTTCTCACTTTAAAAAAACATTTTTCGATGAATCTGTAATTTGCGGTAAACATATGCTTCAGAATCAATTTACGTTGATCTTTTTTTTCTTTTAAATGCAATAGAAAGGTTTCTGACATAAAAGTCCTTTTCTAAGATTAAAAAAGCCTTATGAATTTATCAAAAAGACATTTCAAAACTTCACTTGGTTAGAACTTATTTAAGCTATTTCAAAAGCAGTGCCAATATTTGAAAGTCAACATTCTGTTAAATGCCAACCCCTAAATGCCTAACAATTTTCAACTGGTGTACATGTATATGAGTGAATAAACTTATGTAACCTTCAGGAAGAGCAAGTTTGTAAGGTTCCACAAACCAGGTTTAAGCAGCCAAAGTAGGTCCATGTACCTACTGATCTTTAAAATACGGTAACTGCTGGTTTTTCTTTTTAATTGTAATGTATAATCTCTGTGTTTTGTCACTTTTTGTAATTTACTCTGTATGAATTAGTCTAAAAATAGTTAAGATTTTAATATCTGGTAATTCTCATAGGACCTTTCCTTAATTTCCTTTTTTAGAATTTCGTCTTGGCAGAGATGTCCTCAAGTAATTATTGCAAGGGGAGTCACTGCGAAGGAGATCCATAAAATATTAAAATTTTAAATCTTCCGCGTCCACCAGCATGCTTTAATTGTTATTGTAAGATGCGTCAGTTATTAATTTTGTGCTTAAAAATGTTGAAGAAAATGTGCCAGGACAGTAGTTGCTTAATTGAAAGTGTAATATCTATTATTGCGATTAATGCTACATGTGCATATATATATTATTAAATGAACATTTTATATTATTTTAATTTTAATGCGATTCAGATGCATTTAAAATAAAATAAAAGTTTTAAAGTGGTTAGATTATAGTGTTCTTGGAATTAGTCTCTGCTTGTCTGAAAATAATGTTCAGTGAAATTATAAAGATATTTTCCCGTAAAGCGATTAAAAGAAATGTCAGACATTAACTGAAGCATGTCTATAACTCAAGCAATTTTCCAACTCCTATTTCACGTTATGTGGAGGTTGTGCATTCATTTTATTGTGGTCTTATAATTTTGTCTGCTGGAAAAATATTTATCGAACGAGTTCATGCCATAAACCTTGAACCAATAAAAGTCAAAGGGAGTGAGCTTAACAGCATTTATGCCACAAGAGAATGTAAATTTTTGAAATGTATTTTTAATTATTATAATATGTTTTATTTTGATATTTTGAATGATATTGGCGGCAGCTCACAAGTCCCACACTAAGTTCGACATACATGTACATATTTGTCAATCCGGATATATATTCCCCGCCTCTCTTCCCTGATGACCTTTTGTGGCGATCCTGTTTTAGGATATTTATTTGCTGTTTATTTAATAATATATAATGTGTATATTTTTATAACATAAATGATCAGCTAAAATCGACACCTTACTGGAAGTGAGACAATGAACGCTAGGAACCATTCCGAGCCGGATTTCCCTTTATGGTCGTCGGCATGTTACTATTCTGACAGATTGCAAATTTGTTCAAAGATTCGTAAAGATTTCTTGACACTAGTTAAATAAAATATATTATATTATAAACACGTTGCTTTTCCACTGGTAAGGAACATACGTTTGTGTATAATTATATTGAGCTTACCAAAAATCCATTTATCAGAAGATTACTTTCGACACATTGTCAATATATTGATTTCTTAAAAGATGCATCAATTTCTTCGACCAATCAAATCGTTAAAAATGCATACTCCACAAATCATGCGACTTATCTTGTCCAATTTACTGTAAACGTAGGAACCAGGATAACGTTAATTGAATACTCTTATCTATTTTGTTACAATGCTTGTTATTCCTTCAATTGTTTGCCAGTAGTAGATCCTCCAAAACACAAAGACATCTACACAAAATCAATATTTATCAACAAGTGAGAGTCATTCCTTTGCAATATGAATGCAACAGAACCAAAGTTCTAACATTTCTGAGTACATATAAAGTATTTTAGTATGTGCTACATATGTAATAAATATTTTTTATGATATTGGAACGGTATGACTACACAAATAAGTCTGTACTAATGTATAAGAGGGTTAAGCTTTTGTCAAATCATTGATATAAGGTTATTTGAAACTGGCCAAATTCTATCTTTAAAGCACCGGCAGTTGAAGTCTGGCATAAAGTTATACTTCTTCACTGTATTTTTAATGTAGGGACATAGTAGTATTTTTATAATTTACATACTTAAAGCGTGAACTCGTTAGTTCTCTGCGGAGACTTTTAGGTCAAATGTTAAATGTGTAAATTCTATAAATACAACAGTATTCCATGCCTATGGTGAATACATTAATTATATTACAAAAGGCGGACTCTGACTACTGTATAAGTTAACGCACAATTTCTTTCCTCCGTTATTTATTCTCTTTGTCACTACCACCCGAAAATGTCTAAATATTTTCTTGAACATTTAAGTCTTCTACAGTTGTGAAGTTACATGACAAATAAACTTACATAATAGAAAAAAGTAAGGACATCTTTATTTGAGACCTTATTCTCGCACTTATCACTACACACATGACTATGCTTTATTTACGACCGAAAATAGGCACAGAAACTTCTTTGACGATTTCTCAATTTTTTCTTTAATAAAATGCAATATTTACTAGATTTTGCCATAGACCCAAACGAAACATCCTCATAAACCCAAATTGTTACATTGTGCCGTTTATCAAATATTAGCTAGATTTTGATGCACTAACTAAAGGCAATGTTCACCCAGTAATTGTGGCTTTGTTGCATCGCAAGCCTTTTGATGTTATACATACGCAAGCACATAGAGCTGTAAATTATAGACTCAAGAAGCACAATACTACATGCGTTCTTAAATTATTCGCAGTTAAAGTAGTTGAGATATTTCGGAATATGGTTAAAATATAAGCCTGGCGGCTAGCGACTCCAAGCAAATGATATTCATAAGGACGCTACCTTGAGCATGATATTTAACATCTGTTTTAAGTGATACATAAATTAAGTGAAATATTGCGTTGAATCCTTAAATACAACCCAAAACAGATCAGCGATTGAGAAGTTGGAGTTGGCATATACACAGCAAGACAAACAATGCCAATGTCATCATTCATTCTTTTTTAATTAAGCTTTTGAACTTTCCATCTCTCACGTTCAATATCTTTGTCTCAGTAAAATTTTAATTAGTGGCATATTTTGCCCCTAGGATGCACTCTCATGATTTCCAGGGAATATTTTCTATCATGTCAACAGATTAAGACGGAAATACACGCCCCAAGAAGCAACACAACTAATGTAAGAAATGAAGTGAAGTCTGTCTCTTGAAGCAAATCACGAATCTATTTATCTTGTACTTCCCGATACGAAAAAGTTGTGTCCTTGTTTGTTATGAGGGATGCGAGGAGTGGGGGTATTATCGATGCAATATTAAAATACCTATAACGATAAAGCCAACGGGAACGGTGTCAATTTAAAATTCAAGCGTCAATACAAGTCTGTATTTGTGCCTTAACTGTCTATAGGGTCAAATGGAAGACAAGTTTTTGCTTAGTAATATGAATAGGTTCAGTATGTTTGATCAATGGCTGAAAAGAAATGCTAAAACCACTTGTTCTTGCTTAAATGTATTATTATGATGCTAAATAAAAAAAACGTTTATATCTCTATTTTTTTAAGAGACGCGACCGGCTCTCGAAAATACATTAAGGTAAGTTATTGAATGCGCTTAATCAACACCAATTTCCATGGTAAAAGCTGCGCATTTTGACTACTTTCTTTTCTAAAGTTCTAACGTTCAGACATACGACGAACTGTTTATTTAAATAGGTAGACAAGACACTGACATGTCATAACTAAGCGTACTTGGAAAGAAAAATAAGCAAAGCCATGTATTATTTTAAAAAAAAGTTAAAATAACAAAACAACAAAACATTTTATGCGATATTTAAAACACCACAAGTGACCGCTTGTAAACGACATCATGTTTAACATATTAAGAAAACTTCCCTAATCTGCTGAATTTGAGGTGCTAACTAAAAGTGCAACATTCAAACGCAAAAGGGAAGGGCAGATATTCTTCATTGAACGACTTTCATTGAGGATTTACAATAACAAATACAATGATAAATATCTGATCTTTAACATCTTAAGTTTAGCACTATACCTCGATTGAAACTTTCCATATATATGCAAGCTATTACTTTAAATGAATTATGTTTTTATAAAGATTGCTGATTCTGACTGTTCCAGCACAGTGCTATACATTTTAAGAAACTAGAGGCCTTTTTATTATATTCTAAAGAGTGGTTAAAAGTTTATACTATTGAAATATGTCTAAATACAATGAAAACGGAGCTGACATGCGCGAATGAAAGCTCGTGTAGCGGTGATGCAATTTTAGTGCAACAGGTGCTCCAGTCAAATATTATTGACATTAAATAAGTTTAAATGTACGTTTCTTTGTGGGCACACAGTTATTACTGTGATTCTTTAATTATGTAATAGAGGAACCTTTTTCTCTTAGATCGTCCCTAAATAAAAAGAAGTTATTTATCACTTTTCATCACGTTTCTGACATATTTTGAGTGTGCAGAATATTATTTTTTTTAGCTTTTGATTAATATCGATCCATGCATTTTTACAATAGTATCAATGGAATTCCTAGAGGCATTGGAAAGTGGAAAATGGCCTTTTCTGTCATAACAAATGGAGGTAAATAGCTGGGAGGCAGTGGTGATGTGGTGGGTGGACACAGCCACAGGCTTTATCAAAGGAAAATGGTAGGGATAAAAGCCTGCTGACCAATAGTAGTGCAGCAAGCACATGTGACCAAGTGCGACTAATTGTTTCACGACATCACCTCCTCCATCTCCTGCCATGACATTTTACTATACTACAGAAATGTGTGTGTGTTTTTGTGTGTGCGTGCGTGTGTGTATGTGTGTGTGTGTGAGAGAGAGAGAGAGAGAGAGAGAGTGTGTGTGTGTGTGTGTGTGTGTGTGTGTGTATGTGTGTGTGTGTGTGTGTGTGTGTGTGTCTGTGTGTGTGTGTGTGTCTGTGTGTGTGTGTGTGTCTGTGTCTGTGTCTGTGTGTGTGTGTGTGTGTGTGTGTGTGTGTGTGTGTGTGTGTGTGTGTGTGTGTGTGTGTGTGTGTGTATCTAACAGCATGAGTTGTCTTTTGGAGGACCCTACAGATGGCTATTTCCGATCACTGTAAGTTGTCTGTGACCTGCTACTAGAAAGAATCAATTATACATTACTATTAAGTGTCTTCTTTGTTAAGCGACATCATGTTTTGTTTAAGGGTGTTCTCGAGATTGTAAAACAAAATACCCTTTTCTCTATGTTAATCATTGTAAATATTTAAAATGACACGCTGCAACATAAGCTACATCTGTTTCTGACATTTTACGAACATAGTGGCTAATGCTACATGCTCTTAAGTTATCTCCGAATATTTCAGTGGATTGTTTAATTTATCTGTTGGGTAAATTTTAATATCTATTGCTACAAGAGAAATTGTATGTTAGCTATATTCGACTTGTTATATGTGTATCTAAATTGATGGAAGCCTATTGTCTAGCCTTCTGTAACAAGGTATTCACATAGATGTTGGTTTCGCCTACTATAATATTGCTTTGCCGAGGCAATATCCTAAGCGGCCTCGAATTTAAGTTATAAGTATGAGACGGATTTAAATATGTAGTTAACTTTGGTTTAGGTCACTCAGGTATAACAAAACCTTCTAAGCAGCAGCGAAGTGTACAAACTTTAAATATGCAAATTATTCAGAGTTTTCGAGTGTTTGACATGGGCAGAATGTCGATTAAGTGGATATACGATTTTTAAATTTGATAAAAGGAATAAAGCAAGCTTTATATTTACAGTATGTGCTCATTATAAACGTGTATTTATTTGTCACATTTTTATAAGCAACATATTTGATTGTAAAGATAGTCCGCATATTTAAATCCTCTATATCAAACCCATCTGCTGAATTTGTCATAAAGTGCGGCGCATTTTACGAATGAATGGGCCTTAGAATGGAGTCTTTGTAATAATGCATTTGATGTTAATTATATTCCAAAGTATATATGTACCATACTCTTAAATTGGCCTGATGTGTATTCGAAAGTCTAAATGCTTAATTAATGTTTGCTCGGAAAGTCTACAGTCATGCACAATTAATAATTAATAAATGTGTCTTTTAATATCCTATTATAATCACAGGTCGAATAACTGAGCTTCTTATATGTTAGTTTGTGGCAACGCATTTTCTGGTGAAAATCCGTAACTTGAAATAAAAAGCACGAACGTGTTTCGAAATTACCAAGGCGATAAACGTTTTATCCGTGTTTGTAATAACTAGTCTCAAAAGTTTCGTCACTTTACATTTTTCTTTCATGTTAACATTTTTGTCAAGCGCCTTGTAAAATTACAATATTACTTATATTACATTGTCATACTTCGCATTTCTTAAGGATAGAAAACATTGACCGCATAATTATACGTTACGCCATAAGGTCTCCATAAAATGTTCATAAACAAAGTCTGAATAGCTAACAATCCAGACAAAAGAAATTATTTTACAAATACCACAAAATTTTATGACACACTGTAATGCGCAGTCTGTCAGCTATAAAATACTGTAAGGAATATTTCTTCCAAATATTCGTCTATTCCTTATTTTTTAAAACAAACTTAGAGCACGGCAGACAATATGGCGCTTAGCAAAAAGTTATAATGTCACAGTTTTCTTGAGAACTAAAATGTACCTCACAAATGACTGGCATGGTAAGAGGGCAAAATCGTCAATCACGAGAACTCCAAATTGACAAAATATTGACATCGTTAAAAATAAATGTCTAAATCATAAGGCTGGGGACATATTAATATTGTATATGCTTTACCTTTAAAGTAACCATTGATACTTACGTCACTAGTACCAGATCCGAAAAGGAGCAGATCAAACGGGATGGCTGCGATGGTGTCAATTACGAACCAGCCCTTCAGGTAGTTGATGGCGATCTTCTTTTGGTCCATAACCACCTCGCCGTTATGTAGGTACGTCGCCCGAAAGTTAATGAAAATGTCCGCTATGAATATTAAATCCACCGTTAAGTCGATAATAACCAATGGGTGAGCATGCGCGTCATCTGGACTCTCTGTGCGAGTGGAGGCGTCCCGGTTGAGCCTCATTGTGGTCTCGTCCTCGTTAAGTAGGAAAGCTGTCTGGTAGGGCGTAAACACGGCCGTGTACAGCACCAGAATCAGCACGATCCAGTCCCACACAGCCTTAAACGGGCTGCAAGGAAAGATAGGTATAAAGTTCAGGTGAGACTAGCATTCTGCCATACACACATGTATTCTTGAAACAGGAGTGCAGACAGAAGTACAAACGGGCTGCCGTACACATTCGTTTAGTGTTAAAACTCGTTACATTGGTATACTCGTTTGAATGGGCTGCAATGGGTTGATGTTACTACATCAGCAGATAGTATCCGACAGTTTGGACCATTTTTGCTCATGTAATTTAATTGTCATCTGAAAATAACTAGCGGAATACTGTTTTTGGTGCTCTACATCAACGTGAAAAAGTATAACACACATCTTGTCATTGCAGAAATACTTTTATAACCGAGCTACGCTTCACTGTTAGCGATTTCTAAACTAAGAAAAACACCTGACCACTTACTTTTGAGATCACGTCACATGATAACCTGAGTAATCAGCTTTGACGTCGATATATTTTAGCCGAATGTTTATAAATATAATTTGAGAATATTGGATATTTATATAAGTGTATTTTACGATTTGTAATGTCTAACAATTGTGGTAATATAAACAGTATTTACTTAAAATAGAGTACAAGTTTATGCAGCATTTATGCACAACCACCCCCGAACAGTGGTAAGATATTGTTACCTATATTAGATACAGGCTAACTATCAGTTATCACCTTTAACCTTAAAGCAGATGAAGTGAAATTGTTGAATTAAAATTATGCCGCGAACTCTAGATATGATAGTAAATACAACTTATACAGAGGGTAAAGTACAAAGTGGCAGATAAATAAATAAACAGCAAAGGAAAAAAATATGGCGATCTATTATCAAGAATGTATATGTGAAAACATAAACATTATTCTGAAAGTAGGTCAGTCAGTTTTGGGGCAGTGTTGTCAGCTAGACTAAACTTTGAAATTTTAGAAGCAATCTCCAGTTCAGCTGCTGACATATCTATGAGTCTGCGTTTTAATGTATCGATAACTCTGCACATTCAATGATAATCAATCAATGTCAAAAATGGTGTATTAGTTTTCAGGTGAGCGAGGAGGCCACTTATGTATGCTATATAGCTTAACCTAGGAAGGAAATATCATTCTTTCTTTTAGCTTTTAAATTGTTAGTATTTTCTTTTGCTATGGTGCACTTATAACAACAGCATTCCTGTTGCATAAACAATGAGGACCACTTTTGATTGCTCATTGGTTCGTATTGTCTGATTCACCTGTAATGTAGGAAGATGAAATCCGGCTGTGCTCGCTCCAACCGTAGGTCGTGGGAGGTGTCAAGGGTTGTGTTTTCCTCTGATTCTGTCTGTTCATCTGTTTTGGAGTCCTGGAAATATTGAGATAGAGCTTTTGCTGACAGTAATGCCGATGAATATATATTTTTTTGACGGTCTATCTCTCTAGAAAATGACAACGTGATTCCTGCCGGCGTCTTTTGAATACGCCTATAATCATTTAAAATCAACTAATGCAAGCTTTGCGTTTATCTGCCTTATTGTCTTCGGCACTCTTGTGCAAACATTTGCATATCTCTTTGCCGCACATTCCGTTCTAAAGGATGGAAAATTTACCAATTAGTTGATAACCAAAGTAAAATGCGTGCAGTCTAGGAAACGTCTGTTCAGGAATACATTATAGCTTGTGAATACTTAATCTTATCGATGATTCTAATTGGTTGTGATTATTAAATATTGAAATATAAATTAAATGCAATATAACACAATCTGATTGAATGCACATGTTATACTTTACGACGGAAATAATTAATACATTAATAAAAACTACAAATATATACAACTTGTTTTAAGGATACCAGGACACAACAAAACGATTCGATGCAACAATTCTAATAATGAAATGTAATAATGATTTTTCCTCAAAAAGGAAATGCATGGACACCATGCCATTGCTTTTCTTAAAGTCTTAAGGTTTAAAAAGTCGTTACCAAATCATTAACGAAGCCGTAGTAACAATGCTCTTTAAAAGCTTTTCCTGATTATTAGAACAGAACAGAACATTCCTTTATTTCATCCCAGGTACAATAGGTACAACATAGGGTAAGGTACACTAATATAGGTTAACAAAATACAATGTTCTTGCTTTAACAAAAACGTATCATTTTTCATAACTTGATATTTAACTGAAGGGTGGAAGGGTGGGGGAACACACAACATATTAAAATGCTGACACAAATTATTGTTAGGTCGGATAACCATATTTCTTTTACAGAGAAACTCCAGAGAAAAGAAAATATACCCTTGAATTGTGCAAGGAGCATCTTAAACCAAGTCATTTAAAACACGTATAAGCACACTCGCAAACAAACCCAACAATCATTGTTTAAAGTATTTTAGACGTTTCAGTAAACCTGTTCTAAGCTTTACAAACAATAGCGATGCTGTTTGCTTTTATTTCAGAATAATCGATGTTATTATTTCAAACATGATAAATCTTATACTGAGGAAACACAAAATTAATTCCGACTTATTGTTCAGTTCACCTTCTAAGAAGCGTTTGTAGAGACATCATACTGACAAGACGTTGATATACTGAAAATAAATGATGATAAATGCTTTATAACGACGTCCGTTTACACGCTGATGAGAATCCTTTTTGTTCACCCCCAACACACAAAATGGGAAAATACACGCATAACCATTAATACACTCTATTTAGACCCATTCTGTGTGATAACCGTTTTATTGTTTTAAAAGGAAAATCATATTGATCAATTTAGTTACATGTACTTAAAATAAAGGAAGGCTATATTTAGAGTGTTGAAAATAGCTTACAATTCAAGACATTGAATAATTCCTAATCTTTAATAAGGATTAATGATACTACATACTTTGAAGTACAATCTATGTTGTTAATGAGCAAACATTAAGACATTTCATCTGGACTTAGTCTTGATTTCTACTTGTTTATCGCAGTCTAATAGCATATGTCAATTTTTGCGACTGATCGTGCAACTAATTTAAGTATTATCAGTTGGAGACATGTCTTTATACCAAGACAATAAACACCTGACTAAAGATGATTAATGGTTCATCTTTACGCGAAACTGTAAGACTCTTTAACCTTTTTTTTACATTTGTTTTCCTTGTTCAGTATGCTTAAGCATACTGTGGACTACTTTTAATATAAACAAGTCCTATACAGGCATGGACTAAACCCCTACACAATATTTGTGGTTAGAATTGTCTTAATTCACTGCATTATTATATTTAAACTAAAGTGATATAGATATATATGGCAGGAGAAAATTATTATTTTTCAAAATATTCTTAGTTCATTAAAATGCATAACTTAAGTTGTTTGACTGGAGATAAAATTCGGTTTATGTTTAGTACTATAAAGCTATAATCTAAAATCCATTTCAGTTAATGAAAAAACATTGCAATGTTATATATATTATAGGCAATATCAGTAAGATTTACCAGTAATATTTACACCGATCAACACTTTATATACAGTTATCTTTCCTAATATTTTGTTTTTGTATGATGTGCTAGAAATATTTCAAATACTTTTGTGCTCAAATTATGTAACAACACCTCCCATTAAGTATATAAATGATACATTTCAATTAATCTACAATACGTATATGTTGATCTGTATCGGTTACACATATCTCTGGTTATAGGTGTACAAACATACATAGACTTATAGTCATGATGACTATTACATGAAGGTTGTTAAGTAATTCCTTTATTTGTCTTCTTTGTAATACTGCCGAATGGGAAGAAGTACTGAACACTAATAAGAACATGCATTATCTTGGACATATGTAAAGCACTTGTATTTGACAAAACTGGAAATCTCAGATACGCTTATCCTTAGGCTTATGTGATAGGTATATAGACCTGAAATCGGTACAATATTGTATGTGACGTCAGGAAAGTTTGGAACACTCTCTGTTTCATAGGTTTTGTTTCAATTCAGTCTTCAACGCAGATGCGATGCTGACGCTGTTACTAATGCTGGTCATGCGTCGGATGCTGATGCTCGATGATGATGTCAAACGTAACACAGCAGACTAATGCTGATGCTGTCGATGATGATGTCAAACATAACACAGCTGGCTAATGCTGATGCTGTCGATGATGATGTCAAACATAACACAGCTGGCTAATGCTGATGCTGTCGATGATGATGTCAAACATAACACAGCTGGCTAATGCTGATGCTGTCGATGATGATGTCAAACATAACACAGCTGGCTAATGCTGATGCTGTCGATGATGATGTCAAACATAACACAGCTGGCTAATGCTGATGCTGTCGATGATGATGTAAAACATAACACAGCTGGCTAATGCTGATGCTGTCGATGATGATGTCAAACATAACGCAGCTGGCTAATGCTGATGCTGTCGATGATGATGTCAAACATAACACAGCTGGCTAATGCTGATGCTGTCGATGATGATGTCAAACATAACGCAGCTGGCTAATGCTGATGCTGTCGATGATGATGTCAAACATAACACAGCTGGCTAATGCTGATGCTGTCGATGATGATGTCAAACATAACACAGCTGGCTAATGCTGATGCTGTCGATGATGATGTCAAACATAACACAGCTGGCTAATGCTGATGCTGTCGATGATGATGTCAAACATAACACAGCTGGCTAATGCTGATGCTGTCGATGATGATGTCAAACATAACACAGCTGGCTAATGCTGATGCTGTCGATGATGATGTCAAACATAACACAGCTGGCTAATGCTGATGCTGTCGATGATGATGTCAAACATAACACAGCTGGCTAATGCTGATTATATGCTACCACGTAAACTTTTCCAATAACAATATACGGTTAAATATTCAAATTTCTGTCTCAAATAATGTTTGCTTTAAAGCAAAAAAGTGTCTTAACTTTGATGCCAACATAATCGATGTACTTCTAAATATAACTTTAATCACACATTTTATTTGTCGTTCACTTCAGGAATGTGTGCAGTCTGTACATTTACCGTTTACAATTTCAGACTACTGACGTTTGAATACATATAATATATCTAAGGGGTTAACAAAATTGTGTCTTTGCAATTCACTTTGTGGTGTTGATTACAACTCGAGTTTCCGCTTATCGTCTGGTCACTTTATCCCAATCACGGTCTGTTACTTCATACGAAGCAGTAGCGCCTAATTTGTCACGAGTATAGTCTATATGGAAACATTTAAATGTAAATCAGGAGAATTGCAGCACTGATGTATGACATTTCGATATATCAACATGTTGACCTTCTGGCACCAGAATATGAAGAAATATGTCATTTTCTTGATGGGTAATGGACGATATGAAAAAAAAATAAAATAAAAATCACCGGATCTACAAACAAACGTATGCAAAATAGGTAAATAAGAAAAGATCCTATCAAAATTGTCACAGATATTTCAATTTTATCTACCAGCAGACAAAGGCAAACAAGGTGCTATTAAAAATCCAATAAATTGCAGATACAAGTTCAAAATTGTATAGGTCTGATGTAACATGGCTTTGGATTTTCAAAAGTTTTTTTTGTCACTAATCTATGCGGACAACAACTTTTTTGTAGATAGTTTACAACATACACGTTGGTGTTGAAATTTGTGTTAAAATGCCCCCGTCTCTATATCAATGGACGGTCGAGAAATGTGTGACACCTTCCCACTATTGATGGATTAGCAGTTTCTCACGTAAAACTATCTCAATTACGTATCGTTTGTTTTTTCTGTTGAAATATTAAAAAAGTATAACTTGACAATGGCATCATTCTCGAGAAACTCGTAGGGACATCAAAACGACAAGAAAGCAAGCAATTTCCATTGTGACTCATTAAAGTTGCATAATTTCTCATTCCTTTGGTAAGATTGTGAGCCAAAGATATATGCAAATGTTAGACTAAGAAAATATCGCATCCTATAAAGTAGATGCAAATTGTCTTTGTGCTTCCTTTTAGAAGAAATTATTCTTAAGATCTGAAAGGTCCATAGCGGCGGTAATAATCTCTTTAGGATTTGTAAGAGCAAATGTTCACCAAACAAGACCTTTAACAATGTACTTTTGTTTAGTCAGAAACAAAAACAGCATGTAGTGGAAAATAAACAATTACAATATTGAAGTTCTTAAAGCATAGCGGTCTCATTACATTTTCCGAATACATTTGCAAGCTCTTACCCTAATGATTTCTACTTTCATTGTATTTTCCGATGAAATTTGCAAGCTCTTACCCTAAGGGTTTCTACTTGAATTGCATTTTTTCCGATGACATCGGCAAGCTCTTACCCTAAAGGTTTCTACATGCATTGTATTTTCCGATGACCTTTGCAAGCTTTTACCCTAATGATTTCTACTCGCATTGTGTTTTCCTATGACATTGGCAAGCTCTTAACCTAATGATTTCTACTTGCATTGTAATTTCCGATGACCTTTGCAAGCTTTTACCCTAAAGGTTTCTACTCGCATTGCATTTTCCGATGACATTGTCAAGCTTTTACCTTAATGGTTTCTACTTGTTCTAGATTTATTACACCTCAATTTACCTGAAGTGTTCGCATTATTGTGCAATTTACAATCCATTATTAGTGGTATGATATAGGTACAAACAGGAAGTTGGGTGTCAGAGTATATTCTGGCCAAATTATCCTACTCAATGTGTGTTTCTGCTGAAAAAATGTAACCTAATGTGCACGAATATTTTTAGGAAGGCCATTAACATGCCGGCTAGAAGGAATAAGTACTGCTGAATAAGTGATTCCCTGACAACTGTAAAACGACATTCTGTCGTATAAGGAACGTAACCTTTTGGCACCAAATAGGTGAGAAATACTATAACTTAATTCCTATCCGGGTATAAACGTTCAAAAAGAAAATAACAAAACTGTCAATATTCATGCGGCTTAACAATTTAATTATTTTGTTTGAAGTGGCTTTGACTTAACTGTATATTTATCGTTGATCCCTTTTTACTAAATTATGTCTTTCCTTACTTCTATTTCCTTTCCCTTTTCCCTTTTACTGCTACCAACTACTCGAGCCCTATCATGAAGTTTTCTACGATTCTTGCCACTTTTATATATGGATGTTTAATTTCATATTTTTAACTCTCTGTTTTGCCACTTTTGTGTTTTATTTCCTTTAAGTGTATTTGTTCTATTTCTTTGCTATGCTTACAGACACTTCAGAATTGTTGTAATTATTACAAGTTTGCTGTTTATAGAAGCATTTTGCGTCAGCTCCAACGTTATAGAGGAAAGTTTTAACTATTCTGATGAAAACTATATATGTGTCGTCTACCTAGAATATCTTTATGCAAAATTGTAACTTACATTCAGTTCTATTGCACGTGCACGATTTCACTTGGAATGAGTCGTGCACCTTAACTTTATATATATATTGCAGTAGTACATATCGAGGTTTTGATATTTTAATTATATGTTTTAATGTCTTATTCTAAATAATATTATTGTTCTTTGTAGAAGAAAACACATCTTCACAAATTTACTGACAGTAACGAAATGCGTGTCTTATGGCATTTGTTCACTAAATATCATGGACAAAGACATAACTAATGTGGAGCCGTAAGGATTAGCATTTATCATCTTTTGTCTGCTTGTTAATGTTGTTCAAAGGATGCTACTTAGTCTTTAGTGAAATGAAAAATCGATCGCACTAGGTTTTATATATATAATATGAATAATATTTTAAGAAAAAATGTGATTTAATACTATAACAAAACTAATATTTAAACTTTGTCTTGCTGCCACTAGGTGCAACACTAAACATTTTGCATAAGAACTACAAGATACAAAATAAAACGAACAAAAATCACCTACAACCAATATAAATCAACATATTAATATTTTGTCTACATAATCAAAACACTACAATGGATATATAATATATTGTCGTCGAAACTTTAAATGGCTTTGACATCTCTGAAAAAAATGTTTTAGACTAATAGGGGAAGAGTTTTCTCATTTGTATAGCCGAAGTAAAACATCAAAACAAAAATACCGTTAACCTCGCTAAGAACATTCCAATGAAGATACCGATGAATTCATAATATAAAATGAAATAAAAGAGCCAGTTTTATTGTCGACGTGCCCTTTCCGATGGAGTCCAGTGGCATAACACAGTCTAATTGCCAAGAGATAATAAAATAACAACAAAAGACAAGCGTCATCTTGGGAGAAAATAAAATGTAAGCCTAGGTTTGTAATCTGGTTACAGGGGTTATTTCCGTCTTATTCTTTTCAGGGCAGGATATAAATAGCAGGCTTTGCTTGGCCTAAAACAGTATTAAGAATAATGTAACCTACCTGAATATGAGACTAGGGACGTCCAAAAACTCATAATTATCAGTATTGAATCTAAAATTAAAACATCCAATTCGAATTCACTTCTGTTTTTCCTGGAAACGTGACAGGTTACAGACAAAGTACCAACTATAAGTTCCAAATCTGTTTATGATATAGACGTTATTTATGTATAAAAGTCATGACAGGTTAAAGTTGGTGTATAGTACATCGCATAACATTGGTATATATGAAACATAGCAAAGTTTTCACTAACCTTTTGTGTGGAACCAGTGAACACAACCCAAACGCCTACTGTACGAATTATCTTAACAACTGCATTATATTTATTTCTATTACTTCTGTATTCATAACACTTCTTCCTCTGAAAGTACAACTCAAAAACTGTTACCTAACCGCGCAGTGAGACATGCACGCGTCACTGAAATCACATTTATAATACCAGTGTGACACAAAACAGAATATACCCATTAACTCATTTTGTGTCAGAAAATATGACCTAATTATTTATGACAGATATTGGAAGCGTTGACAAATAACAGCAGTCCACAAGGACACAAGTCAACAAAGACCCAAGATACTGTTTTGTTATTTTCTAAATGTTGAATTTACTGTTATATTTCTTATGCAAAAGCCAAAGGATATAATAAGAGGTAGATAATGATCTATCATTGACGAAAGATAACACTTGTAAATTTCAACACCTTCATTGACCTATATTGAGCCTACATGAAAAATTGCCAACCCATTAAATTCACCTAACAGAATGCAAATTTGTAATGACATTATGTTTTTTTAAACATATATCAAAAAACATTTTTAGAAAAAAAATTTACAACACGTTTAGAGAACGGAATGTATCTAGCAAATTAAACCGAGGTTTGATCATTCTATTCTCAAAATATCAACGTAAAAAGTAAATAAGAATTTTCTTAACGCTAAAACATCTTGAATACAGTTGTATATACACAGTTGATGTTTCAACATTAGTCTAGTAGTGTTCTTGTTCTGACAGTCACATTATTGAATGTACAGGACAAAGGTTTCCGAGAGGACAAATTACAACTAACTTTTTAAGGAATAAGTTTATACAACTTTATCCAGTTGCGTTGACGTTCTCGAATTTCTATAGAATTGTGGATATTCGAGTATCAATGTAAGCACACTTAATGTCAGTAAATGTTAACAAATGTAGAACTACTCTTAAAAGTGTTTCTCATGCTTGAAAACATTATGTATATTTAGAAAATGTCACTAACGATTCTTTAGATATAAGAATAAGACAAGCTGATTCATCCGAATACTTTTGTCATTTCATTCACAATCACAAAGTAATATTTAGTCACCATTGTCACATTTTCTTTTCTGTAATTAAGAATAATATGTAGAAAAGCTTTTTATAGATCGGTTTACTACATTTGATAAGTTATGCCTCTCACAAATTGTCTTTACGTTTATTAAATCTATCCAACTTATAAGTTTCTTTTTCAGTATAGAGTTAATGCCTTTAGACGGACTTTGTCATATATTCTTATTCAATACATTAGCATATCACAAGGAACCAATCTTAAATTCAACACAACGGTTTGAACCTTTGCGTATAATTTTAGATAAAGCTAAAAAAGCAACCTTTGGCTGATATTCTAGCCATTACGTTTGCCCACAACTCTCTAACCAAGAGTCTGAACATTCGATTTGCAACTCTTTCAAGTACGATAACTACGATAACAACGGTCTAGACTTAAAAAAATCACCTCCATTTAAATGTTTTCTTAATCCATTCATTGTCCAAAACATCTCGATTTCTTAATTGCAAAGATTCCGATCATTAAAACAAACACGTATGGATAACGTCTGAAAATGAAATTGAACGCTTTATTTTAATTTATTACAGAACAAAACATTTATTGTTATATTTGCATTTTTATTAAGATCTGTATTAACAGTGTGTCTTTTTAACTAGTCACGCTTTTGTAAGAGTGACTGCTTTGTTTCTTTGTAATAGTAAACTATTTTAAACGTAAACGTTGAGGTTTCTCTAAAAGTTAAATAACACAATAACTTGTAGAATTATTTGCTAGCATTAACAAAAAGAGCCAGATGCATACTACGAATTGGCAACACGGCCTACGTTTAGGTAACTCACCACTTTAGGTGTAATACATCTAAATAAATAATGCTTTGTAGGAGCGGAAAAGTCCCGTGGTAGGACGCACAACAGCGGATCATGGGCTACTTGGTTCGAGCCCTGATCGGATTGTCATAAATTTCATCGACCAAGAACTTTACCTAGTTTATTTCCACTCTACCTAGATTAAAAAAATGAGTACCTGTGATGTTGTTTTTTTCCGGTAATAAACATGGGTTTCTAGCGGCATGTTTCGGCTGCCTTCATACAAGCACAGCCAATAACCAGTGGGTGTAAAGTCGGATGAACGAACTGTAGCTTTAAGGTAGACTATAACATGATTTTGTCTATTACCTATTCAGTATACTTACCCAAGTTACGAAATATAACGTATAGAATAATAATTTCTTCACAACGTCATGTAGGTTTACACATATCTTAACACTACTGGTTATCTAGATTATACAGCAAAGGACTATGATCATCACTACATCAACCACTTTGTCTTTTGGTAAACAGATCTGTTTTATCCAAAAGCGTAAATTTTAATCTTATGATGGACGGCTGGCATTCTTTACACAAAAAATGCCCTTTTTTATATTCAATATGGCAGCAGTGAATATTTAGTTACCGAAATTTGGCAGTTTTAATAAATTCTCTACGACCTTCTGGCGTACAAATCTCACCATGCATGTAATCTATGTTTGTCATTTAATTCATCCTTTAAGTGTATTTTCCTTTGATGGATATTAGACCTTGGTTTCACGATTTCATCTACACATGAACAGAATGCCACAACCATTTACAATTAGTCTCTGGTTATCATTATATCTTTTTCTTGATTTAAAAATTTACTATCAACAATTTTGAGTAGTTCTTCTGCTAGAAATAATATTTCTCTCTCTCTCTCTTCTTTGTGGACATTTTTAAATGACGTCTCTCCTTTCTTTAACAACTTCCTAACTTATCTAACAAAAAGAGCTTAAACAGTTTTAATTTTAATTTTAAATACATCGGTTTTCATTTCATTGCATGCATTTGAGAAATCCCACAGGAAGTGCGAGGGTATAGCTCTGTAAAACCGCTTTAAGCATCCCAGTCGATCCCTTTTGCAGACAAAACGTGTGGTAACTGTTGGGTTTGCTCTGTTTGTTTAAATACTTAAAACAGATGTTTAGCTTCATTAACATTGGGCTTGAATGTGGATACGTTTGTCCTGTGCCTTGTTAAATTTTGATATATGTTGCTCATAGGACATTGTCATTTTTCCTTACGAAAATAGTGCTTACAAACTGCAGACTTTCCCCTGTAAGGAGTACATACTTTACAATAGGTAAATAAGAAAAGGTCCTGTCAAAATTTTCACAGATATTTAAATTTTATTATCTGACTTGTCTGCTTGCTGTCTTATCATTTTTCACTTAATATAAGAGAACATTCAAATTGTTTTGATAATTTTGTTATATTATGCAACAAAGTAAATATATATACCTTATATACGACATTTTTCTTAGGCGGTGGTGGGGTTGTTGTATTTTAAGAAGAAGAATTGTCGATTTCGACTTATTTAAACAATAATATGCCGCTCTGTCGGATATTGAAAAAATAACACGACAAATGTATTTAAGGTTGTTAATTTTCAAAAAAAAAGTAATAGGCTGCAAACTAGACTAGAATAATATTAACGGTGTTTAAATCTGCATTTCAGTAAAGCCACGGTTTACAATTTGCTTTCTAGCTTGTTTATTGACTTTTCCTGAAGCTAGACGGCCTCTGATTATGCATTTGCATGATGCTCATTTCCTGTAACAGATGCTGTCGCGATTATTTCAGCCGCTCTCCTGTTCTTTTTACACTCGAAATATGTCCTTCTAACACAAATATTTCAAGAATAGAAACGGACATTAAATTTGCATCTTTGTCCGCCTTATTGTCTGCTATTTTCACATAGTCCTAATGTGCATATATATTTTCTTTGAGAAGGAAGAATATAATCAATTCAAATGACTATCATGAGAAAATGTTTAAGCTTTGAAAGGTAGCCTCTTTGTGAGTGGAAAAAATATCATTTTCTTTATAAGTCGATTTTGTGACAGAACGTTGTTACTAAAATTAAAAATGAGTCTCATTGAAATTCAGAAGTTATATAAAACGTATCCACAGAAATCTATGTTTTTATATAAAACAAACTTATACTGATCAATAATGAAAAACCTACGTAAGAGATCGCCTTAATGAAATGCAAACATATATAGCATCATCTTTTTGATTGCCGCCAAAGTTTCCTCGACGTTAACTGTGATGGCATTTCTTTCACACCTAATTAGAGAGAATTTTCTCTATTGATCTGAACCTCCCAGTCAATTATTTAATTGCCGGAGGCATATTTGGCTTTTAAACAATCTTGTTGCCTCTCTACCTACTCGAAATATATGCACTAAAAGACCACCCTCTTTTTATACAAAATCTTGTACTTGGCAAACGAAGTACAGCAGTCACTTAATGTTGACGCTTCCCTTGGAAACCACACAAGGCAGTTTTGTAAGAGCCTCATTAGCATACGGCACACGAAAGTCAGAAAATGTTTGTACTAAACTGGTTTACACTCTTTTTAATAAGATCCGACATATCATACCTTTACTACTGAGTACGTTACGTCATTAACATTTTAAATGCCCCATTATTATTTTTTAAATGCTCCATATAATATGTTTATAAAGGCTTTGTTTACAGCTTTGAAAGAACGTTCTCCATCACTATTTTTATCATAATGCATATGAAAATTTATGTTCCTCTCTTGAAGATTTTGGGTTAAATCGTTGCAGCCTGGAACATTATTCGCTTGTTTAAATATAGTAGAATTATTATTTTCCATTCAATGACATATGTCATAAAGACCATCATATTAACGTGACAGGTTCTTTGTCCGTAACACGCCACGAGCTAGTTAGACCATTATCAGAAACTTGTTTCTCTCTGTTTCACACTAGGAATTTGTTGACAATTAATGTCCAGGCTTGTAAAAAGAAAATTCATAACCTATAACCGTGATGTGTTTGTAAACGACATATTGATACAGCCGTAAGCATCTCAATATCAAACGTCCTCATTGTTATCGTTTTAAAAGTTTATATACAACGTCTTGAAGGCTTAACATTTACAGCTGTTTTGATGTTAACTGAAATAGTATCCAAGTCATAAACAAATCCTTCTTTTCTACAGTCAGCACTGAACACAAATCTTCAACATTAACTCATGAGCGGCATAAATTAAACAACATGTTTAACTTTTATACAAAACAGCTTTACAAAACAATTGTTTAAATATATGTTTACAATAAAGCATGACAGATTTTCTCCAAATTTGAGAAAGTCACTTGCAGAAAAAAACGATTTGACGACAAAACCACCCATCTAGTGTTAGTAGAAGGAGAGGGCGTTTCTTATCGGATTTGTTGACTGAACATAACAGACAAGGCGAATCAGATTTAGAGTGTTAATGTTTCTTGTAATGATGCACAATTTATCATCATTTGTCAGCTAGTTAATGGCTTTTGAATATAATACCTCTACTAACGATGCTTCTTGATAAATCACTTGATACATAGAAATGGAAGAACCGAGGTATGTGAAACCTACCCTGAGACTTATTCTCAAATGGCAAATCACTGAACATATTATACAGATGGTATATAATATATCACCAAATATTATTTCCAAATACATAAAACAGTGTTCCTCAAGTGTAGTAATACTTATAGTATTATTATAATAAGTATTATTTTTAACTATAAAGGCGGCATTTTTCACAAGTTTGCAACGTTTCCGAACAAACAACTGTCGTTGCCTGAATATCAAAGCCTAAAGAAACGCTTAATGCCAAAGAAAATCGCTGTTTTCGGAGAACGAACATGACGTTTATACGGATTAAAATTGTACGTTGAAATAATCATGTTCACCTGTTGTCTTAGTTAAATAAGACGAAAACAAGACAAGGTCTTATGAGCAGTGCACTTACGTTAAACTCTGCAAAACCACTATAAATATTTAATACATATGCCGGGTAAAAACTAATTAATTTATGACGTACCCGCTCAAATTAAACATTATATAAGTATTTGTGATCTGGTGAGTTAGTAGTTAGGAAATCTAGTGAAATCGTACAATTGAAAACGTGAGACTAATTAGTATATAACTAGAGCAAACGCACCATACTCTGTCCTTCCTGACTACATCCAAATCAAGACAGCAATTCATTTTATAGGGAATAAATCGTTCTGGTTTTATCTCCGTCGTACATTTTATGACAGTGTCAAATGAGAAGGCTTTACACGTACTAATTGCCAAGACAGTGTTAAGGAATAATAAAATAACGACATAAAACAAAGCGTCATCTTGGAGGAGAAAATTAAATGGCAGAGAAGGTTTGTAATTTTGTAAGGAGCTTAAATAGGATATTAACTCCGTAGTTTATTTCTAATTAGAACAGGATATAAATAGCAAACTTTGGCTCACTTAGTTCTTTCTTAACAATATAAGTATAACTAATGTGAGCCGATACGAAAATATGGAAATCTATAAAAGGTATATATTGCATTAATGTACAACAGATCTTCTTTAAACAGAAGCGAATAGAATCTCCTTATCCTAAACATGCATTAAAATGTGAAAGAAACTTAATGTAAAGAAAAGGCTTCAATCAATGAGACCACCAACTCGGGAAATGCGGGGGTATTGCTCTGTAAACTCGATAAACCGTTCAAATGCTGTCACTGTTGAGTTTTTATCTTGTAATGGTCTCAATTTTGCCACCTTTTCATTTTACTTGCATTTATACCAATTTCTTATGGTATTTCATTTTATATGTTGTTCTTTCAATTAGATTATGATCTTTTTCCGTTTTTAGCTATAATGCTGGACACCATATGCTAAATCATAATACAATTAATAAAATAGTGCTGAGTTCATAAATTAAGTTCATTAATTTATTAACCACATAAACTGCTTGTCAGCTGTGCATCTTAACCTTATAAAATTGGTACAATTGCTTAATAATCCTGTCTGTTATGTAGTAACAGACACAAAGGAAAATACAGAAGCTCCTAGTACGGCTTGTATCTCAGTGCAGAGGTGACCATTATTTTACATGTACTTAGCTCATGTTTGGAAAACATATCTGTCTTAATCACATTTCTGTAATTAGTTATTCAAACATTACTTTATATCGCAGCGTAAACGTTATAGCAATTCTGCTTTTCTAAAGTACTCTCAAGTGCAGACGATCTTGGCACCACATTATTGAACCTGTCAAATTGACACAATCCAGGATTGACTCATTAGGTCCATATCAAATTATTTTTGGGGACAGAAATTAATGAAATCTCTGTCAACGTGTGAAGAAAAATATTAAAGGGCAGAAGCAGTTTAATATCAGCGGTTTTAAAAATATATTGAAAATTATGAGATAAAATCACAACATCAAATGATTTAAAACGAAATCAATCTTTAGAATTAAACACTGTCATGTATTATTGCTTGCTTTAGATAACAATTACACTTCACTAAAACTTTATAAAAATATTGCCTTTATAAACATTCTTTTAATTACACAATTTAAATTAACGGCTCGGGTGAAGATATTATTGGAAGAATGATTCACATTGGCATCAAACTGTCTAACAAAAGTCTACTAATCTCTCTGAAGAACCAATATGGGTAAATTTTATTTAATAATGACCATTTTATGTCGTTAACTGACATTCCCCCAGACTTAAAAGCACCCCCTTCTCATTCCTTTTACGTATCTCAAGTCCACACATTGTACAGACAAACGAACAGAAAATTTATAGCTAAAACAGATTTTGACGTTTTAAGTGCGAAGCAGAATTTAAACTTTTGGAATCTCGTATTTTTCATGCATTAAGTACAAACCATTTTAAAGAAAATATGCGGAAACTTTTTTTGATAAACGACATGGATTACATACCTGATAAAATTAAGAGGATTCACACATGTTTCATGTTTTCTTTTGGTCACAATGTTCACAACCCACAGACTGTAAAGCTTAAACTTCATTGAATATGTAAAATCTTGAAGAAACAGACTTACATCTGGCTGCATATAACAATAAAGCGAGTGAATCTGTTATTTGATTTGACTTATTAAACTTAGCTAAATTGGGTTTTATTTAAGTTAAAATTGCCTAGCACGCTGTGCCCGGCGGTGCTTGTAATTCACACTAATATTTTTTCCCTGATGAACTGTTCTTCCTTTTATGGGTCTCTTGTTTTAATTATAAGACGTCTTAGTCTGACTGCCGTACTTGTTTTATTTTATATAATCATTAATCTGGAAAAAGTAAATATCCCTGTATTAAATTTCTTGCCAAAACATCATCAATAAGAATATCATATAATGTTTTATCTAAAGTAAGATATCTTGTTTTTAAATATATGTTTGTTGGATTATAAAGGAACAGTCATATATAAAAATATATATACCCTATGATATATATATATATTCTAAGAGTTGTGTATCCTTGCTAAAACAGTTTTTTTCAGTCCGCATCACGACGCACCAAAAGTTGTTAAAGTGGTAGCAGTACATCTGGCATATTTTCAATGTAATTGTAGGACTTGTCAGCCGGGTGTCAAGATAATGTGACTGGGTGTTGTATCATGGTATTCGTTGCGTTTTATAGACTGTCCAATATAGAAGAATGCACTACAACATGAAATTAATATCTCCAACAGAAAGAATGGTTATGGGACGATAGACTCAACAAACAAACAAACAAACAACGTTTCAAATTCTTAAAATATAAAAAAGACACCGATAGCAAACAGAGGGCAGACAAATAAAATTTAAAAAAACACGATTTTGTTATTTATTGAAGTTATTATTTATATAAGTGATTGTGTAATATTGAACAATGTACAAATTATTTTTCGTCTTTGAATAATTACACATGTATATTCCACAAAAATATTTCACGGTCAACTAGCGTGAACAATTAACGAACGCTAGTAAGTTAACCTTACTTGAACACTTTGCTGGACTGTTTTTCTTGTGGTGTCAACTCCACTTTATTAATTCCTTTGACAATGAAACTAAAACTAAAGACAAATGACGACTTACCTTCAATCGGATTAGTTTATATAGTTTTACCCAGTTGCGTTTTCCTTCTCGCATTTCTATTATCGAATTCTAGGGGATCAATTGGTTTAATGTTATTTCCTTAAAACACGTTCAGTAACAGTGCGATACCCTTGCAATTTTATAGGCAGTACAGCAGCATTTTACAAATACTATAGTACCGACCAAAGCTTTGTCAACATACGATTACCAACATAATTTCTATAATATAAATTCGTGAAAGATTGTGACTTTTTGTGGTTTTGTTTAAATCTTTTATCCATTACTTTTTTATGATATCTAAAATAATAAAGATTTATGAGTCATAAGGCGTATCTTAAAGTTGCTGGAATAGGTTCATTGGAAATCCAAAGATATGGTCGTACACAATTTTATTCCAGTTTGACACACTAAAGGTACATTCAGCATTTTTCCACCCTTGTTGTGCAATAAAAGCGCACATTATAGACAAAATTAACGAACTGTGAAAATAACATTTTAGCTATTATATTGTTTTGTTAGTTCTGCACAAGTATAAGAAAACTAAACAAAATATCCAAAAACTCTACACGAACACAACTGTCTTGTTATTGGAAAATATAAATCCTGAAAAAATAAAATGTCCACTGGCACTACAACCATATATATCTATAGCATAGACTAGAATATGAACGCCAATATCACAGTCACTTCAGCCACTTCAGCGTCAGTGGTAAGAATAACTGTTTTCCGATCATTGCTCTGGCATGTGACATGTGGTGGTGTGAAGTTATCTATGTTATTCCTACTAAATTCATTTATTTAATGTCATCATTAAGGCAAAATCTATTAGTATATATTAGTATTAGAGGAGCGGAATAATCCAGTGGTAGGACGCACGACTCCGGATCACGGGATCCATGGTTCGAACACCGGACAGGTCGCCGCTAATTTCTTTGAGCATGAAATTTACCTTGCATTTTCTACTCCACCCAGGTTTATAAATGGGTACCTGTGAGGGTTATTCAAGTCAGTAATATGACTTCCCACCACCATGTGTCTGCTGCAATAGTACTGGATAAACGAATACACACAATCACCAGGGAATAATCTGTAAAGTCGGCTGGACAAGCAGAAGCTTGAAAGTAGACTATAAGTTGGTATTACCTCTTACCTAGTATGTGTTTTTAATAAAATTCTTATATATCTTTAGGAACCATGAATAAAACCGAATTGTATGATCGTTCAAAATGTTGTTATGAGACGTTTTAAACCGAATGGCGGACACGCGTGTTTCAATCACGCCATCTGAACAAAAGTGCAGCGATCTTTATTGATATACAAAATATATCGAATGGCTAACTTAACAATTATGAAGACAATACGTTAACACATGAAATGATTGTGTGAGTGTGTTTTGTCATAATTTGGTAAATAATAAATACAAATGATTACACATTTACTGCACAGTAGTTTAATATCATAGATGTTAAATGTTTATTTAAATATTAAATATTTAAATGTTTAAATGTTAGATGTTTATTTTACATGATACACCGACCAGCATAAACGAACGCACACGATGTAATTAGGCCAACAGAAGCTCACGATTACATGTTCCAGTACATGAACCATTTTTGAGGCATGGGGCCTTTATTTGTCTGTCTAATTATTGGCAACATTTTGTCACCTGAATATTTTCCCTGCCATAATAAAAACAATTAAAGGTAATGTTATCGTAACCCTGAAATGCGACTTGAACATTTTGCATGAAAGTGCCTGACAAAACACGGATGACAACGGTTGTCGGATATTAATAAGTCAATTGATTGTTACTAAGCATCGACAGCTTTAGCTGCATACAAAAATATGCATTTTGCTTAACCACATTTAGTATGGTATGTTTTGTATTCTATTATGAACTGTTATATATCACCAATGTAGTCAATCTGTAAGGCGCATCTGGACTTTTTAAATGCATAACTTCCATGCCGCACTTGGAGTTCCAAACATCGTCAAATCGTATACATTTTATGATTTTAAGGGATGCAGTGGATAGTGACAAAAATGTGATTGCAAATTCCTTGTTGTTGTGTCATATGACGTCACACGCCATTTATCTGTATCAATTTATAAACACGGGCTGAGAAGCAGCATAACTTATTGATATTTAAATAAACAGACTAAGTTGAACATGTACAATTTAGACTTATATATCATTGAGATAGTGCGTTGATATAATGCGTAATTACACTGTTTATTTTTCGATTTCGACCGCAGAGAAGAGTGTAAGATGAAACTCAATCTTGTCATGCAAAACCTAAATCTAATGACTCGGTACCCAACCTATCCATATATATAAGTCATCACGACACAATAGCAAAAACATGCTTTGTCAACAGAACGTTAAGAATAACAGGTATAACGGCAAATAAGCAGCTACGATGATGTGCACCTGATTGGTCCTTTGTTTTATCCGTAAGTGGCAAAGGCGTCCAATTATGAATATACCATAATGCATTTATGCATGTAAAATACGGTCATGCTCCTTACGAGCTTATCATAAACGTATCAAGACCTAAAATAAATACTTAAATGCATGCATGAAATGTATTTATGCATGATAGATATTTCAAAAAGTTTAATCTTATTAAAATGCAATCACTTCGTAACAATAATACATGTGGTATGTACAACCAAACTCATGTCTTATGCATTCTTATAATAACTAATATTAACTGATACTACCATATCATGTATAAATCAATCTTATAATACATGCCACACTTTAAAACATTAATAAATTATACAGACGATGAATAATTATCTTACAAAGACTAATTCAAAAACTTTCAATTTCCTTAATTTATTCCGTTTGCTTAGTGAAAATGTATATAAGCTTTAAAGGAAAAACATATCAATTCAATTCAAGAATATGATATTCTTATAGTTTACCCTAAAGTAGAACGATGCCCAGACAATCAGGCGGTAAAAACTCAGAGATATTTGATTTCCGCTTGATATATACACGCATTTCAATTAATGTAAATCGGTCTAGACGAGTCGAGACAACTTGAAATCATTTCAGCCGATGGATGGATACATTCTCCCAACAGAAGCGCCCTGAAGACTCACATTTCTAAAACATTTGAATTAAAAGCAGCACAAAAACTAATAACATTGAATCGTAATGTTAACAAATGTAAAGTAACAACTGATTTTATAAGCCTCAATATATAACAGGTAATTAGAGAGGGTTTTATTGTGTGGATGAGGAAACTGTTTGAAGATGGTAACCTTGTTTATAAATAAAAGATGAGATATTAAACATTGTTACTTACTTGTAATTGATGCTGCATATTAAATAGAAATTAAAATATAAATCTAACAGATTAATTCAAAGCGGAGGAAATCTGTGGCTTCTAAACAACATGCTTTTATAAATAAATAATAGGTTAACACAGAACACATCTCTATCCAACTGATGTGACATACTGATATATTGAAGTTAGCCCTACTTACAGAAAAGATGTTTCCGACCATTAGAACGACAAACTGTTTATCATGTAGAGAAGTATTTTATATCTATAGATTGTTTGATTCATTTAGATTATATAATACCATTGAAGAATATAATTTTACAGTTTATAATTCTTATATATTATTAATGTTATGTTATGATAGCAAATCGCAACCAGTTTATTATGTTTCGATAAATTGCTTTGTCCTTTAAACATTTGAGGCGAGGTCTTGTTTACTACCAAGGACATGTTGATGATACTCACGCATATTTAATGTAAAATATAAAAAAAACTAAATAAAAATATCTTAAAAGATATGCAGCTTCGGTGAGTTTATGCATGTTTTGTCTTTATTCAGAAAACAACAACAACAAAAAACAACAACAACACGACAACGTGTAAAAGTTAGAGCGCTGAACGATGACTGGTTTTCTAACAATATGTCAGCAATGTCTGACACCGTTTGAACACCTTTTAAACACTAGTAATCACAATCAGATGAACTGCTGTAAAACTTAAAACCACTATATTGCGATCATATATTATTATAAGGCAGCTAAATGTCTGATATTTATATTTTATCTACCTGTAGACAAAGGCAAACAAGGAATACGTAAATGTGACAAAAACACAGAGACGAGACATAACACACAAAAAGAAAACCCTCAGTTACCGCCTTGGAACGGTCAGTCGGCAAAAGGGCCGACCGGGGTGCTTAAACCTGGTTTGTGGAGCGCTCCAACCTTGCACTTCCTGAAGGTTTTTCTATCAAACAAACAGTGTAAATAAAAATATCCCGTCAAAGTAAAACAACTAACAGTAAGCACCTGCGTCGGGAGTTACAACAGATACAGTAAACTTATGTACATACATTAAAACTAGTAATAAAATAAATTTATGTATAGTATGTACAGTAGATAAAAGCCTCGGCAACCTAAAAATTCCAAATGTGAGAGAGGTTTCAAATAAAATAAACAGTACAAGCGCTGATATATAATAAGAACAATAAAATGACGTCATAAATGCCATGACGTCATATGCCAAAAGTGTCAAAAGTGAAATTAAAAAAATACGATATTAAAAAATACGAAAGAAATAATTGAATTTTAGAAAATAACTCAAGTCAACAAATTAAAATGTAGTATTTTTAAAAGTTAATACGTTTTAAAAAATATATAAAAAAAGCCGACGATTTATGTGCAGTTGGCATATTCTATATAATAAAGATACCAAATATCCCCATGATATACCTACTGTGCAAACTCACGTAAACGGTATGGAGATTGCTCAAGTTGTCCCACCTATATAGGGCACGACTGGAGAGATGAAGAGACAAGAAATCCAACAGTGAAATCCGATACTGGCTTTAAGTTACTGTTTTCATATAGTCTCAACGACCTATCCGGTCACCGTGTAATTTAAAAGCAATGCAAGTTCTTGACTGTAAAAGGGTCAATTGCAAGCAATGCAGTACAACGAAGGATTCCCGGGTTGTAACCGCCTGCAATACATTTTCTGATAAGTTTTGTAAAGTGGTCAGAAAAATTATTGAGACCCTTGATTTTCTTTAACTTGTATAAAATATTTCCATAAAATGCAGGATGGCTTATGCTTTTCTGCATCAGTGTTTCAAGAATTTTGAAAACGCCTTTCTTAATTTATGAAAACGAAAGCCTTGCTGTAACTGTTTAGAAGAAAAAAAAAACGGTTTCTAGCATTGATATCTTCTACTTTAGTACAAACTCGTGCAAACCTTGTAAGTTGTGATATGTAAATACCATATGAGGTAGCACGGGGTGAATCACCGTCAAGGTATGGATAATTCGCAATAATAAAGTTGAAATCATCTCTCTTGTCATAGATTATTAAGGGTAAGTTCTGGAGGGTAAATCAGATGGATCATTTGAAAAGAAATGAGAAAAGAAAGGATTATCTATAGTTAGAATATCGTCAAGATAGCGTGACGTTAAATTGAAAGACTATATTATGCCTTTGGTTAGAAGTGGATAAAGTAAACTTGAAATCACGCTCAAAACAGTACAAAAACAAATCTGCAATTAATGGTGCACATCTGGTTCCTATAGGAATACTAATTATTTGTCTAAATAAAGTGTAATTTTATGTAAATATTTTCTAATAGAAAACGTAGAGCTTCACAAACATCCATGCAAGTCCAAATAGTAAACTTTTCTGAAAAAGTGTTGGTAAAAAATCCATTACTTTCATAACAGGCAATATATAGACGTTGCTCTTGATGTGTTTTTTCAATAAGAGCAATCAATTTGGTCTTAATTAAATCATGGGGTAAGAGAAGTGTACAGCGTAAAGAAAGCGTAAGTATTAACTGCAGAGCAATGAAAGTTTAAACTACGAAACTTGTCTAAGACTTCTGAAGAATTTTTAATAGACCAAAAAATGTTAATTTCTGAATTTTCATACACTTTTTCACAATATTTAACAACGTGATTGCGAACGGCTGTAAGGCAAGACGTAAGTAGTTTAGTTATGTGAGTGGTAGTGCTAGATCTGGCATTAGCTATGAATCGTGACTTGTATGGTGTTTTGTGAAGCTAAGGAATCCCGTACAGTGAAGGAAGTTTTTTCTGAAATTATGCGATGTCTGTTTATGTTTGTCAATGACTGTCTAAAGGTCAAGGTTGGTGCTAGAGTAAGAACTGGTAGTGGATAACTCAGCACTCAGTATATTTTTGTAATATAGTCGTCAGACAAAAAATATGTTGTTTGAAGCTGTGTCTGCAGGTACAAGTACACATTTGTCGTGAATATTATGAAAAAACTGTTTTAGATGTTTTACGTGATAAAAAGGTTTCTTAGGTAAACAAGAAGGATGGGAGCGGTAGAATTTATTATCTTAAAAATGGCTTTCTTCTTAGTTTTGTTTTCTCTCTACACCGGTGATCGGCAAACAGATAAGTTGCATCAACTGTTTCTTTGCAACAAAGATCAAAATCTATTTCATCTGGCAGGCGATATTTCGGACCCTTAAAGAGTATTTTTTTACGTCATAGTCATCGATGATGTGTAAATCCCCAGTAATGATATGGCCAGAAGGTAAATAACAGAAAGGTAAAGTTAAGTCATTCATTTAAACATGTAGACGTTTCTTTCAAACAAGTTACCTACATCAGGTAATATGGACGGTTATATTTCAATGTTTACAAAACGGACATTTGTATGTAAATAGCTAATAGGATCTGAAGCCAACCCCTGATGAGACTGGTTGTATGCTAAATAACAATATACACGTTTTGCGATAATCAAGAGTGATACGATACTGTTGTCATTGAAGATACTAAGGAACTGATGTTGTTGTTCCATTATACATGACCATTCAGATAATCTTTATTCATATCCAGGAAATATACATATCCGATGCTAAATCCTTTAGCATTGTGATTTGTATAAACAAATCTAGAAATGTGATGGGAGATATATATTTTAGGAGAGCTGGCACAAAGCATTGTGAGGGATAGCAAGTAATTTAGATCTTATCAGACATGCACTTAATACACAAACTTTTAGAAGAAGAAGGAGAAACGAAAACTATCTACCTAAAGGTCCGTCAAGCATTCTTAATAAGTACCGATGCTGATAAAGATGAAGGTGAACGAGAAGGGATGATTTCACTTTTCCATAAGAGATAGCCCGTACTTCTCTCCATCCTGACATAGTTATCTGGTCGAAGTGTCCAAATTTGGTGAAACTGATTAAGATTACTGTGCCATCGGAAGAACAATCTCATGAACTGAAAGGGTCAAACCATCAAGACCGTAATGGAACATGAAGAGAGAAGGAGTAGAACATCTCCCAAGCGGAAGTTGGGTGTCGGGATTATCCTCGCCTTAGTCGACATGAAAAATGCTCGGGACAAAAGGAATACAAGGAAAATCTCGATAGACTGCATCTAGTTGGTTAATATACATTGTACATGGTTTTGAGAAGACCTGGATATATTCAACGAACCAAATTATGCAAATGCGTGTTCATTCACACATTCTTTATCAAATATTATTCATAGCACATTACTTCAATTTGCGGCAGTTCAGATTAAAATATCGGTGGTAATTCTTATAGACATTTTCCTTATTTTCCTCTTTATTGTTCGATCATTCGAATTTATACCCTCAGAGCCAACCAGAGCGTCTCAGGCTAAATTATTGATTGCAACAAATGGACATTTTGAACAGATAAAGGTAAATAATGTCAGCTTGAATTCATGATTATGATCAATGTCCATCTATTGTTCTAGCTCTAGACGGTCGAGTCTTATGACACCTTGTTTACATGTCTTTAGAAAGGCATTCTCTATCCCCTTGTTTGTTGTTTATATAAATTGATTGGGGGAGATGATATTATATTTTTGGAAGACCGTATTTATAGATACATATGTTACAGTGTGTAACAACCTTAACTGCTATAAATATAGTATATTTGTTTATTTTTATATTTCTAAATAGACCGTGTAGACAATTGAGAATATATATTATAACTCTCTATCTTCGCCTAATAAAATTTAATTAAATAATATTTTAAACGCAACAATCGGGTCCTATTTCATCGGATTAGTGTCAGTGCACTGTGTTCTGGATTATATATTATCGCCATATTAGGGCTGTACCAATAACTGTGGTTTCAACAAGACTTTTGGACTTAATTATTGTTTAAGTTAAGGTCATGAGGAATTAAATCATCTTTAATTTGGTAATTTCCGATAAATGATATGATGTTCTGATTTTAAAATCTGTACATTGTAGTAATTTAAAAACATGTTTAAAAAGCATACGTTATAAAGCTTGTTTCTGGCCTTTCCTTCTCTTGTGCAGCATGACGTACCTAGACATTTCTTTTGATAGAAAGAACAACAACAACATTTATGCTGTTGTTGTTTTTTATCGCAGAGTGAAAATTGACGACAGTGTTTACTGATGGTAGCTTTAACATGAAGTGATTGTCTAGACAGCGGCACGAGATAATAAGATAATGACATAAAAGGGAACGTTCTCTTGGGAATGAATAGTATAAAAGTCGTCGTTAGTTATCTGGTTAGCAACTTACAAAAAGGATTATCTTCGTAGTAGTTGTATCAAGACAGGATATAAATTCCTCTGGTTTCCTAATGAATAATGAAAGCAAACACATTACATTTTATGCAGGTATATTTCAGAAAGAATGTGGTATATGATAAACAGATCTATAATTTAAACTCTGAATGTGCATACAGAACTTTTGTTTTGGTTAAATTTCTATTCAGCTGTTGAAAGGCCTCAGACGCAGCTTGAGGCTGATATTTAACCTTATATTCTAAAAATGAAACTGTTATGAAAATGACGAATGAGCTAACTTAAATGACACAGTGCTCACGTACTCATCAAACAATAAGCTCATCTTTTGTTGTCAAAACTGTTGTATTAGTTTATAAACTGTTATTCCGAAACATACTTGACTGCTATCTTACTTTTAGTATAAAAGTAAAAATAATACTTGTTTCTTTTAAGATAATATTAATATGTATTGAGCTTGCGATTGGACCGTTTCATTACCGTTTGCTACGTGACCAATGGAATGCCGATTGTTATGATACCAAACATTTACACACTTCCACATAAATACACTTTAATTTGAAATTTGATCGATTAATATTTATTAAAATTCCGCTCTGTTATTTTACAGTAATGAAATATGACAAATTCATATGCCAAACATTGAAAAGGCACAAGACAGAGGTATGCACATGCAAACCAAATGTCAAAGTAAGAACGAATCTGTGATAAGCCATTAAACAAAAAGACAGTAACCGCCTTTGGCACAGTTATTTAACTTCTTGGCATATACATGTACCTCGTAGCATGTCTTTAAGTGAGTACCTTATGATCCGCCTAATCATTTAGTTAATACCTAACCTCTTATTAATATATCCAATCTACTGATGTCTTTTAAACCATTTTCTCCAGAAGCAAGTCTCATAGATATATGTTGTGCCAAAAAGGTTTAGACAAGTCTAGACATCGCGGAACTATTTCTGTTCTTGATTGAGCTATTTAAAGTCTCAATAGACTCGTTTTGTAAACACATCCAATATAGACAAAACGAATAGCACCGAATTTTATTCTGATCAAATATAGATACCAACTGATATTCTAGTATTTAGAAATTATTATTAAGACAATGGGAATTATACAAAGCTACATAAATCATTTTCAAGACAATCGATCGAAACCTTACTCTGCCAGACTTACTTTGACAGAAATTAACTCTCGACCATGATGACTCCAATACTGTTTATTAAAATAAGAATATATAAGACAAAGTCCTACGAGCATTGCAAAATATACATATAAAGTCAAAAGCAATTAAAGTAATAAATAAATAAACAGATAAATACAAGATCAATAGGTAAATAAAAAAGGTCCTATCAAAATTTTCACAGATATTTAGATTTTATCTACCAGTAGACAAAGGCAAACAAAGAATTTCAAGTCAAATAAAATGAAATAAAATAAAATACAAAAAATAAATTGACGCTGTATAGTGTTGATGTCGGTTCGCTGTCGTCATATAGCTTGCTTTTTTTTTGCTTGTTTTATTTTGTTTCAGATAATCCCTGGCTGACCTTCCTGTTTTGTGCCTTGTGACTACAGAATGAATTTAACGGTTGTATTATCGGCAATTCCAGAATGCGTTTTGAACAATTTGATAAATACTGCAACACACTGATTATACCTCTGAAGAAAATGAACTGCTTCAATAAAACGTTAATTTGGTTTATAACATAAAGTAAGTGTATTCTGTCAAGACGATCAACATGTTTAATATTGTTTATTTTCATTTATGAATGCAAACAAATAAAGTAATGTTTTTATTTATAAATACAAATCTCATTCAATAAAGTTCCGCATTTTTTATTGATGCATTGTAGGATTGGAACGTATCTTGATAACTACTAACGGCGTGTGTTGGTGAAACTGGGATGAATCGTCCATTGACTTTTTACAACTATTCGCACATCTATTGACAGAAGAGTTCGCTGGTAGCACTATATCATCTTACATATTTCCCGAAGGACGTATTTGTCGGCAGCAATGGCATGGCAGGAGCCAATTAGACCGTACAGCCTGTAACCAGCTAACACCTCGTATATGAATGAAATGGTGTCTTCAACATTGTTTTTGCATATCGACAAGATATATGTTAAACAGATCAAATACGAAAAAATGATTAAACTTACCCGAATCTACTATTACGCAAATTCTTATATATTGCACATTTGTTCACATGGTGTTGAAATTCCACCTTGCTTAATCTCATAAATACATCTAAGCAGAAACCGCTTATTCACACCTTATTCTCATAAAATATCAATAAAATCAATGAAGTCGATGATTTTACTGACATTTTCACATTTTAATAATGAGAACCAAATAAACAAACAATTTTAACTGCTGCGAAATATTTTATCTTGTGTGTCTTATGTGCCAAATAATAACTATAGTTTGCAAAGTTAAAGAACACAATTGGATATATGGAAATTATGATACATATCTTGGCAAGTTGGACCTGCCTTATGTACAAAATTAATGGGGCGTGACAATAATAACACGAAATAACAACTGTTATTTACGTTTAGAGTGCGTTTATTCATCGAACATTTTCCTATTGCACACACGATACTGCCAGTTTTATTTGTTGTCTTGGTCGCCCGGAGAAAGAAACGATTAGAACAAAGAATGCTTATTTGGAATAGTTATTGGCTACAATGGAGCTAATGTCCAGTTATGGTTCTGATTGAGATGCATTGCAGAGACTGTTACTGCTATTCTTCTAAGGTCTTATGTTCTGTAGATCCTTTGGTCAATTTGAAAATCATGGATACTACCAGCATATATTCAAGCTGCACAAGACGTTATTTGTAAGTTAGAAATTGGCGACGGTGATGTCAATCGAGCCCGATTTCGAGTTCTGATGAGAACACATACATACTTTTAAATATTGATCATTGTATAACTAATTGATTTTAATAGCACTCTGTCATACAATCAGTTTCATCAAAGAACTTTGTGATATGCATTATAAGAATCATCTTCCGATGAAGACAATAAAAACAAAAACTAAAACAATTTATTTAAGACTTATCATATGTGGCATCATTAGAAAGATGAGTGAGTTGTTTATCACGTCTTTTCATTTAATGGGAAGTATAATTGTCTATGCTATTCATATAATTTCACATTAACCTAATATATATTAAGAATATTTATTTAGCTTGTACATTACTAAGAATGTCTAAGGTTGTCAACGCTTTCTCTAATAATATTTATGATAACACTCGTTTTTATCCTAACTACCATGTGATTGTGATGGAAATAACATTGTTCATTATACCAAACAACATTTATCGAACCTTTCTCTGATGTCAACTTAATCCATGTAACATAACCCACCAGTAAAGTTAATGAGTAGCTATTCTGTATACTACAATAATCATTAATCGAAATGAAATTTCCCCGTTTTAGGTTTTTGTCACTTTTAAAATAAATTGCACAAAACTATCTCTGTCTTGTGCTTGTTCAATTTTGATATATGTTTTACTTCTTATTTCTTAAAGTTAATTAAAGTACAGATCACTTCTTTAATTATGGACTAATCGGGGAAAACAACAAAAAACACAAATGTTACACATGGAAATTGTCTTTTGAATGTAAATCTCCTGATAAAGACACAATACTGATATGAGTTTTTTGCCTTTGTACCGTAGCCTTGAAATGAAGTTTTATTGCAAAACACAGTGCAAGGACTGCTTATCGCAGACATCATCAGTCTAGTACACATCTTTACCTGAATGCTTCGCTCCGTATCTAGGTACATTCTCCCGATGGTGGGGCAACAGTTGTTAACGGTTTGTCTGTGCTGGCGTCCTTGTCAGCTTTTTGCGTCTCAGTCAAAACCAAAGTCCAAAATTACTATGCATGGAAACATTTTCTGCCTATTTCCAAAGCAGAGATTGTCGTTTACAAGCCATGACGGTTGCAAGCATCACCAATGTCTTGTTGAGTTGCTGAATTATTTCTTGTCTTCTTTCTCTCCCCAGTACATATGCCAAGATGTGAGCACTTGGTCATAACCCTACTGGTATCAGGACTGAGTAAGTGCGCGGATTAAATAATAACAGTTGCTGAAGAGTTCCTTTCTCTTCACAAAGTTGGCATGGCCGATCTTCTGTCAGTTTCCTCCTGTACAGGTTTAGTGGTGTTGGCAGCATATCATATACGGATCCAAAGAAGAAACCCCCCTGGATTAACTCATATATTCACAACTCTTGCTAAGACAATATTCTCGTTGGTACTGACCAGAGTAAAGTGAACCACCTACATGCGCACGGTACTAAACCGTTTTTCATACTCTTTGGAAAGTGGAAATATCATACTCCCTGTACCATAATACTTTAAAAGACATATTTTGTAAAAGCGACAACATTGTTTCGATGTGTTCCTATGGGGTAGGAAAAACCCATTTCGTATTCTTTTATAATATATTTATAAATATCAAAATTTCTTTCTCGATGCATACTAGTTTGTGTAACTTATTTGTTGCACTACACAAACACGCAGGTAATGAAATCTCATGTGTCTTGCTTCAAAAGTCCAGTGTGGCTACCTTTACTGTTACAGTGACTTTGGATGGCATATTGCGATTGGAAAATAATGTTATCATGGCAGACTCCACTTCTTGGTCATTAGGAAAACTCCGACAAAGGTATTTCTTTCGCCTTAAAACAAATGCATTAACACACTATTAAATTTTTAAAAAATGAACAAGTTTGAAAATGATAAATTGAAAATCGGTAACACAACATCCATATAATCGTACTGTTCTAAATTAATTTGGATTATATTTATTTGAAAATTATCAGTTGATACTATTATTTAATCTACTATCCATTCATCATTAAAACACAACACCATTTTCCAATGCGTAAATTTACGATTCTAAAGAAAAACATCAAAGGGCATTCTCTCTGATTACATTGTACTATCCTTAGTACTATCAATGGTGGACATTTTTGTACCCACATTTGAAACTTAAACAAGAGCTGCTAAATATACTTTACACATCCCTAAGAAGCTGCTTCAAATGGAATGTTTTAAATATTTTATTAACATTCCTTTCTTTGGAACGCACGAACCGTCCTTATTCTGTCTGTATTTCCGGAATGTCTTTGTAAACAGTTTTGGCACGAGCGTATTTTGCAATAAAGCTTATGAAGTTCTAGACCCTATATATAATCTTCGCCGTTTTCGAACAACTCAATTTCTCTAAATTTCTTCTAAAATGGACATAACAAGTACCGCGCCTATCCCATTTGTGGCGGCAAGCACATGGTAAGTTTGTCTGTCTTTCGGTCTTATTGAGTAATGATTTTACATTTGGAAACAGATACATGCAATAAACTTCATGTTTTTCATTAATTTATGTTCTAGGTTTTATGGAAAAATTGTTGTATCATTTGCAATAATATGCAGTTACAGGAAACGTATTCCAAATAATGATTCAATCTTTTGTTATTAAAAAGAGATATGCAAAATCTTGCTGATTAATAAAAGGATTATGATAGCCTTGAATCAATTTTATTAACACATAAAGGAAAGAGTTTGCGTTATCAAAAATGATAGTGATCAGTTACATATAGTTTAAGCCGAATGAGGTCATAGACATCAAGCCAATTGAGTTTGCGTTGATATTTACATTGTAGTCAGCGATAAAGATAACATTGTATTTTAAATAATTTCACCGCACAAGTAAGTTGGTCTGTACTTAAAAGTCTAATTCTTATAAAATGATCTCTTCTTTCTTTATTATATTAAATGCACAATTTATCCTCGATCTGTATTCGGTTGATTTTAATTGCAAGGATTAATTGCGCTAATCAATATTTTGAATTCATTCTCAATCTGTTTTAATTGGATTTTAACTAAAAGGCCTGATTTTGCTGATCAGTATGTACGATGTTATATAGACTCCTTGGACTCGCCATCAGAAAACAAATACGTGGATCAATGTTGGCAATCTAAACATCGTAGACCGGTCTTCAGAAAACACATACTTGGATCAATGTGCCCATTTAAACTATTTTAGACAGGTATTAAGAAAACAAATACTTGATTCATTGTTGGCTATCTAAACATTTTATACCGGTCTTCAGAAAACACATACTTGGATCAATGTTGACCATCTTCACATTGTAGACCAGTCTTCAGAAAACAAATAATTGATTCATTATTCTCCATCTTAACATTGTAGACCAGTGTTCAGAAAGTAAATACTTGGATGACGATTGGCTATCTAAACATTGTAAAACAGTTTTCAGAACGCAAATACTTGGATAAATGTTGACCATCTAAACATTTTAGACCGGTCTTCAGAAAACAAATGCATGGATCAAGGTTGGCTGCGAATAAATCTATAAGCAACAGATCATGAAGCATTGCTTGCAATTGCAACCCTATAAATGTTTGTAGTTCAATAATGTAAATTAACCAGTACGACAAAATGGTAACAAACAGCGCAAAGCCACACATCCTGAGCGATATAAGATAGCACTTTGATCTATAAACTAATTTCAATTTAGTGCAAGCTAGCATTTATGTTCCTTTGTTTGAGTGAGTTGCCTAACTTCTCAGTAAAACGGTTTGTGGAGACACATTTCTACAATTCTTAAACAACAAAATTAATTACGCCGATACGTATTCAAATACAGATACAGCCGGTCTATTAGTGTAATACATGACATTGCAATATTATAAAAGCGGGTAAAATAAAAATTGATAAAAATTGAATACTTGTCCTCTTCATGTACAGAAGCTCCAAGAGTTTATTTAACGAAATAGAAAAGAAACATTGCTATCTCATGGTAGAATAGAATCAAGCTGCTTAAACTTGAACGTCGTAATTTGTTCATGAATATTGTAAAGCAGACGAATTGACAAACATGACATAATGTATGGAAATGTTAGGGAAATTACAACGATTAAATTGGCAGTGCTTGGGCAATGTACAATATATAGACGTGTTTGGTTAGGAATAAGCATTAACAAAAGGTTTTTTAATCAACAACAACGTTTTCAAAGCTAGTTGCGATGTTAACAGCTTTTTCCTACGTTATGAATTAAATGGATTTGATCCGCGTTTATCAGTTTATTTGTATATAGTCAGAAAATAAGGGAGCAATTTGCCAAAGTTGTAGGAAGTCTTCTGTGCCATAGGCTTATTGTTGTGGATTGTTCTGTATCAAAACATTGTTTTACATGAGCTCGTATGGCTTAATGCCTGAAAATCAAATTCACTGTAGACACATTTAGAGCTGTGTTGTGGTATGCAATGTACGATTAATAGAGTTTGATGTATGCCATTAGGATCATGTTTACTACTAGGGACTTTTGTAGATGTTAAATTGAATGAAGCCTTCTCTGACTTTTCCGAGTTCTCCGCGCCGCTTCTGATAGGAGAGCCTTACATATTTCCCGATGGACACCTTTTATAGCGAGAAACGAATGTTTTATTCAATTAGGACATAATAGCCTGCGAGTGGCTAGGACTGATTTCATGTAAGGATCAATTAGGTGCATATGTTTGTAAAACATGTTGTCTATGTTGGTTGCGGCGCAACGCCCTTTATTTAATTAACACACTAGAATCGTCAGAACAAATTGAAAGATTTTTCATTGAGTCTCTATATAAAATGACGCTATATATGGTTCCGGCACAATACCGTCTATTAAATCAACACAGTAGTATCGGCAGAACAAATTGAAAGGCATCCATTGTCTTTAAATAATGTAACGTTTTATATGTTGCTTAACATAAACCTTTAACAAACAATTCATGAAAGATATATTTACAACATATAAACAGCCAAAATTATCTCCAACACCATACATATTGTGTCTTTAGTCGTGGGGCTAAGATACGTGTAAACAAGAGTCTAGAAAAATTGTATAATAAATGTAAAGATTTCTTCTTTTATATATATTCTCAAACAGAAATCACGAAGAGTGAACTAAAACGAGAAAACATAAAAATGTTCTATACATCATAAAATCGTATAAATGTGACTGTCTTGGGCTACTTAATGGTTACCACGATAAACAGTGATACAAAATAACCTGTTATCCTCGGCTATGAGTATTATCTCGTACAACATTACCATTGTAAACAACATAACGCTAGCTTTATGTTTCCTGGCCGCCAAAATTAAGACATGATTGTAACAATCAATCAGATAAATGGCCATTTACATGTAGACCGGCTAAGGCCTACCGAAGATAATAGTGTCAAGTAGTGATCATGATTAAGATATAGAAGAGGGATTATTGTTTGTATGGTTGTTGTTCTAGCGCTGTGGACAATTTAGAATCCGCTTACAACCATTTCGTGAAAGTTAAACCTTTGTCTCAAGTATATGGTGATACAACAGGGATTGACTTTGAATTCATGATCCCAAATGTACATCGATATAGGATTTTATTATTAAATGTTACCTCGTTTTAAAAAGGATCTTCTTAAAATTAAACTCTACAATAACTATGCTTTAAGAAACTCTACCGCGAATCGGATTTGGGTGTACAGTTATGATAATCACTGTGCATTTCTGCCACAACCGCCGCTTTGCTCTACATTTATACACTTCAAATAAGCATGACTACACACACTAATTGGCCTCTAAATGACATGTTTTATAAAAATACAATCAGATCCAATATATCAACCCTTTGATGCAAACGCGTTTTAAGCAATACAAATATCAATTATCATGAGAAAGCACATAAAACAGTGGCAACGAACTCGTTTGAACTCGAGCTGATATAGTGAAACAACGTTTCCACTGTTAGATATTCAGATGTATTTTATGAAATAAGACATGATTTTTTACCTTTTCTTATTTACCTATGCAATCAGTGCACTAACAAAGAGCACCTTGTTTTGTTTACATTGATGCTTAACAACATGCTTAAGTTTTGCCATGATTCAGTTGAAGATATGAGTTACACATCTATTGGTAGGTCGTTAAGGTCTGCATGTTTTACAAATATTTTATCAAAATTGGTTGTTACATTTTAGGAATCTAACGAACGACGCAAAGGCCAGAATCAACTTACATTAAGGACATTAAAAATATTTATGTCTGAAAATGTACGTTATTTAAGCACACCTAAAATATCGGTATTTAAAACTCAATTGACTTGCGTTGTTAAAAGATATGTTCTTAGACTATTACTTTGTATTAAGAAGTGACGTGCTTATCCTCAAGTATTTGTGCTTTGTAGAATGATAATCTGCACTTTTGCACATGAACTAGTTATAGTCATTAAACCAATCTGCGGTAAGCCAGTGGTTCTACCTAGACATAAGTCCGGCATCTTCCGTCATCAATAATTAGCTAGACGTCGCTAATAGGATCATAAACTGTGTCGATGCGATGTAACAAAAACAAACAAAACAAAACCCATCTATCTGGAAGAATTTGTGTACTGATAAACGCGGTCCGTGTACTTATAAAATTTATTTTTACCGGTTCAGCAAAAGCCTTTTCAGATATCTGTCTGTCATTTGATATATGCTCAAACTTCCATTCGGCTATGTCATGTCTAGACTTTGTAAGCTATTCTGTCCGTTGGTCGAGCTTAATCTTTTATTAGAGCGGTTTGTAGACGCAAAGTCTAAAACAGTACATAAAAAGAAGTGATGCTCTTGTTCCGTACTTATTACATAAAGATGACAGTCGATCTATCTGTAGGAATAATGGAATATGTGTTTATCAGAACTATGATAGCATAAGCAGACACTCTTTATCGGAGTTTTTTATGGGGTTGAAAAAGTAATATATGTTTTGTACATGCATGAGCTAAAATTTATTGAACTAACTTAGTTCTTACAACTGATACTTTAGTGACAGTTTTGACATTTCCTGCAGCTAATTAACATTTTCATAAGTATGAATATTTTTTTCCTTCCTTTTATTATGCAAGTTTTCTGTCAAAATGAAGATCGCAGCTATTTCTTAATAACGTTTCCTTAGAAATGTGGCGAAACAGATTATTTCTTTAAAGTAATAACCATATCTGCTGTCCATTAGGTTTAGTATTGCGTGATGTTTTGAAATCAGGAGCAGTTCAGAATTTGACTCACCCAGAATCAATGACAATTCAATTTTGAAAATAGCATGATAGAAACACTCATTGGTACTGAAACATGCAATTGTGATGGTTCAGGCAGTCAAACTGCATTTGGCCCTGGCTACCAACTTGTTACTTTTTAATAACTACGAGTAAAATAAAGGTTTAAGAAGACGTTATGACTCGGCAAGAGAATGCTTGTGCAAAATGTCCAATATTTAACCCACAAAACAGATCCCCTTATGTGAAATCTTAAGAACTATGAAGCATTAGAAAATCAGCTGCTTATAACCGGATTATTAACAATAATAAGAGGTCCTTGGATCGAATTCTACAAAGCCAAGATATATATTTAATGTCACGTTGGTAGCAAAGATATATATATATATATATATATATATATATATATATATATATATATATATATATATATATATATATATATATATATATATATATATATATATATATATATATATATATAAAAAATTCTCTTTGCTACCAACGTGACATTAAATATATATCTTGGCTTTGTATATAATTTTGTATATATATATAATTCTCTTTGCTACCAACGTATATATATATATACAGCAATCTTCTGTGCATGCATAGAATGCCATTAAATGTAACACAGATTGTTCTCGTTTACTGAGCGTGAACTCGTTATTCACACATTAATGTCTGTTTTCTGAAGTATATGTAATAAGGCCTAATCCATAAAATTTTCAATAATTGTGACATTGCATCATTTGCGTACACTGTATTGTACTTTATTTCTAATGTTCGATATCTGTATTTGATAAACCAATACTTATTTCCTCCCTTATTACTTGTTTACATTTCGTAGTCGTTGCAAAACTGTTATCGAATAATTACTGTTCAATACTGACCGTATGTTTCCTTTACCTCTGTTTTAGAAACATTATTGTTGCTAGTTACATATATGATAGAGCAGTGATCTTTGTAAGTTAGTCAATGCTATTGATATGTGCCAAGAGCTGTTTGCTGAGGAAATGAAATGCGTTAATTTTTTCATTACATCTTGTTAAATGCGATCATTTAGGATTATACATCTGCGTAATTGCTCTATGTAAATCGAGCTTGTCTGGATAACTCGAAAATTGGATATTTTATAACGTTTTTAATATTCACTTTTATCCAAGTTTTACAAGGAACACCAGTTCTATCCGCTAATTTCTTTCAACTATAAATTAGTATATATATATATATATATATATATATATATATATATATATATATATATATATATATATATATATATATATATATATATATATATATATATATATATATATATATATATATATATATATATATATATATATATTATAACATTTCACTTACTTATTTAGAAACAGAAAAATGAAAATGTCGAAGGATAAAGATTAGCTGTGTCAAATCTGGGTGGTCTTTTAGTTCTCTGATCTATGTTTAAGTTCAATACTTAACAGCCTTTCAAGTATCAGATACATTTAACTTAGACAGCTTTTGAGAAACTAAAATGTCATAATAGCATTTGTTCTGGAACAAAACGAATTGAGAGAAGTTGAATGTTCATGTGAGCACGCATTTTATATATGTGAAAAAACATACTGTCTGCTAAAAGTATCTGCTCAGTGTTTGAGTATGCAAGTTTACATTACTCGTTATATTTACTTTCCATCTGTATGTAAGTCAAACATGCCAAAGTATGTACTATCAATAAAGTTAAAAAAACATAGGTATATTGGGCAATTTTAGCATGAAGACAAAACGTATATAAAATCCAGTTGTTAATTGTTGCACTCTACATTGTGCAACAGGAGTTTGGACCGTGAACTTTGTTGGTGTTGCGAGGAGTGAAGCAACCGTTCACGCATGTGTTCATTCGAGAGAAACTTGTAGCACTTTACCCACCATAAATATTTCCCGACGGACACACTTATTAGCAAGATCGCATGTTTAGACTCAATTGGACCCCGTAGCCCGTTAGTGGTTTTCCGGGATTTTATGTGAGAATGAACTATATTTGTTATCATTTTTGAGTAAAATTGTGTTTCATTAAAAAGTGCAAAAGATTCTTTGTGTGAATGGAGAATGTCAGAATTGTACCCAGCGGGATAATTCACAAATACAGAATGTGGAGCCTCATGTTATTGGTGTTGTGATGTACACAAAAAAGTCAATGCTTATGAATGTGTTATATTTGAAAAGTATACTATGCAATGTTTTCCAGAATTTCTATTCTATACAATGTTTACAAACGTGTAGCAGTACGGACTATCAAGTTTATTTCAGGCTAAACATACCAGCTCGAATCCGACAAACTTAACATTTACTGATTTCATAAAATGATTTAATACATTTAATTTTGCACTGATATTTTAAATTCAAATAATGTTATAACTGCTTTTATTTATTTATCAACACAATTATTTATTTCTTCGATCTTTATTTCAATTCATGGTCCGTTATAGTAGTGAAAGTACAAAGCTGTTGTTACAAGGGGAAATTTGGCCTGACACCCTAAAAACAACAACAGCTATTATCAACAAGTGTTACTAGGGGAAATAAAACTTCGTCTGACACCGTAAACACAACAACAACTGTTATCAACAAGTGTTACTTTGGGAAATAAAACTTGGTCTGACACCATCAACACCGTCAAGCCAGAGTTGCATCAAAGAATGAACATCGCAGGAACTATTGGCTATGATGACGAGAATGTCTACTTGTGATTTAAATATTTAAGATATTATTCCAACGAATAGAAAAGGCACTTGATTAGTGTCGGTGTAGTCCTTAAGTTTCCTATTGATGACTGTCTTATTGAAACAGTGGTTAGCAATGGGGTGCATAGCTCAGACGGTAAGTATGTCATTGTAATGTTATGAAAAGTTCCAGTTTCGAATCCAGTTTTGATCTTTATTCCTTTTACTCAGATACGTCAATAAATACAGCTAATTTCCATACAAAAATCGTGCTGCAACTTTTATGTGTCTGTATATGTGTGTGTGTATTTATCCGATTTATACAGTTCGAGAAAAAATATGTTTCTGTTCTTTCCTGGTCACTGTGTTACTAAAAAGTTTCAAAATGTTAATATATAAATGGAAATCTTACTAGTATTAGCATTTTTGAGTATAATTTGCATCATTCGGAAAACAAAGCAAACACGTTTTCCGGAAATGCGTAAGACTTGTATTATTAGCATACATGTTTATGATTTAAAATTAAAAATGATAAGAAATGAAACAAAAATAAGAAAGATTTACAAACTAGAATTAGTTAAGTAATTTTTAAAATGAAAATATTTAAACATTTACCTATGACAGTTTGAATTATTAAAGTCAATGATACATAACGCAAAATTGTTTTGGGAAAAGTGGATTCGAACTTAAACTTGCGGCTCATTTCCTGATCTGTTTTACACAACAAAACCATGTTTATATCCAGTCGGCTGCAGAATCGTAAACTAATAAAGTGCCTTTCAATGTCGACAAATAATATACTGCAATACAACTGTTGTTTTGTTTTGTAACTTTTTGAGATTATTCCAGTTCTATGTTCTATTTTCTCGTCATTGTTATATTACTTTATTGTTGCTACTGCTGGCTTAGTAAAATACGTGTTCTTGTTGCAACGAGCGGTGTAAAAGTAATTATAAGACATAAAATATTAACAAGTTTTGCGAATAGTTACTTTAGTTAACTGGTACATGCTTTAAATGGCTATGGCATTACAGTTGGTTTGATAACTTTATCTTGTGTGGTGCAAATATCATTTGGCCAACATGTTCCTCTAGTGTTGTCGGTTTGTTTGTCACTACATGGCACGTCACCGAGTAGATTTTAGGGACAAATAGTTATCTAGTATGTGAAGACGGATTTGAACACGACTTCAGTTGTTAAACAGAACAAATCGTGAAGAATATTCTTTCCTTCCAAACCTGTCAATAAACACGATTTCTGCTAAAATATATGGATAACTCAAAAGATGTTATGAAATGATCTTAAATGTGTTTAATGAATTGGCTTTCTTTAATCAATCACTGAAAGTGGTTCAAATAGGATAGACGTGTCTGTAATGATGCGTGGAGTGTAATGCTTTCCTGTTGATATAAATTAAGGACATTAATTAACAGCATATTGTAATTATCCAATGTAGCTTTAAATTGTTTGGTTGTATTAGCAAATAAAACTTAGTGCCATTTGTTAAATAAGACCTTTAAAATGTTTCTGGATTTTATTCCACTTAGAAATGTGATTAAAGAAAATCACGTGTCTAACTCAAAAGCGATATTTTTTGCCCATTGTGTTTAGTATTGCATGTTAATATAAAACTACGTTACCGGACTAGAAGTAAAAACACCAAGAACCAGTGCTAATGCAAAAGGGAATAACATTATCAGAATAAAGGTTAATGAGCTTTCTTTTTTGTAGCAAATTGCAATGGCTCTGCATTCACGCAAAATCTTTTTTATTTTAAGCATGTGTTAAAATCATTGAAAATTTCTGTAAGACATGACACGACAAGACAAAGTTTTAATCATGCAAAATATATGTAACTTATATCTGAACTATGTATTAAATATGCTACTTTTATCTTAACTGTGTATTTAATATTTTTATGTAAGATGACCACAAAGTTACACTGATGAGGAAAGGCAGGGTGGTCTTGTCAGAGACACTACCACCACGCGCCCAGCTGAAGAGAAAGGGCAGAGTGGTCTTGTCAGAGACACTACTACCCGTGCCCAGCTGATGAGGAAGAGCAGGGTGGTCTTGTCAGAGAAACGGGCAGGGTGGTCTTGTCAGAGACATTACCACCCCACGTCCAGCTATGACGAAAGTGTATTGCATGTTGCAAGTGTTTCCTTTGTCTAAAATCGGCTTCTCTTACTTCATTTCGATTTACACATGAACAGAATGCTTAACTCCGTTACACTTCTTCTCAGTTCATGTTGTCCTTTATTCAGTTTTTCATTTTCTTTTGCAATATATGATTGTCTGTTACTTCTTTCCTCACCCGAATATAATGTAAACATTATTTGTAATTACTTCTTTTTAATGACGTGACAACTAAGCTCAAGGAATATAACATAACTTGGATTGTGTTGTCTCAAAAAGACCTTTTTGACTTCTTGCCTCTGAGAAATCCTGAGAAGTGTAAGGTTTGCGATCTGTTTAATCGGTTTGGCTACCCATTTAGTTTCAGCTAATCGTTTCTCGTCATAAACTAAAGATAATATCCTTTCGCCATCATGAGACTATATTTCTTTTAAAAAATTCCAATATTACACATCTTCAATTAATTGGTCAAAATCAATTCATTTTCAATTCACATGAACAGAAATTGATGTGTTAAGCTCTTAGGAACTTTATCATTAAGAACCTAATCAGGGCGTTCGGGGAATTGCAATGGTCGTCATCATAGAATAAGAGGCACCTTAAACAGCAATATCAACCAATGCAGTACTACACACTTTTTCTTAGCAACTAAAGTTGCATTTAGCTAATTCGCACAACAATGCTTGTTCAAGAAGACAACTTCTTTTTACGATATGTAGTAGACAATATGCATACATAAAATATATTGATATAGTCATTTGCTGAAGATCATGATAACTGTCATGAACAGCCAAGATTCAGATGTCAGTATCTCATAAGTAGTAAAAGAATTGTGTGTTTTTTATCAAAGTAAAAGTGTATTTGCATGAAATATGCAACAATAAGAAATCCGTCGCATTCACATCATTAAGAGTTGTACTTGATCCAAAATTTGTATGAAAAATGACAAAATCTCTCCTAATATTGACCCAATGTCGCCATTAAACCCAATGAAACCTCTTCAGACGAATTACATTTACATAACCGCTAAAGATGACCTTTGTGAATTGGTAAACGCTATTAGCAAACGCATGGAAATGTTTGCAGAGAAAATGAATTGCATTTGCCTTTTCATCAATCCTGGTTTAAAGTGACCATTTAGGACAATAAATCATGGGTAACAAAGAAAGACGAGTTTATAGGGATAGAGATTCTCTTACGTCTTGAATGAATCAAATAAATCATTGTTGACTTTTTTAATGCGCAATGGATAAATGTTTATTTTGCGACTAATTTACAGAGGGAGGTTGCGCCGTAGGCATGTCTGGCCTTTAAATTGATACTTTTTATTGTTTCAAGTAATACGAGGCGAATGATAGATAAAAAATCAAAATGAGTTGGTTTAAATTCGTGAACAAACCGCGAGCGTTTTTACTAGCTCAACCTTCGTGGAGTATTAGCAATCTCCGCGTCAGAGGTCACGTGCCTTTTAGATCATACGACCTTTACCCCCATATATGAAAGGTCAATGGGCTTGACGAATGAGATTTAAAAGCATACAAGCATATCTCCTCTATGGTAACATTGATAACTGTATCAATGTATACAAGCATATCTCCTCTATGAAAACATTGATAACTATATCAATGTATACAAGCATATCTCCTCTATGGTAACATTGATAATTATATCAATGTATACAAACATATCTCCTCTATGGTAACATTGACAACTATATCAATGTATACAAGCATATCTCCTCTATGGTAACATTGATAACTATATCAATGAATACAGGCATATCTCCTCTATGGTAACATTGATAAATATATCAATGTATACAAACATATCTCTTCTATGGTAACATTGACAACTATATCAATGTATACAGGCATATCTCCTCTATGGTAACATTGACAACTATATCAATGTATACAAGCATATCTCCTCTATGGTAACATTGACAACTATATCAATGTATACAAGCATATCTCCTCTATGGAAACATTGACAACTATATCAATGTATACAAGCATATCACCTCTATGGTAACATTGACAACTATATCAATGTATACAAGCATATCTCCTCTATGGAAACATTGACAACTATATCAATGTATACAAGCATATCTCCTCTATGGTAACATTGATAACTATATCAATGTATACAAGCATATCTCCTCTATGGTAACATTGACAACTATATCAATGTATACAAGCATATCTCCTCTATGGTAACATTGACAACTATATCAGTGAATACAAACATATCTCCACTATCGTCACGTGTTTTTCAAGACAGCAATGATTGCTATAGGTGTGAGGAGTGTGGCCACTTAATATATGTCGACATTGAAATGGCACCTTGTTAGTTTCTGTAAAGTTTCGGCAAAGTGACATGGTGTATACTTTGAATCTGTATTCTGACCTGCAACCTTTCTTAAACATGACATGGGCACACTTACCCACTAAGCTATATAGATGTTAACCACATTTTAAAAACATTTTAATACATGTAGATAGTAAACTAATGGACTATTCATTTATTGTTTCTGTTCACGTATACAGACTACCGACTTTTTATTAAATGCCATTTCACTGTTGTCAAGTTATATCTGCAAGTAAAAGATCTGTTTATGTCAAAAGGTCCTGTTATTGACTAAATAAAGCACCTGCATTTCGGGGAGTTATATAAACACATTCGAGGACTGGTCTGGAGTAAGTTAGGTTTTAAAAGAAAAGACTAATGACAAACGGTTGATGAAACGTGTTTAACATAGATATAAGCTGTTCCATTTTGATAGTTACTTGTTTCTTTCATTAATTAAAAAACAGATTAAATGATTATAAGCGAATTCATTTACAATATTTACTGATGATTTAAATTTACCGACCGAAGGTGCTAAGAATCCAGGATATATGTATCTTATTTGATGTAAAATAATTAAAAACCGCCCCCCAGCCTAATGATACTTCAATTTTAACATATCAACATGTATTTTACAGACAGGAAAATAAAACATTTAACAAGTAAAATTAAGTATATAGTCATTTAAAAAATGTACAAATATTGTAATGTAAATATTGACATAAATTCAAACTAGGCTCTCCAAACAGGAATCTGCAGAATGTGCATAATGACAAAATTTCAAACTTGATTCTTTTTATCTTCAAGCATAACATCACCCAAACTACTAAGGAATTATTATCAAATCTTGCTAATGTTGCTCTTCCAAAATTAATGCAAAATTTACAGACACGATATTTCCATATTCAAGAAATATAAAGCAATTGAGATTGTGTCGATTGATTTATGAAGTGCAAGATATTTTTTTTTATTCGTGTTACTTTTTCGCAAGTACAGGTACAAGTAAAGAAGATATTTCTTATACATTACACACAGTGTACGTGGTTCACGAATTACCAATGGCTATACAGGTCGAACGTGAAATAGGTTAGTTTAAGAAATATTTCATTCAGATGCACATGTTTTTACATTTATTAACTAAGGTTATGTTGATTGTTTATTGGTGTCTTTGTTTCTATTATGTCGTCATATTGACATACCATGATTAATTAATAAAACCCTATCGACCTAGCTCTATGCTGTTTTACTTATTTTGTATCTATGCGATAAAGCAATTGTCCGTGCAAATTACTATATGTATGGCGTTGTTACAGAAAAAAGGCAAATTTGCATTTCTGTGCCTAACAATTGAAATTTAACGTACCAAATGAATTGTTTCTAAGGAAAGTTTTCTTATAAGCGGTGTGATGGAAACTATATTTCTAACCGTATAGTAACACATTTTGACAATTGAATTAATTTGTGCATGTTAATATCGTCGTAGTTAAGTTAATTCATGTACTTAATTATTATGAAAATATACTTTTGTTTTAAAATTCATAATGTAGCGAGTGCCATACTATTTTATATAAATTAATAAAAGGAAACAAACACATTTACCTTTAACCTGCACTACGTCACTGCATGGGTATTTTGATGACCAGCGAACGCTATACAACATATTTTCCGATATATATATATATATATATATATATATATATATATATATATATATATATATATATATATATATATATATATATATATATATATATATATATATATATATATATATTTATTTATTTATTCATTTATTTATTTGGGTTTTACGGCACACCGATATATATATATATACGTTCAATACTTTATTAAGCCATTAATATGCATTTTGAAATTGCTATAAACATTGTTACTCTAGTTAATTGTATATAACTTTTTAAAAGGTATTTTGTAATGTCATTCAACTCTTGCATACCTGTGTATTACTGTTATATAGCATTTGTTTACATACGTAGTGTTAATACTGATATTTGCATACATTTCAGACATTGATAGCACGATCATTGCAAATTAAAGGCAAATTTATAAATTGCATTACTGTTGTTGACAAATCCCTGTCCATATAAACCGAGCGTACACGTCCGATGACAAGATGAAATCAGAAGACATTACAAGAAGTTAATTTACAAAGAATGATTGGATTGGAAAGTCAAATTTGAAGTGTACATGGTCGATAAGTTATTTGCCTTTGGTCTAAAATAGCATGCATTTGTCTAGGCTTAGACTGGCAAACATTTTTTTGCCATAAAAGCCAACTTATTTAAATAGCCGTAAGTTATATGAATGGTGAAAACAACCTTAATGGCATTGCATTTTATGCAGGAACGATGGTGGTTTCAGCATTATTTCAGTACTACCGCAATATCGACATTTCTATGACCAATTCGAGATTTGTAACGAAGTTTAACCTTTTACCATTTTATGACGTCAACATCTGTTTACGATTAATCGTCCACGTGTATTGAATACAAAAATGCGTTTCTTGTTGAAAGTCGTTAGACATGTCATTATAATAACAAGATTCCCTGACACCTAGAATATTAATCAGTTTTGCCTTCAATGTCAAATACTCATTCGTAAGCATCGACACGAAAATCAAATTACAAACAACTGTAGAAGCAATTTACACTATAAATTTGATTTCATTACAGGCTCACGTGTATTTTTAAAGTGCTTTTGTTGAAATTAGATAAAAGTGCATCTTCATGTTCAAATGCATTTGTTCATGAAAATAAAATGTCAAAAACAAAAATAGAAAACGCTTACATTGTTTAAAGATGTCCTTCAAATGATTTGTATTTACTGTTTATAAAATGTTTGCTATGCTTAGAGACAATGCTTCATATATATTACATTGTACATAAACAGCGTTTTCTTTCTGCGAGAAGCGTGTTGTTATTATCTCCCTTATTGCTTTCTCTAGAGCCGGTAGTCGCAATGCAATTATCAAATTAAGTTCGTCCAATATTGACCCCATAACACAATTAGACTCAGCAAAACGTCTTCAGACAAATAACATTAACATACATACTAGTACTGTGATGTTTGGTAAACGCTATTAACATGTGGACAAATGTTTGCTGAGAAAATGAATTACGTTCGCATTTTCATTAGTTCCCATTCAAAGTAACCATTTGGGGTTATGTATCAGAACTAACGTACTCAAAGTAACCATTAGGGGCTATGTGTCAGAACTAACGTACTCAAAGTAATCATTTGGGGTTATGTATCAGAACTAACGTACTTAAAGTAACCATTAGGGGGTTATGTATCAGAACTAACGTACTCAAAGTAACCATTAGGGGCTATGTGTCAGAACTAACGTACTTAAAGTAACCATTAGGGGCTATGTGTCAGAACTAACGTACTCAAAGTTACCATTAGGGGCTATGTATCAGAACTAACGTACTCAAAGTTACCATTAGGGGCTATGTATCAGAACTAACGTACTCAAAGTAACCATTAGGGGCTATGTGTCAGAACTAACGTACTCAAAGTAACCATTAGGGGCTATGTGTCAGAACTAACGTACTCAAAGTAATCATTAGGGGCTATGTGTCAGATCTAACGTACTCAAAGTAACCATTAGGGGCTATGTGTCAGAACTAACGTACTCAAAGTAATCATTAGGGGCTATGTATCAGAACTAACGTACTCAAAGTTACCATTATGGGGCTATGTATCAGAACTAACGTACTCAAAGTAACCATTAGGGGCTATGTGTCAGAACTAACGTACTCAAAGTAACCATTAGGGGCTATGTGTCAGAACTAACGTACTCAAAGTTACCATTAGGGGCTATGTGTCAGAACTAACGTACTCAAAGTAATCATTAGGGGCTTTGTATCAGAACTAACGTACTCAAAGTTACCATTAGGGGCTATGTGTCAGAACTAACGTACTCAAAGTAACCATTAGGGCTATGTGTCAGAACTAACGTACTCAAAGTAATCATTAGGGGCTATGTGTCAGAACTAACGTACTCAAAGTAACCATTAGGGGCTATGTGTCAGAACTAACGTACTCAAAGTAATCATTAGGGGCTATGTGTCAGAACTAACGTACTCAAAGTAATCATTAGGGGCTATGTGTCAGAACTAACGTACTCAAAGTAATCATTAGGGGCAATGTGTCAGAACTAACGTACTCAAAGTAATCATTAGGGGCTATGTATCAGAACTAACGTACTCAAAGTAATCATTAGGGGCTATGTGTCAGATCTAACGTACTCAAAGTAACCATTAGGGGCTATGTGTCAGAACTAACGTACTCAAAGTAATCATTAGGGGCTATGTATCAGAACTAACGTACTCAAAGTTACCATTAGGGGCTATGTATCAGAACTAACGTACTCAAAGTAACCATTAGGGGCTATGTGTCAGAACTAACGTACTCAAAGTTACCATTAGGGGCTATGTGTCAGAACTAACGTACTCAAAGTTACCATTAGGGGCTATGTGTCAGAACTAACGTACTCAAAGTAACCATTAGGGGCTATGTATCAGAACTAACGTACTCAAAGTTACCATTAGGGGCTATGTGTCAGAACTATGCTATTGCTATGCTTAGAGACAATGCTTCATATATATTACATTGTACATAAACAGCGTTTTCTTTCTGCGAGAAGCGTGTTGTTATTATCTCCCTTATTGCTTTCTCTAGAGCCGGTAGTCGCAATGCAATTATCAAATTAAGTTCGTCCAATATTGACCCCATAACACAATTAGACTCAGCAAAACGTCTTCAGACAAATAACATTAACATACATACTAGTACTGTGATGTTTGGTAAACGCTATTAACATGTGGACAAATGTTTGCTGAGAAAATGAATTACGTTCGCATTTTCATTAGTTCCCATTCAAAGTAACCATTTGGGGTTATGTATCAGAACTAACGTACTCAAAGTAACCATTAGGGGCTATGTGTCAGAACTAACGTACTCAAAGTAATCATTTGGGGTTATGTATCAGAACTAACGTACTTAAAGTAACCATTAGGGGGTTATGTATCAGAACTAACGTACTCAAAGTAACCATTAGGGGCTATGTGTCAGAACTAACGTACTTAAAGTAACCATTAGGGGCTATGTGTCAGAACTAACGTACTCAAAGTTACCATTAGGGGCTATGTATCAGAACTAACGTACTCAAAGTTACCATTAGGGGCTATGTATCAGAACTAACGTACTCAAAGTAACCATTAGGGGCTATGTGTCAGAACTAACGTACTCAAAGTAACCATTAGGGGCTATGTGTCAGAACTAACGTACTCAAAGTAATCATTAGGGGCTATGTGTCAGATCTAACGTACTCAAAGTAACCATTAGGGGCTATGTGTCAGAACTAACGTACTCAAAGTAATCATTAGGGGCTATGTATCAGAACTAACGTACTCAAAGTTACCATTATGGGGCTATGTATCAGAACTAACGTACTCAAAGTAACCATTAGGGGCTATGTGTCAGAACTAACGTACTCAAAGTAACCATTAGGGGCTATGTGTCAGAACTAACGTACTCAAAGTTACCATTAGGGGCTATGTGTCAGAACTAACGTACTCAAAGTAACCATTAGGGGCTATGTATCAGAACTAACGTACTCAAAGTTACCATTAGGGGCTATGTGTCAGAACTAACGTACTCAAAGTAACCATTAGGGCTATGTGTCAGAACTAACGTACTCAAAGTAATCATTAGGGGCTATGTGTCAGAACTAACGTACTCAAAGTAACCATTAGGGGCTATGTGTCAGAACTAACGTACTCAAAGTAATCATTAGGGGCTATGTGTCAGAACTAACGTACTCAAAGTAATCATTAGGGGCTATGTGTCAGAACTAACGTACTCAAAGTAATCATTAGGGGCAATGTGTCAGAACTAACGTACTCAAAGTAATCATTAGGGGCTATGTATCAGAACTAACGTACTCAAAGTAATCATTAGGGGCTATGTGTCAGATCTAACGTACTCAAAGTAACCATTAGGGGCTATGTGTCAGAACTAACGTACTCAAAGTAATCATTAGGGGCTATGTATCAGAACTAACGTACTCAAAGTTACCATTAGGGGCTATGTATCAGAACTAACGTACTCAAAGTAACCATTAGGGGCTATGTGTCAGAACTAACGTACTCAAAGTTACCATTAGGGGCTATGTGTCAGAACTAACGTACTCAAAGTTACTATTAGGGGCTATGTGTCAGAACTAACGTACTCAAAGTAACCATTAGGGGCTATGTATCAGAACTAACGTACTCAAAGTTACCATTAGGGGCTATGTGTCAGAACTATGCTATTGCTATGCTTAGAGACAATGCTTCATATATATTACATTGTACATAAACAGCGTTTTCTTTCTGCGAGAAGCGTGTTGTTATTATCTCCCTTATTGCTTTCTCTAGAGCCGGTAGTCGCAATGCAATTATCAAATTAAGTTCGTCCAATATTGACCCCATAACACAATTAGACTCAGCAAAACGTCTTCAGACAAATAACATTAACATACATACTAGTACTGTGATGTTTGGTAAACGCTATTAACATGTGGACAAATGTTTGCTGAGAAAATGAATTACGTTCGCATTTTCATTAGTTCCCATTCAAAGTAACCATTTGGGGTTATGTATCAGAACTAACGTACTCAAAGTAAACATTAGGGGCTATGTGTCAGAACTAACGTACTCAAAGTAATCATTTGGGGTTATGTATCAGAACTAACGTACTTAAAGTAACCATTAGGGGGTTATGTATCAGAACTAACGTACTCAAAGTAACCATTAGGGGCTATGTGTCAGAACTAACGTACTTAAAGTAACCATTAGGGGCTATGTGTCAGAACTAACGTACTCAAAGTTACCATTAGGGGCTATGTATCAGAACTAACGTACTCAAAGTTACCATTAGGGGCTATGTATCAGAACTAACGTACTCAAAGTAACCATTAGGGGCTATGTGTCAGAACTAACGTACTCAAAGTAATCATTAGGGGCTATGTATCAGAACTAACGTACTCAAAGTAACCATTAGGGTCTATGTGTCAGAACTAACGTACTCAAAGTAATCATTAGGGGCTATGTATCAGAACTAACGTACTCAAAGTAATCATTAGGGGCTATATATCAGAACTAACGTACTCAAAGTAACCATTAGGGGCTATGTGTCAGAACTAACGTACTCAAAGTAATCATTAGGGCTATGTATCAGAAGTAACGTACTCAAAGTAATCATTAGGGGCTATGTATCAGAACTAACGTACTCAAAGTAACCATTAGGGGCTATGTATCAGAACTAACGTACTCAAAGTAACCATTAGGGGCTATGTGTAAGAACTAACGTACTCAAAGTAATCATTAGGGGCTATGTATCAGAACTAACGTACTCAAAGTAACCATTAGGGGCTATGTATCAGAACTAACGTACTCAAAGTAACCATTAGGGGCTATGTGTCAGAACTAACGTTCTATGTATCAAAACTAACGCGAGAAGTGTATTCGTACAATGAGATATATCTGTTGTGTCGTTATTTCTTTGAATCAATGAATGATTTAGATCGCGTAACAAAATTATCATTAAAAAAATTCAATTTAACTGACTGTTTACTATCAGCCATATGACAGAGAATAATCAGATAAGGTCACCTACTTCTCACTAATAAATGTTTTTGTACACTATTTATAAGAATAAGTTATATAAAACTTAACATGATAGGTTAAAACTAGAGTTGTCAAAAAGATGTGTCACTAGTTTAAATGTGTTTAAGAATTAATACTACAAAATAATATATCTTTAGATATCTTACCTAGAATTATCAAAATAATTCACTTCAACATTGAAAAGTCGAACCTCTAATTGTATAATATTCTAACTGTTGAGGATAGTGTCGAAAATATGATCGTGAATAAACACAAATACATTGAGTACACATTTGACTTAGTCTCCCATGTCCAAAATAAAAACAACATAACATAATAAGTGTAAAATGTTATAGGTTAATTGCATAAGTATTATCTTGTTAAGTTTCCTTGTCGACATAATGTAACTGTGATATGTAGTATCACTCTTGTAACCACAAAAGCAAAAGGGAAAAGTGTATATATAGATATATTCGGGTTCTTTATCTATAGATGTGAAGCTAATAAGAATTGATGCAAATATTGACGTTTTGTTCATACTGACGATTCTCCGCATTCATTTAGTATTTTGAAAATATCTACAATAAATGGACTGAACCTAAACGCTATTGGTTTATTGTAATAAATCATATCCTACTGTGATATTAGAAAAGAAAGCATTAACCGTTACAACAGAAAATATACTTCGGATCAATATATACAAACTTACCTCCTCATGCGTTGTATGTCCCTCCGCATCATCTTCCTCTTGATCATCTTCATCCGGGTCCGCCGACACAGGCAGGAAAGTGCCCCGTAACTTCAACTCTCGCAACACCTTGAACATCTCGTGAGACAACGACGAAAACTCCTGTAAGTACACATGTATGATATCTTATAAAATATATGTCGCACCGATACAAATACATAAATTGTCGATTTCCGCAATGTAGTTTACACCTTCTTTTACGCATTAGATTATTCTTGAACCTTCCATTATTTATAAACGGCTTGCTATTCCACAACAGAGACTTAACCACATCAACTGCGATTTCTTCCTTCTCAGCGAATCACAACTTTGCTACACAATTTTAAATGTAACGCTCTTTAACGTGGTTTTATACTTTATGTTGCGTTTCAATCTTGCACTTTTCTTTACAAAACCTTAAGAAACCATCATAAATATACGAGGTGTTCTTTTCCGCTAACTAAATGTTTCTTTAAAATACTAGCTCCAGGGCCTTCATTAAAGAAATTTATACACAGCATTAAATTTTATTGGAATAATTAAACATTCCAAGAAACTAATGTTTGCATAATGTCAATTAGACTGGAATTATAAATTCCCCCAGGTGCTATGTGAGGCCTTCTAAGTTTGCAATTTAATGCATTTGGTGGATTACAATAAGTTTAAACGCATGTATTTTAATATAAGTTAAATTTAGTTAATTTACAAGACATTTCTAAAAGTTAGTTAAAATGGCGATACCACTTTTCTATGAATTGATAAGATTATGTGCATGACGGGTACTTGATAAGTCATGTATATTGTACCGTTACGGTTTTGATATGTTAAACAAGCACATTGACAGAGCGTATTTACAGAGCATATTGACAAACCACACTGACTGAGCATACTGACAGAGCACATTGACAGAGAACGCTGCCAGAGAACATTGACAGAGAACGCTGACATAGCACATTGACAGAGAATGCTGACAGAGCACATTGACAGAGAACGCTGACAGAGCACATTGACATAAAACGCTGACAGAGCACATTGACAGAGAACGCTGACAGAGCACATTGACATAGAACGCTGCCAGAGCACATTGACAGAGAATGCTGACAGAGCACATTGACATAGAACGCTGCCAGAGCACATTGACAGAGAACGCTGACAGAGCACATTGACAGAGAACGCTGCCAGAGCACATTGACAGAGAATGCTGACAGAGCAAATTGACATAGAACGCTGACAGAGCACATGGCAGAGAATGCTGCCAGAGCACATTGACAGAGAATGCTGACAGAGCACATTGACAGAGAATGCTGACAGAGCACATTGACATAGAACGCTGACAGAGCACATTGACAGAGAATGCTGACAGAGCACATTGATAGAGAACGCTGCCAGAGCACATTGACAGAGAATGCTGACAGAGCAAATTGACATAGAACGCTGACAGAGCACATTGGCAGAGAATGCTGACAGAGCACATTGACAGAGAACGCTGCCAGAGCACATTGACAGAGAATGCTGACAGAGCACATTGACATAGAACGCTGACAGAGCACATTGACAGAGAATGCTGACAGAGCACATTGATAGAGAACGCTGCCAGAGCACATTGACAGAGAACGCTGCCAGAGCACATTGACAGAGAACGCTGCAAGAGCACATTGACAGAGAACGCTGACAGAGCACATTGTCAGAGAATGCTGACAGAGCACATTGACAGAGAACGCTGACAGAGCACATTGAGAAAGCAAATTGACAGAGCATACTACATATGCTGTGTAAGGTACAGATTCATCAAGAAAACTATTACCATTGCCTTTAACTATCACAATTGTAATTAAACCTTCTATTATGAAACTTATTACTGAGATGTTATTAATTTAACTCTTGGATGAAAGTAGCATCGTCTTCTATTCTGAAACTGACAAAAGCATGCAAATAACCTTTTAAAGTACATTGTGTTCATTTGATATTATAGCAAAGCTAAATGGTTCCTTAAAATGTCTTGTGTATTTATTGTTTCTTTTCATTGAACATTTCAATTTTTTATATCCATAAATGGATTAAACATCTATGTGCGTTTTGAATGCTCCAGTAATCGATGGTGAACTGGACATTATTAGTAAGTTAGACAACAATAAAAACGAAAGACAGTGAGTTTAATGTTGTAAGTACATTGTACAGGCACAATTAATGATAAATCGCAACAAAAGTAAAGAGGCGTATGAAAAAGACCAAAGTCCTCATAGTTATGTAATTGATTTTGTAATTATGATTTATAATAAAGAAAATAAAACGATTTATAATAAAAACAACTCCAACTCTGGATGTGCGGTTTGGTGGTTAGTATGTTTTGGACCATTGGCGATGTTGGGTCAGTTCATAAAGACCTGGTCAAACGACAATTCAGTTACACCACTGTATATATTCACACCATTTACAACCAAACACTACGTATAACTATGTTAAACAATCAATTAACTTTTAACTTCTTTTGTAGCAATAATAATATTTATTATCACTTGTGTTATACTTCATCTAACTGATTAAATTTAATTTTTGTATTTTACTTTAACACTTTTACATGCAAGTTCATGCCTTAAGTAATATAACATAATAAGTATGTTCTGCTAACACAAACTCTATAAAGACCTAAAACATATGTTTCTGCTCTCTGTATATTAACCTTCTTTTTGAATAAGAGTTACCAATCACAAAAAAATACAAATAGGACAATATTCAGAAAAAATAAATTAAAACAAGATATCAAAATCAATGTGCTTCCTACATTATAAGTTATGAGTGTTACTTTTTACAGTTTTTTGTATATGTCAAATCGAGGGATAGATCTTGGGCCAGTATTCACCAACTATTCTTAAGTAAGAATTGCTCAATAAGAATATATAAGACAAAGTCCTATGAGCATTGCAACATATACAAAAATGGTCATGGATTTCAACCTACAATGTCTTCATTATGTATTTAGTTACATGTCTGTGTGTTTGTATGACACTTGAAAGTTGTTATGAAAAGCTTAAAATTACATTAAAACTTAGTTTTGTTTGTATGCCAATTATGACTTTAGGCTTAAGAATGGTTGGTGAATACAGGTCCAAATTCAGAACTCCGTGTGGTTTAATAGTATTATTCATCGTTAATTCTACGTCGTTCAGCGGCATTAAATAGAACTACGTTTTTGCTAAGACAGTATTCAAGTCACATAATGCTGTCGTATATCATATTTTTATATATTTATGTTGCCTTCACCGACCGCTCGAATTTCTTATTTGTAAACAGTATGATATATGATTAATGTTTTACTTAGATATTCCGAGTAAGTACGTTAATCTAAAATGACAGAATTAATTCCAAAGCTGTTGACTACTTGGAAAGCTTTTTCATGAACGTTTGGATGTCGGATATTTATTTTTTTTGTTTCAATATGACGAATTAAAAGGTACTGTTTTAAAATGACTTGTGTAATACACATACTATGTGACCATATTTGCTTAGTTAAGGTAACGCCGTCTACGATTTTTATGATTTAAATTATTATACATTGTACTGTAAACATACCACATGCCGATGTTGTAACACATGTTGTGGATTGTCCTATACTTGACGTTACAACTGTACCTTTCAAAACAAGAATGTGAGATTGTGATATATTGGCTGGGTTGTGTTTGTTTACTGTAAAATATACATGGACCCTTTAAAGTACTTTTGAGAATAATATCGAAGTAAATAACAGAAAATACTGTCTTTTTATTTAATTATTTCAACGCACGTCTTTTGTGTAAGCGCGTATATTAATCACAAGATAAAATCACAAATCATAATACGTCATATGTTTGTTGTGGTTTTCTGTCAACAATCATTTTTAATTATAAATAACCCTCTTTATCCTGCTGAGATTGTGTTGGGATTTGTATAATGGTGGGTCTATGTACATCTAAAATTGACGGTACAAAAGTTGTTCTTATATTTAAAGTTAGCGTGTTTTGGCAGTTGATCAATCATTCTGTATTTGTTTTATCCGCATTGCTGCACCCGAGATGCCATAATCCTTAAACGGAGAATTTAAAGGAAGAGAAATATTCACTATGTGAAAGGAATATTTTCTTCATTCTAGTTATTGCACAAAGAGAATAATTGTACTGGACTATAATTAAAACTACATGTTTCTGATTGTATATTTGCAGATTCAGAAAGTAGTTATCATTATTTTAAATATTTGCAAAACTTTCCTTCTCAATACAATCATTCGTTTAGCTAAGGCTACAGAAACTATAAAATGCATGTAATTTACTTAATTAGAAAATTTGATCTGACATTAACAAACAATCAAAAAGATTTAAAATGATTGCCCAAATACACCTATATTAACTGTCTGACATAGATAGTCAATGACTGTAGATGCTGCCTTCTAAATGAAGACTCATTCATATCGAATGTTTAGTTCGTTCACGAATTTTCTGTGAAAAAAACGTTTTATAAGTGTAGTGTCGTTCACATAATTTGATAATATCAAAGGTTATAACCTTTATAGTGTACATGTATAACAAAGAAGCCGAACATTTTTCATATGCGTTCTTTGTATAAAAATAACTTTCTTGTGTAAAAATAAACATATCACTGACATTGTTATTAACCAAAAACTATTGTTATTAGTCACTTTTGTATACATATATAATGTGAATAATGTTTCATATAGGTATACATAGTAAAGGAAATGGCAACATTCTTTAAAAACTTGGGGAGGGCAGACTGTAAAAAAAGGTGTCAAAATAGTAAATAAGTAAATGAGTAATACGTAAAACATAGATTAATCGTTTATTGAAAATATGTGAATAATATAACCTGTCAAACTCTAAGCGAGATAACTTATAAGAATATATGACAAAGTCCTTACACTGATTACAAAGGACGTTGTATGGAGTTAATTTTATTTATCTATCTTGTCATGAATTCGAAATAAAATTCAATAAAATGTGTGTTTAGCTCTATATTATTTGGATTGGCTGTTTTCGTAAAATACTATTTCAACTAAAGTCTTCAATCTATTCTTCTCTATCTTATTGGCATTATAATGAAAGATTTCGCACAATAAAACGATTCATACCTAATATATTGTTTTAAAGAATTTATTGCTTAATTATTTTGCGGTATAATTATAAGAGATCCAAAGAACTTGGTACAAAAAAGTTATACAAGGCAAACAGGTTCAATTCAGCCATGTAACTTTTTGTATGTCGCCACAAAAAAGGACGAGAACGTGGTCAAAAGTTAATGTATTAATATGATACATATCAGTAAGAATATATATGACAAAGTCCTTTGGGCATTGCAACATATACAAAAACTTGAAAAGGCACAGGACAAAGGTATTCACATACAAGCCAAATGTAAAAGTGAGAACAAATCTGTGATGAGTCATTTAACAAAAAGAGCAAACCCGACAGTTACCGCAATGGGACGTTCAGTCGGCAGTATTTACCTACTGGGGTGCTCAAACCGGTTTTACAGAGATCTAACCTTATTGATGGGTTTCTCAAATGCAAGCAATGAAAAGAAAATATTTTAAATATTTTTACTTTAGAAAACTCACTTAACAAACTAAAATTATTTACATTAGCAGTTCTTAAGCGTTAAATCTAAAAAACAAAGAGACATCAAAATCAAATGACCATTGACACTTTAACACACAGGATACAGACCACTGTTACTAATTTCTTTAAGTTCTTCATGAATTTTAACTAACAACGACATTTTACGTCGTATGATCGTTGAACACAGCTTCTGACCAGCATCAGTGTTTTGGTCGTTGAACACAAATTCTAACCAGAATGATTCACACTCACTATTTGGTTTGAATTGTGTTGAGTTAACATCAATAAACAAAAACTACAGTGGCGGGAGAAAAATCAAGCTGAAGAAAAATATAGGTCTAAGGAAAAGACAAAGCAGTGAATAGACAAAGGGGGCCAGACCATTAGAAAGTTCCCTGCCCAACCCAATTAATAAAGTCGTCACGTTGTCACTCGATTCGGTTTGCATTTTACTTTATGTAAATCTGCCACTGTAAAAACATAAGGTAAAATTTCCATAATATCTATTATCCATAATATCCATAATATTTATTATTCTCTGTATATAAATTGGATCGTTGTCTTGTTTTATAGCGTATCATTGCAGACATGTTCCTAAGAGAACCGCATACTGTATGAGATGTATGAGTAGATTTGTTCAACATAGCAAAATGATGATTTTTCCTACTTTGTTAATAAAGAAACAAGAGAATTACCACAAGCATTAACTCTGAACTACCTCTAGACATGGACAAACAGGGTGAATGTAAATTTGACAAAAACACAGAGACGAAACATAACACACAAAAAGAAAAACCATCAGTTACCACCTTGGAACGGTCAGTCGGCTAAAGGACCCACCACTGGGATGGTTACACCTGGTTTGTGGAGCGCTCCAACCTCGCACTTCCTGAAGGTTTATCTTTAAGTAAAATAACTAACAGCAAGCACCCTCATCGGAAGTTAAAACTGATATAAGGAACTTATATACACACATAGTCACAATTGTTATAATAGACTGTCATCATATGTACAATATGTACAGTAGAAAGTTGCAATTGGAAGTAGTTTGAAATAAAACATCCCAAGCGATGACGTCTCAACAACAGTATGTTAATTACGTCATAAGATAAAACTTCAGTGAGGTCGCAAGAATAAACTAAATATGCAGTTTTGAAAAAGAGCGAATGAAATTAATGAATTTTAGAAAAAAAAACACAAACCAACAAAACAAAATGTAACACGAATAAAGGTAATGAGATCTAAAAGTAAAAATAGATTTATCCGCAAATGGTAAACAAAATCATGAAGTAATATCTAGTGTGAAATCTCACGTAACGGTTATGGGGATAGCTCAAGTTGTCTCATATTGTCACATTGTCATTATATTGGACTGCATTTTATTTAAATAGCACCATTAGGCGTTTTACTAATTTGACATTCTAATGCTGCTTTCTGAGAATGCAATAAAAATCTTTAAAGATTTTTTTTGAATTCTTATGTTACTAGCTGACACAAATTTATTGACAAAAAAAACCCATCACGTGACAAATTTGACTATCCTATCATACATTCTTCCGTCAGGAAATAGCTATATTATTATTGGCAAGTTTAATATTTGATATATCAATATTATATTCAGAAAAAACAACATTAGAAGTCATTAAAAGGCACTGCATAGTGAATCTAAGTGAAAAATACTGAATTGCAATATATTACACATTATTTTACTTCTAGAATTCTTAGCATTTAAAATTTAATTAAAAGAAGTTAATGCTTCATTTGATTAAGTACATTTTATACATGAATTACGCCAAAATCGCCAATACACTGTTTTAATTACATTTGGTACGTCTTACACAACTCTAATGCAACATCCAAGAGAGCATACACTTAAATCAAAATGGAACGAATTACGAGCTTTTACCAGTTTTGGCATTAATTAATTTCAGAACTCTACTAAACTATAAATTAAGATTTATATTTCGATATCCATCATCTTCATTTTTTCTGTTTTACTAATAACTTACTAATAACTTTGCATTTGTCTGTTTCAGAATTGTTGTTTTTATATTGTTATGTCAAGCTCGCCATGCACTCACCAAGACCTTTTCAGACTGCTGATAATTCCTGTTGCTGATTTGCTGGTCTATGTTTATTATTGTTTGCTACATTGATGATTTTAACTGTAAACTGCACATGGAAGACACCTATGATTAAGACATTGGCAAACAGCTGCAAATTTCTAGCATTGTCTCTTACTTTTTTGTCTCGATTCATAGAAGTAATTTGTAAGAAACACGCTTTCCAGGGCGGCGTCATTGAAGATCTGTAGGGTTTTTAACACAATAAGAAAAAAAGGAGATAAATATATTAAAACAATAAGATAAATTCACATTTGCACCAAATGTCCGTGTACCTCATTAACTAGTGACATTCTTTATATTCATTGACACAATGAACTAGACTGGAACGATAGTCGATTTCTAAGCACACAGGTATAATACGAATATACGATATGTAGCTATTTAAAATAATCGCATGTGGACGTGACGCAAATGTTTGATCGAAGACTTGCGTCCGTGTTTGATCAGACAATATCAACATGGAATGTAGTAGACTTTTCAATAATCGGACTCGTTAATATATAATTTGTTTTATTGTATACCAACCTTGAAAATATCAATAATATCTTAAAAACAGACACGCAATACATGCTACTAAATGTGTATTTTATGAAAACAGTGAAATGTTTTCATGCAGATAGTGTAACTTACCACGTAGAAAATATCGAAATTGTGAGGTAAGCTTATTTTATAAAAAATCAACTGATTAACATATTATTGTCATGCGATTAAAGTTGATTTATTAATATAAATTGATAAAATAGATAGATTAAATGATTAACAATTGACAGCTATTAATTAAAAATTGAAAAATCTAGGCACGTTTCGCATAATATGGTCTTGTCCAGCATGTAAGACTTCGCTTAAGGTAATTGTTTTTGATAATTTGACAATCTCTAAAGCACAGGGACTTGTATTGTGGCCTTATCTGGCCTCATATATTGGTTACAGTGGGGGGTTAATGGGTTATGGGCAAAATGTGGGGGTGGGTCTGCCGGCTGTACACAGACTTAAGTTGCAGTGGTATCAGTGGCGATTAGATTGTAGCTGACCAGAGCAGAAAGTGCATGTGCATTAGCTGTGGCTAATGGTTTTACGACCACTCCTCTGTGAATCTCTCTGGATATATAACACATCAAGTGTCCAGCTGCAGTCTTGGTGTTTTTATTTATATTTTAGGTGGGGTATGATTCTAAAGAGTGTCATTTACAATTTCTTTTATAAGATACACCCTGACGAAAAAAGGAAAATATAGAGCGTTGCACCATCTTAGCTTGGTATTAGTTTTCAATATAGTTAAGTATGAAGACCCGAAAAAGTAGAACAAATTTTCAAAAAAAAAAACTATTTTGTAAAAATAATTCTTGTCGAATGAATTATTCCCAAACTATTTCACAAAAATAATAGATGAAGAAAGGAAATACAACGCAGTAAAGAGTGCATAAATATATTGTTTTGTTTAATTTCGGCCTCTTGGTTTTCTTTATTCCATGATAGGTTAAGCCATAACAACACTGATGGGTACACTGTTTTGATTTTTTACATTTTTAATTTACCGGTGGTCCAATAGTTGGCTGCAAATGTGCTTGCCAGTGACAAAAGAAAACAAAACCATAAAATAAAATAGATAAAACAATGCTTGGTCTTTGGTATGACCCGATAATTACAAATGACATGCTTTGTACCAATGGTATGGATGTACCTATGGCATGGTTTGTACTTGGCATGGTTGTACCAATAGCATGGTTTGTAGTAATGACATGATTTGTACCACTGGTATGGTTTGTACCAATGGTATGGTTTGTATCAATGGCATGGTTTGTACCAATGGCATGGTTTGTACCAATGGTATGGTTTGTACCAATGGTATGGTTTGTATCAATGGCATCGTTTGTACCAATGACATAGTTTGTACCAATGACATGGTTTGTACCAATGGCATGGTTTCTACCAATGGCATGGTTTGTACCAATGGTATGGTTTGTACCAATGGTATGGTTTGTATCAATGGCATCGTTTGTACCAATGACATAGTTTGTACCAATGACATGGTTTGTACCAATGTCATGGTTTCTACCAATGGCATGGTTTGTACCAATGATATGGTATGTACTAATGGCGTGGTATGTACTAATGGCGGGGTATGTAGTAATGGCGTGGTATGTAGTAATGGCGTGGTATTTAGTAATGTCCTTTTAGTACCAATGGCATGGTTTGTACCAATGGCGTGGTATGTACCAATTGCGTGGTTTGTACCAATGGTATGGTTTGTACCAAAGGCATGGTTTGTACCAAAGGCATGGTTTGTACTAAAAGCATGGTTTGTACCAATGACATGGTTTATACCGAAGGCATGGTTTGTACCAATGGCATGGTTTGTACCAATGGCATGGTAATTACCAATGGTATGGTTTGTACCAATGGCATGTATGTACCAATGGTATGGTTTGTACCAATGGCATGGTATGTACCAAAGGCATGGTTTGTACCAATGGCGTGGTTTGTACCAATGGTATGGTTTGTACCAAAGGCATGGTTTGTACCAAAGGTATGGTTTGTACTAAAAGCATGGTTTGTACCAATGGCATGGTTTGTACCGAAAGCATGGTTTGTACCAATGGCATGGTTTGTACCAATGGCATGGTTTGTACCAATGGCATGGTATGTACTAATGGCGTGGTATGTAGTAATGTCTTATTTGTACCAATGGCATGGTTTGTACCAATGGCATAATTTCATGTGAGTAAACGGCTTTACTTACAATTAATTAATGCCAGTAAAATTTCTTTTTTATTTTTAAAAATCTTTTCCCTTGGGGGGTTATATCTACCATTCCATGTTACACAAATAGTACTATATTATTATATCAATTAAGAATCAAATACGCTTGAGATAGTGGTGCATTTCACATTTATAATGCACACCGATTTCTTAATACTTTCCGTCTCTAAACAGGTAAATATTAGAGAAATATTATCAGGACATATTGTTTACAAGCTATTGACAAGGTTTAAAACAACATATTTATTGATTTTAAATGACGTCTTGTAGCCCTGGTAAGCCGATAATCCGATTATGAAATACAAATGGCTACACACGTAAAGAAAAAACATCAGTTACCTCCTTGGAAAGGTCAATCGGCAAAAAGGCCGACTGGGGTGCTTAAACCTGGTTTGTGGAGCGCTCCAACCTCGCACTTCCTCTATCAGACAAACAGTGTAAATAAGAGTCTAACCTCATTATTCTAAGGGACAAGAACATTCAAGCTCTGTGAAGTATCGTCTCTGTCCTACCTACCAACAGATGGTAACCCCTCTATAAGCCGTGGTAGATTTATTTACAATGTTGAAACCAAAACAACAATCGCATATATTGTTTTACATTATCAACATGTTGTGTAAACGTTTCAATCATGTTACTAGAAAGAGTATTCATTGACAAACCTGTAGGTAAATATGCAAGACAGCAAAAACAAAAAGACAAAAACATTGTAGAAGTAAAACTATAAAGACTTGTTTCGTGTCCTACGACCCATGACCCATACCTTCAGTGCTGTTCAACAAAACTGATTTCTGCACTGAGCTATGATAAATGCGTATTTTATTAAATAACATGATACCGTAACAATGTTTAACACCTTTCCAAATAGCACATGTTATGATATTGGCGGGTTTCAATTTTCAATGGGTGATCGCAATAGGTGATCGCAATGGGTGATCGCAATGGATGATCGCAATGGGTGATCGCAATAGGTGATCGCAATAGGTGATCGCAAACAATACAATCCTGCATTCGCTATGATAACATGACTAGGTTGTTTTTATGACCTTTAGTTACCAACGCACAGATTAAACAAGCATAAAGACCTAACTATTCGTCCTGTAACTATATGCTTATATGTATGATATCAAGCGCTGTATTTACGCTGACACTGATGAGATGAATGTAAATATTAATCTGACAGTCAAAGGAGTGGTTTTCAAAAATATTAAACAAGACAATCAATTATTTGCCTTACAACAAACTAGAAAGAACATTCGATACATTTTTACACTAATAAAATCCAAGTAAAATCAATATAGTAATTGTATGAGGTGACAGAGATTAGAGCGGATGCTAACTTTTAATCCACATATACTATATTTTCTTGTCATCCAAAAGTCTGCATTTAGAATAAGCTAATGTTGTTTCCTTTACACTTATATGGTTATATTCTAATGGCAAAGAAGATATTTGAAACCTGTTATATACCGCTCAACATTACACTTCCTTGATAGGACAAATACACTGTTAGTATGCATCGAATAGATATATATATAAATGTTCTGAGACAAATAGGCCTACAAAGTAGTGTTTTGAGGTTTACACACAAAATCTTTGTCTTCTGATTTCACGTCAAGTCAGACAACATGCTGCAATACATTCTAATAGAGATAACTTTAAGCAATTGAAACTCATAAATAAATTGCAATTAGGTTACTAGTAACATATAATATTTTAAACTAAATTTTATGACTATATAAAATGGTTTGCTTTTCTAATTTAATTACTCAAGGTCGCCCAGTGGCATCTCTAACGAAATTATGGTAATCGCATGACAATAGTGGGGCTTGATTCGAAAAGCGCACGATAATAGACCCACAATTGTTGCAGCTTTAATTGTTTTCCTCGTAGAATTTAGTAATCTTTGGCCTATTTTGAAATTAATTTCTACAAATTGTTTCGAGGCACATTTCGTTTTCAAAATAGTGATTGTTAGATGAAATGAAAACATAACTTTCTCAATTTAAATGATAAAATGACGTAATTTAAGCATGAGTATAATTAAATTTTCAATTAGAAGTTGTGAGTTTTCTTTGTTTGTTGTTGCAAATCTCAGTTATGATAAATGAAAGACATATGTTAATTACATGTGTTAATTGCTTTGGAAAATATTTTAATTATAACTACACCAAGAAAGATTTACAAACATTCAAGAGAATAATCAACATCTGAATCACAAAGAGAATCATACCCAAAACCATCAAAAGGTTATTAATAAGTTCCATAGAAGACATTTATCGAAGATTGTCATTTCTTTTTATCATTAAAATGATCTCTTTATTTTGTTATAGAATATTCATATTGTACGCTGAACGTACAAACAGTTTCGGAGTTACATACACGTAACAGATTCCGTTTATTGAATTAATTAAATAGAAAAGAGGAGATAATGGTTTTAAAGGTTCTATTTTTTATTTCCTATGAGGCGTCATACAAGCCAATAATAACACGATAACAATTCAGAAATTTAATTTGGTTTCTAACTTTCAAGAAAATGCGCAAAACAGGCAAAGATAATACGATAACGACATATATATGCTGTAACCAGAGTCACATGGATCCTGGACTGGAAGAGACAACCGTCCGTAAACACGCAACTCGCATAGACAAATACTACATATCACAGCTGTAAAAATCGATTAAAATATAATCTACTTCATTTTTAATAATGATAACGCATCGACTTCATGGGTTGTACAGCGTTTATTTAAGAGACAAACGCCTTATTCATAAGAAATAGTAACTTTTGTATATCCAGTTATATCTCAACTCTTATAAAAAGTAAACACATTGTTTCCTCAGTACATAGTACATGTTAGTAGAATTTCTAATCATAATAATCACGTAAGTGTGCCAATAATAATTTATGACAATACCTTCATATAAGTTTGTGAAGTTAAATAAGATCATGTATGACGAAATATAAGACAAACTGGGACTACGGTACCTTCGTAGCTCTGAATTGGTGTTCAATACCGCTTTATATGGAATACCGTAGCACGGTTTCATTTAAATGTAATGAAAACATATTATTCCGCAAAATTTCATTTAACACCTTTTTGTTGAATTGATATCGACCTAATTTTCGAAGGTAACAAATAGCCGTTCCAAACATATTTAACCATTCTGAGATTTCATTTCATTTCATTTGCATCTAAAAAGTACCTACACGTATGTTTGGGAAATCCTAAATGCAAACCTATCGCGTAAACCGTGTACACGCCGCTGAATGTGTAGAAACTTGAGCAAGCAGGTTTTTATACTCATATATACGAGTGACATTACTCTGTCTATTGCTGATGTTGTCAGTTGTAGATATTTGCTAAATTGCTGTTTTCTTTTGGAACACGTTGTGCCCTGCAGTGGCGGATAGTTATACTTCGCAATTAAGCGCCTCAATTTAAAGATCCTAACACTGTGAGCACATAGCCACAGTAACAAATGGCGTTAACGTATCATTAAACGGAGGGTAAAAACAATACGTGTGAGGTTTTGAACGTTCGCTTTCGTTTATTGAAATCTTTCGAAAATAATATCGATAAATATTGAAGTAATGCTTTGGCCAACTTTCATTTTTATAGATTGCAAATGTCTTTCTGTCCCTTAACTAGACGATTGTGCAATTATATAAAACATTTACTTAATGTGCAAATGCTTTAAACAAATAGCTGAAAACACAAACATACATTGTTTCAATTGTTTCTTGCAGGTTGTACATGGCATGAGTGGCATACCAAAGAACATATGGAATCTAGTCACTTAGGCAATAAACGAGACTGTCACCGGTAAAACACACACCACTCTATGGAACATTCTTGTATACCTTAAGAAAAATATACCGATTACAACTTATCAGCAAAGAAAGAATCTTTAACAGATTAAAACAAATGTTCCTAATCCAATTATGCCAACATTTGTAATCTGCAACTGATTGGGAGAGAGACTATGTAATTGACAGAGAGAGGAATCACAAGAAATCAGAAAAGAAGACAAATTAGAAACGCGCGATTAACATTCGTAGCGAAAGTTCACAATCGTGATCAATTTATCGCAGTTGTTCAGTCAATCTTAAGGTGGCTACTAAAAAGCTAGCTCATGTTAAAAGTATTTGAGATTTAAAAGACGATAGCCATATTCTGGAGATAAGATCCATGAAGTACCAACGTTATCTGTAGTTTGAAGGATGATTAAAAAGTCTTGAGACGTGAAATTGAGTGTTTCTTAGAAAAATAGAAATCAACGATGGTCTAGGCAAACACAGTCAAAAATGACTATAAGCGTTTTCTAATAAATAATATCACATATCTATGTGTCTACATGTATTAGTTTAGATATTTTGAGCAGAGTTGTCTCACACTATACAGGAAAGTAAGAAAAGGTAAAGAATTAACACACAAATAAATCTGAATTACTGGAAGGTAAAGTTTACTTGAACGAGCGTTTTATCACCTAAATACTTAGAATGATGACCTTGCTGATTGAACTTCTAACTCCTAACCTGGTCCGTGAATCATAACTACGAAGCAATTTACTTCTACTCAAAGGTAGGGCAGATAATGTTTTGTGTTTGACCTAAAGTTTTGGTAACACTATCTGCTTGACGTTACCCTTGAATCGCTCTTCGTCCTTAATTATATATAAAATGTGCGTAACAGCCTTTTAGTATCTTCCTGATCTAAGCTGTGTGTTCTTTTATACGTTGCAGGTTGTCATATGATTTGTCCATATTTGTCTGTTAGCACTTTATAAGGGAGAACATAAATGGTTGCTTTCTGATTGGTTAAATTACCTAGTTTGGAACCTTCCGTTAAATATTGGTGTCTGTTGTTCCATTATATCTTAATTATGTACAGTCAGAAGATGTTTTCAGTTGGCAATGTTGTTTTGTTCTAATTAATTTCTTGGTTCTAATTAATTACTTGAGTTGTTTTAGCGATTAACTATTTTACAAATGTACGTAAAGCGCCAACAACTTTCAATTATGAAACGATGTTCCATCGACATCATTTACCGTAATGTCATATTTACATTATCTTTTGGAAAATCGACATTACTATACTCTTACCAAAACACGGCATGTAATTAATCATTGGGACTTGTATACCAAATAATCAATATTTATTGGCAAATCGACAACATGTGTCTTTGACCATTTACAAACATATATGCGCATGGCAGAAACAAAATAACACTTATGTATGTATGAAACATCAGGATATAAAAATATATTTATAAATATATTCTGGATCAATAAATGTTTTCAAAGAAACAGGCTAATGTAAACGGATATTGTTACGTACTTCAAAAGCAAAAATCTCTGATAAGTAATGCCGTTTTCCGGATGCACAGTGCTTTAAATGACGACATGAAATTATAAAATTTGCCCAAAGAGGACTTAGATAATGTAATAAAATATTTTTATGCACATAAGAATATGCAGCACAACACATGAAGAAGTGATATTTTGATACTACAGTGTTGACAAGTGAAAGAGAAAGTGTTAACAATGGCAATACAACGGTAATAAGCAGGGTTTTTGCTGTCTTCTTTGTTATGCACAGGCACAATGACTCCATTAGACCAAGCTTTAGGATAGCCACGAGAAGAATATGTTTTATTAAATATAGAACATAGACATGGAGAGATGAAAGTTTTAGGCACTGATATAAAAGTCAGCAACATTGTCATCAATGTCATAACTCTTATTCCGTTTCAATGAGAAAATAGTTTTACAAGTTTTAAAAAGACAAATTAGAAATGTGATTTAGCTGCATTTTTAATGAAATTATAGTGTTTTAATTTGTTAAGAAATGATAATTTTCTGTTATGTGATTTATATAAGGCATTAGCTTGTCTGCATTGATTATTAAACCAACGCTCTTTATTTGATACGTTTGATTTGTTTGAGTTAATGCAAGTTGTACAAAAATAAACAAAGGTATCTTGTGTACAACAGTAGTGAACTCATTCACACAATTATCAATGACATAAGTGCCAGAGATTAGGTTATTGGTAATGGTGTCTAAACACTCGCTTTTACTACAAAGCACATTTCAAAACATCATCTCGTTTATTAATATTCCATATAACCTTTTACCCATTATTATTATTATTAGCGTTTTCACGTTTTATGTTTCTTTTATATGCTAGCAAAAGCACAAGATGGCAGTGGTCAGAGAACAAAAGTAAGTCTAAGACTTTCATATTACAATGAATGAAAAACTGGCGCGACCTATAACTAAATAATCAATAGGGTCAATGACTTATTTATTTTTATTTGTGGTTAATTATTTTTATTTGTGGTATATAAAGTACATTTTTCCCTCCCCTATCTGCCTTTACACACCAAAGTAATATTCTCTTACAGCACTCATTCACGATTTTATCATGATTATTAGGGTATATGGTCACGTGACTGTTCACAAGGTTACCTAATAAATTTATTAAGCAGTGTGGTTTGTATATAATCAGGAAATCCAGTCGTGGGGAATATAAAAATATCAAAAGTGTTCGTTCTGAGTAAAATAATTCAATAGTTTAAACCAGAAAATACCTTTATTATCATCATTTTCTACTACTTATTTAAACATAAGGTGAAATGTTAATATTGTTGGTTTTAGCATGCCATGTTGCGGTAAATACTTAAACATCATATCCTGAACAAACTTAACAAATCACTATCATCTGATTTAGACGCATTACCCTGTACATTGTATAGAAGGAAAATTTAACTGTTTCTCATCGTCTCTTTAAGCTGATTCGTATCAAGCACGTAGTACTCTATCAGCTTAGTACACCACGCCGTCATTGTAGAGTTTATCGTAAGACAATGAAACCTTCTTTTTGTCACACCTTAAATGCTTTATCTTTCACGTGCTTCCGAGTAGTGACTACATTCAGCAACAATTGTATCCTGGTTGTATTAACCAACACGATGTGCACGCTCAATTATATGACATCGCACACGTTTCAATTTGTCATGTGTTGGCACAGAAACTTGACACCTTGCTGGCAGGCCTCTCAGACCGTCGTTCATCTGATATTGGTTCCACGTGGAACCCGAATAAGAGCAAATTATCTCGCATCGAGCGAGACTCTAGATCCACAATATCTTCGGAAAGGTGCTCGGTCTCGAGTCTGATAATACTTAGGCTCCTGGTGAGAGCCTGTCGTCGGTTTTGATGTGTTTCTGATTTTCATGATCTCATCGCAGGTCCGTGAGTCATGACTACTGCTAGCCTCAATCCCGGCTAGTTTCTGGCTGTTTTGTATGACAGAAGACTCCAGAGATACTTGCGTGAATTATGGACAACTGCTTTTTAGTAGCATCTAGCTTCGACAAGCCTTGCTCCACATTTGCTAGTGATCTTTCCTGAAAACGGTCAGCCAAAGGTTGTGGCGATTCGGTCAAAGATAGCAGCTGATTGACGAAATGTTGTTGTGAATAGAAGGGGGCTTGGTAGTTTTGGAAGTAGAACTAGGGGTGTTCGGAGGAGGGTACATGTTCGGTGGTAGATACGCACCTGTGTGAGACTGCTGGAATATTAGGTCACTGTCAGTTTGTGACATGGCGATCGTAAAATCTCGAGCCAGCAGCTATTTATCAGGACCAATATCTAATCGAGAGAAACCAGCGAAATAGTTCGTTTGCCTTTCCCCTTTTACCCTTTCAAACACCAACACTGTGCACCGACCAGCATGTACGTGTATCAAGGTAAAGTCAATGTACAAACTTGTGACAGCGGTCACGTGTTAAGAACGGTCACCATGTCGTATGTTTAGGTCTTTTCGAGCAAAATGTTTTTCAATTGTCGTCTAATCACGTGTCTTCTGCGGTCAGCAATCAGCTTGATTGGGCTAATTCTTTTTTAAATGTCTCCTAATTAGCGGCCAATCAGCATGTGTCAATCGTCAGTAATCTCCTGCTCCCCACCCACTTGTTTGAGTATATATACACTTTTTGGCGATTTGTGGCATTGTAATTTGCCAAATAATTTGGAACACTCAGTTTCACTTTTATGTGAATAATTTAAAAGTGTATGCTTTGTAATGTAAGTGACTAAACTAGTAATAATGGAGCAATATTGAATTTAGTAAGACACATTTGATATTCTGAATGGCAGTTTGATCGCCAAACACAGTTATTTTGTATTACTTAATATCTGTTAGAACAATACATCTACAGTATATCTACCGATTAATAGTTATTTGTAAACATACGTGCCCATAGCAATAGGCAAACAATCAATAATGTCATATTTTGCATTAAGCAGTCAACTTGTTTTAAGCAGAAAATTTAGGCTGTCCCTTGGGGGGTTGTTGAATACAAGTTTGACTGAATATATGAGAAGCACAGGTGATTCCATTCACAGACACACTCAGTCAAAACACATTTAAGCAATAAATAAAGATGGGATGGAACTGACGGCAATGTACTGCAAAGCTTTTTTGAGAAAATATTTCTAATGTTAAAAGCATGCAATAAGAATCTTGACAAAGTTAACAATTTGCTTAGTATGAGAATTGATTTTAATATTTAATTTTAATGTCATTATATTTGGAACAACATATAAGAAAATAATACTCTGATTAAACTTGATTCATGTTGCATACTTTACAAATTCTATTTCTATTTTCTCGAGGAATGTTGGTACACCTACCAGTCTCATGAAGGTAAACTTAATCTGATTTGCTTACGTGACTTACATTTTGGATAAGCTTTAGATAATTATCAAAGCAGAAATCAACTTTATATTCTGAATAGTATAAACACCTGGGAGTACTTGAAATATCATGAACGCGTGCATTGCGAAAGTTACGTAATATGCGGAATTTCTAGCACCATTTAATTATTTTCATATCATTTACCATCACCTGGCCTTGAATGCACCTTCGCCTGCTTCCTGAACCAGCTTCCTAGAAACAAAATGCCATTGTGCATCAAAAAATGAACTGTTTCAATTAAATCGTTTCAATAAAGATATTTATTCCATTTATCCTTCAACCGTTTGTTTGTTTGTATTTATAACATCAAGCTTTTTTTAAGAATCAATAAGAGATATATAATAAAACGTTTATTACTTTACTTAGATCTAATGCAAACAACTCATATGTTTTTACTTTGCTAAATTAATTGTTACACCAGAAAGAGAAATATAGTACAACATTTACAATGCAGCGGCAGTAATGAATAGAACAGGAGCAACAGATATAAAAAAAGAAACAGGCAATATGTTTTAGAGACTTCGGCAAATCCTAAGAATATTCCCTGACCTAAATCATTAATAAAAATACATCAAGTTGTCACTAGAGTCAAATTTACATCATTTGCATCGCAGAAACGTAAGAGTGGGATTTCTATAACACTGGTTATTGATTATATTTTCAGCTTCATTGCTCATTATTTTAAGGGTTATTTTTTGAAGTGGTGTTTGGTTGTTAACAAATATTCCAGGCTTAAATGTTGAAATGCGCAAATATTTAATAACAAAGGCTGCAGCCCAAAGAGTTATACAGATAGCATCTCAACGCAAAAAGGTGGTTTATTTGACAAGAACTAATGGGCAATAAAATACTTGTTTTATTTTTTTATTTTTTTTACCATTGCTTATGAGAAGACCTGCGTAAACTACTTACAAAGCTACAGCTTGTTCCACCAATGTCACATCCTGATGAAAGACTTCGACTCAAACTCCGGTGTGCGTACAGCAAAGGTAATTTTTACTTTCCGCCTTTTAAAATTAGATTTTTAATTAATTTACAATAACAGCATACATGTGTAATTCTCTTCAGAACATGTTAATTCAATAACTATTTTCTTTGTCAGTTTTACTGACATTACATTTGTAGATAAATCCTTTGCTATGTTATACTTAGAATCTTGTTCTTATACTCGCTTAACAATAGTCAAGTGCTGCTTAGTTGGTTTGGATAGTTTTTATTGTTATTGTTTATTAGTCCCTGTCTCTTTCCTTGTCTGCTTGTATGTCTGTTCGTCTATATGTCTATTTGTCTGTCTGTGTGTGTGTGCGTGTGTGTGTGTGTCTGTCTGTTTGTCATCTGTTTCTGCCCCCCCATCTCTCTCAATCTCTCGCTCCCTTTGCTCTCTCATTCAGGAACTAATTTGTATCTTTTTTACATATTGTTCATATTTAGGATGGATATTTGTTGTTTCTAAATAATATAATCGTTTATATTTTTATTACCGATGTAGCTGCTTACTGTTATCTTTGTCACTTCCATTGGATTTAGTATTTACACTCTCTGAGGAAAAAAATTCCTCTTTAGGATAGAGACTGGCGCTCTATCAAATGCTTAAGCACCACAGTCTTATTGCCGATTGTTTTTTTTTTTTTTCTCGTCACAGTGTTTAGTCACTTTTAAATGTCAAAACTTTCTTGTTTGTGACTTAATATAGCGAAAATTAAAATTGTCATACAAATGGTAATTATTATAGCACATTTTTAGTCAATGTGTACACATGTAACATAAGTGGATATAAGGTATATGCTTGGAACAATTTTGTTAGTAGGCTACAAAATACACGTATTCAAGAGTGGTTAATCTAAACCTCTATTGATTTATTTAAAGCCAAAAATATCTCGTTTAGAATAGTTAAAAAGTGATATATCCGATAGAATCTAGTCGACTCTAGTCGATTTGTAATCTTCAGTAGCCGATCCTATCATCGAAATATGTTTCTAAAGAATATTTGTTTCCCTTGAAATAACCTTCTGTAATCTGTGCTGTCATTTAATTCATCCTATAAGGATTATTACGTGTATTTCCTTTGATGGACATTGGACTTTGCAATCGTAAAACTTCGGGTATTTCCGTATGGTTCGTAAAATACACCTCGTACATAGCTCTAGAATACACCAAAGTGCGTCGCCTGAGTTATGAAACAGTGTCCGTTCGCGAGAAAGTAACAAATTATATGTATATCATTTAGTTGAGTATATCTTGCAATAACAACGATTTTTTTTATCAATACAATCTATATGATTTACGGAAAATTGAAAAGTCAACATTAAATACCCAGTATTAAAACTAAGACACACAAAGTAGATCCAAGATGGCGCCTTATTATGTCAGAGGTCTCTTGCATAGCATAAAGGCCGAGGTGATCAGATTGTGGACTTTGGTTCCTTAATTCCATCTTCACATGAACAGGTTGCTACAACCATTTACTTACGCTTGACTTGCATGTGGGTACCTTTGTCCTGTGGCTTTTCAATTTTTGGTACATGTTGCAATGCTCATAGGACTTTCTCAAATACTTTTATTCATGATCACAACAATGTTACTTGTGCAATTTGGAGGTCGTAAATAATCTCCCGTGAATGTAATCTATGTTGTCATTTAATTCATCCTATAAGGATTGTTTCATGTTTTTCCTTTGATGGACATTGGACTTTGGTTCCTCAATTCCATCTTCACATGAACAGGATTCTGCATTCATTTACTCTTCTCTGGTCATTTTCCTTGATTAAAAAAGTTAATTTCATTTACAATCATCATTTTTGTGTAGTTCTTCTAATCGAAATAATTATTTTTCTCACTCTCTTCTAAACACTTTGTGGACATTATTTGTCGATGACGTCACTACTTTCGTCATAACGTCAGCGCTTGGGCCTTTTTTATTCAAATAGATAGGCTTTCTTTTTATTGCTTGGATTTGAGAAACCCATCAAGAAATGTGCGGTTAGAGCTCTGCAAAAGCGGGTTTTAGCACCCCAGTCGGTCTATATTGCCGACTTACCGTTTCAGGGAGGTAGCTGTCGGGTTTGCTCTTTTTTGCTAAAGACTCATCACAGACTTGTTCTTACTTTTACGTTTGGCTTGCATGTGGATACCTTTATCCTGTACCTTTTCAAATTTTTGTGTATGTTGCAATGCTCATAGGACTTTGTCATATATTCTAATCTCAAATTAGTCCTGATTAAGTGAATCTTTTTAGGGCATCATATTACAATAGTCTTCTGAACAAATTTATTACCATAATTGATAATTACATGTAAATAATTTCGATTCTGTTTATTTGAATAGCCCAAATTTATCCCACATTGACGCGGTTTCAATAGTTTTTCTTCAAATATTAAGAGTTTGATTGACATTTAGTGATAATTCTGGAATTGTTTTCTCATATTTGTTGCATTATGGACGTCTTTTAAAGGACTACTAATCTGGAATGAAATATTTTAATACACAAATTATAAACGCGGTGATTGAAAGATAAGCTTTTTTTTTTACATCACTCTAACATTCATGTTGCCAAGCTTAAACTATGACCTTCAGAGAATCACTCTTTCTTCATATGCCCTTGTTAAATAATAAAAGGTGATCAGTGTAAAACAAAAATAGATATTAAATACCACTATCCAGAAAATTCACATATTAGCTTCAAATCATAATAATTACCAAATCAAGTAAGTTATTCTATTTTGCATGACTTAATATAGAAAATGTACTCAAATCAACAAATGACTAATAATATAAATATATGCACCAACTGATGAGGGAATTAAGAAAGAGAGAATGAGACTGTATGGCTAGAGGCGCCGGCAGTTATTAAACAAGCAACGTTGACAAACAAACTTGATACCTAATCTTGCCATTTTACGGTCAGCATCAATTGAACAGTGGACAAGGACTCGGAGATGAGTGATTACTAATAGCAATTAAAACGACATGTACCTGTTAAATGTTATGCACTAACAAATAGCACTTACCAATTCGCCTTATCCTAATAACTTAATTTTCCAAGCATTATAATATTCCAATGCAGGTGAATGTATGCTTGACATAAGCATTTGGTATATAAATATATACTGTTTTATTTTTTTAAAGGTAAATTAACACGCATATATACACTGTCCTAATCTATAACTTAAAGTCATCCCATATTCAATGCGGTAGTTATAACAAGTGTGTCAATACTGGCTTAAGGCAACACCTTCAGACTAGTCGGTGAGCTTAACGAAGCTGAGTTTGACTTAATATCGAAGAAACTGGGCCGTAACACCACCTTAGCTGGATATTGGTTTTCAATACGGTTTTGTATAAAATGCAGTATTCGCAACCTGGCTTCATTTACAAACATATTACATATCCATATTTTATTCCAACAATGTTTACCGTTTTATTTCTGATCTGTCCTACGAATATAACTAAAGTCATAACACTAAATACATTTTCAAGAAAAGGAAGATGGGTAAATGTCCTATAAGTACTACCACAGATATTTAAATCTTTACTCTAGACAAAGACGTGCAATTTAAATGTAAAAGTGACAAAAACGAATAGAGACGAAACATTACACACAAAAAGAAAATCCAACAGTTTCCGCCTTGGAACCGCTTTAGCCTGGTTAGTGGAGCGATCCAACCTCGCACTTCTTGGGGGTTTCTTTCTAACAAACAAACAAACAGTGTAAATAAAAATATCCCATCAAAGTGAAACAACTAACAGCAATCACATGCATCGCGAGTTAAAACTGATAAAAGGATATTATAAACCAACAAAATTACTCTTATTACAATCAACTGTCATAATATGTACAGAATGTACAGGAGTTAAAGCCTCAGCAACGGTTCCAAACGAAAGAGTGGTTTGAAATGAAACAGTCCAATCGATGACGTACATAATAAGAACAATAAAATGCAGTGACGTCATATGTCAGCATTAAAATGTGAAATTAAAAGAAAATACGAAGGAAACCATTGACTTTCAGAAAACAATCGATACCAATAAAACAAAGTGTAGTTGTGTGAACCTGAATAATGATGAACAGTAGCAAAATGGGAAAATTAAATGATGAAAAGTCAATATTGTTGATTTGAAATTAATGACATAATTACATAGAGTATTTTGCTAAATAGTTAAAAAAAACATGATTCGTAAATATAAAAAAAATCCCCTAAAGCACGTTTTTTCGTATATACGTACACAAGTATACATAAATCTACAGAAATGATTTCAGTTCGTAAAATGTCTCAATGCTGGCCAAATGAAGAACAGGTTATGTTGTATGTATTTTTAATTAAGGTAAAACAAACATTTTCAGGTACAGATAAAATTATTGTGATATATAATAGTTTATGCCTAGGTTATTGTCTACGTATCTCGAGACCGCATTTGTATTTTCTTTGTTTGTAAACTTGTCAACTAAAAAGTATAATTGACAAAGATAACTTATTTTATTGACATCGATAAAGATAATTTGCTTAAATAATGCGTCCATGCATGCCATCCTTATGACAATGACAGGCAAGTAGCTCTAATGCTTTGACGTACAAACTGTTTTTACCAAATTGACTTATTGTCTTACACGCTGGACATGTAATATAGCATTAGTGACGAATATTGCCTGATAGTATTTATTGCAGATGTTTTTGTAGTATGCTAGTACATTTTTACTTCCAAACTTTGCAGTTATAAGTATTGACTAAACAAGTTATTTTACTTAAATTTTTTATGATGATAATGAAATTATTAAATCCATTTGTGCTACTTAATGGCTATTTGGGCGTCTGTGCCCGATCGGTTGGAGTCAAATACCTGCCACCCATTAGCCCCTCAATGCGTAATATCGTGTCCTTTTATGTGTGAAGGTCTTCCAGCTATATGCTAAAATTGCTGCTGGTTCTATTCAGGTATTTGACTAAAGTCTTCCATAAATAAATAGCTGGATATCGCCACTTAGACCATACTCATGCCGGCATAATAAATAATAAACAAAATCACTACAAACGAAATATAATTGCTTTAAATATATTACATATAATAAATTTTAGTTGATGATACAATGTCCTTAACAAGAAAACGACAGAACACTATTTGTCTTTCTAAAAACAACTTCAAACCTTGCTCAATCCAGCCGTAAAGGCTGAACTTTTAAAGGGATTGGCCTGAATCGGAGCTCGAGCCATCACTGTAAAATAGTAGGATATGATTGCTCAACCTAACTACATTTAGTTGTTATGAAGAGGAACTACTTGTAATAGTTCCCGCAGCTGGCTTATATAAATATCGCAACATCCTGCTGTAACTATTGGACTTATTGTTTTTTTCCTTTTAATATAGAAAGTAAAAAGAGTAAGTTTTTTTAGTAGGTTTATTTAAATATTAAAATTATTTAGAAGATATCAAAATCATTACACATTAAGTCGTATTCTTTTTGACGTCCTTTTTAAACTCATATTTGGACTGCGTGATAATTTTAAAAAATATAATCTTTTACATTACGTCATGTGGAAATCTGTTATATGATTCATGTTAAATATAATATTCTTACGCCAGTTTTTGGGAAATTCTTAAACTAATTTGCTCAATAAATATATACAAATATCAAAATCTTATCTAATGAGAAGACGATAAATATACGGTATGTATTATATGAATTTTTCTAGGCCACATTTTACATTTTTAGTTGATTCAGTTGAACAGCAAATGTAAAACTACATCGATTACATTCACTTAAGTGGAAACTTGGTTATCGTCTTATGCATTGGGAGATTAAATGTTAATACCAAGAATGTCATGTAACAGCCAAATCTAGTATGGCAAGCGATCTCTTAGCTGTTTGAAAATTTAAAAAGAAATGCAACAACAGTTTTTTGTGTGTAAGTGAGCTTTTAATATTCGAATTTTATATTTATATTATCTCAGCAAGAATCCAAAATTATTAATTTTGGAAGAAATAGGCACAAGAAATAGGCAATAATTTCTTCTTTATGTGTTTTTTTCTGGCGAACACAAAACATATTTACACTTTATAACACATATGAATGAACTGGTTAATCAATTTGTTTACCTGCTTTAGGAATTATTTGTAAAACAATGATAGCAATGCATTGCGGACACCTTGACGAAAGGCTCTGTCCGCACGGCACAACGACGCTTTTGTTTTTGCATCGGCACATATATAGCGCGATTCTTTCTAGATAAACGAAATGTGTCGGTCAACAGGTTCTGATCATAATGTGTATTTTTTATGCACTGTTTCTAACTAACTAAGCGTGATTAGATGGCGGAGTGAATGCATGGTTCGAGAGGACCAACAGAATCTGACCCTAATGTGTATACTTTGTGCAGTGGTTCTAACTAACCAAGCGTGATGGCCAACAGAGGATGCCCATAATGGATATACATTGTGTTGGCTTGTTATTATAATAAACATCTAACGAACAGAGTTAGCCGTCAGTCGGCCAATTTTAAATCCCAGTAAGTGTTGTATGTACTTATTAAGACTTTGTACCAGACATTAAATAAGAGAAAGCCACGTTTAAATATTTATAATATAGTAAGTCATTTTGTCTGTAAGGCTTGATGAAATATAAATAAAAGTATGTTAAAACGTCTGATTAGCATTTTATCTAAACATGCATTTGGCAACTGTTGAATAAAATGAATGTTGCAACTCTCAATTAATAATACTACTCAATAAAAATAGTTTTAAACAATACACATACCTTTAAACAACAACAAATCCAACCATCCTAGGTGCTGCGACATATAATCACATTATCCACTTAACCCAAGTCCTATGATATCAGACCTTTGTTTAAATTTTAATTTAAAAGTGCGCAAATATTGATGGCTAAATTATTGTTTATCCTAGTACAATTTAGTGATGTTTTGACATTTAACAGATCGGTCTGATTGTGTTTCTCCACATTGTTGCATGTCAAAGAACGATATCAATAAACAACGAAGCCTAAAAGAAAATTGAGCGAACGCATATTCTTTAAAATGCACTTTTTTCCTGATTATAGCTATTGAACGGAAAAAAAACTACGATGGGTGGAATCTGATTGAATTTAATATGTGAAGAGTTCTTCATTTGTGAAAAGTGCTAGGCTTAAATGCACCGTCCCAACATTATACAAATTGTTGTCACAAACATTTCAGAGAACTAATACTTCATCCTTTTTAGGTACACTTTTCTGTCTTTTCACGTAAGAAAGCATGTCTCAGCAAAGTGAGTTCAATTGTTAGGTAATGACAAGAAAGGTAAATATTTATATGAAAATATGAATGTGAAAAGAATCATATATATTTATAACAATGTCGAATTGTTTGGTCGGTCAGCACATATTAAATGGAGCCAATGTGTTTCTTTGTTTGTGATTAAATGTTTAAGGTAGAGCAAATGTAATGCTGCACCTCCTATTGAAGAGTATCAAAATAAAAGTTAAAATGCTTCAAAACTGGTTGAGAGTTCAAATCCCGGTATTGGCACAAATGGCACAAACTTTTTTTCTTTCTACTTTTCCACTTTTACAATTATTTCTGCATCACTCTACCAGATTAAGAAAGAAACCTGTATGGTTTTTAATTTTATTCTTGTAAATGAATTTTCCTTGTATGATTTGTGTTACATTTGATTACAAATTCGTTACCTAGTATATTCAAAGTCTAAAAAAAATCATGTGGTGGAATTTTTTTTCTTTATTTTTAGCATCAACCAAAATACTTAGAACAATTTGGGTAACTCCGAAATAAATCGTGTGGCTATCAAGTGCTCGGTGACTTTTGCAATAAAGTGTAATAAGCAGAAAGTAGGGAAAATCAGTCATAAACGCGTCGGGTTTGTAAACAATAAATTACATAATTGGGATAGCTTGATCCAAACCAATCAAATAACATGTTTGGTTGGTTTGTCTTATGCTATATCTTCTTTCCAAATGATACCCAATAGCAAAACAATTCTTCTAAAGAGGATACCACATAATTTTGCAGTTTTCTTTTTTCTAAAAAGGAGGCACATTAAATGCCAATTATACAAATACAAAAACATCCATAACTTCAAAACTGGATGGAAAATTTTCTTAAAATTTGGCATACATATCTACATTAAAGTATACAACTTATCTGTTGTGTTAATTTTTTAATTCTTTATATTGTCCATTACACTTTCTTTATCTTAATTTAAACTTCTGTTTTGTCACATGTCTTAATCTATGCTCAAGCTTAAATATTTATTCTCCAAAAATATCAGAAATACTGCACAATACCAATAATAATCATCTTGAATCGTCTAATGAGTGGCAGTAAGAAGTTGAACTTACCACTTAATGTATCCAATAGAAATAGGTATGCTTCAAACATCCAATACTTCAGAATAAATCTGCATAATGTTCCTGTGAGCAATACGGTTGCATTTTACAAAAACAATTAGAAACCTATTGACATACACTTTTTTCTAGACTTTTTATACTAATTGTTTATAACTCTTAGTTTAACACACACAGGCTTCAAAATCATACAATTGCGAAAACAACTGTGCCAATATTCATTTACAGAACCACCTCCAGGCGATTTCGTGATCTTAATCAAGATTGAGTGTGACGAAATATCGGAGAAACCGGCACCGTTACACTATCTTAGCTGGGTATTGGTTTTCAATACTGTTTTATATTGAAGAGTTGAATCGAAACACAACTGTATTTACAGACTGTTATGTAAACATATAGCATGTCAATATTTAAATTAACACCTTTTGTTGAGAGTTTCATTCCAACTTGCCTTTCCAATTAATAAAGAAAATAAAGAAAACAACCAATAAAGAGGACATTTGTTCGATTTTTGATAAATTGCTTTGGCGTGCTTTGGGATCAATAATATTAAACAATACCCCACAAGAAAATTATATCGAGGTTAATAAAATAATTGCGTCTTGATTATAGCTGGATTCAATTTATGTATCTATGTAAATGATGTGGTATATATAGAACGTATAGAATGTGTACGTTTATGTATGTCTTACGCACTAAAGTTATTACGTTTCTGAGTTATATATTGAATGTAGCATATAAAATATAACGGGCAACAGTGTTCATGTCAGCCTTGTCCCTATGTTTTTCATACTCTATGGATATACAATTGAGGCTCATTGGTTCATTCTTTTTAAGTCTTAAAATGTAACATATTTATCCTAACATTTTTTTCGTAACCAAGCAAATTGACATTTTGCTATAAAGAACTCCAGACATAAAAAATATAAGTATCTTGTTCCATTTAGAGGTCAGTTAGTTTTGCAGTTTGTTAATACAAGATGTACTAAATACGAGAACATTACTGGTCCGATTATTTCGAACGAAGTCACCAGTTCAAAGACAGCAACGCTCTAATCCGCTTCTTTTCAAAGCTGATAACGCTGCTTTACCAGACAATCTATCAAAATAAGGACACGGTATTGCAGAATGGAGGGGATATTGAATAGCTGCTGTAGAAGTCCTTTATTGAACATCAGTTCTGTGAATAAAAAGGAAATATTTCTGAAGATCCATGACGATTCCATTGGCTGTTTTGAAAGCTTTCCAATAAAAGTCAATCTTGAGATTGACTCATTTAGTTATTTGAAATAAAAGAAAGTTATTTAAAGGCAACGGCTAGTATAATGTTTGCCAATGAAGTAAACAATTTGCATTGTAGCTAATCTACTTGTCAATATATAACTCTATTTTAAATAAATAAATACCATAAACATAAAATTGCAGGTAATGCTGTTTATATATATATGTATGTATGTGTTTTTCCTGTTGGGCTAGTGTCAATCGATTATTAGTAACACATTAAATGAAACATAGAAACAAAATTGTAAACACTGTAAAAGAGGAACACACGAACAGGGTATTACCATATACATACATGTATATATAATGTGATCTTCACTAGAAAAAGATGCACAAGGCACAAGAGGCCGTACACACACAATAATGTAAACTTGATCAAAACACTGATGCAAGATATTACGACATTGCATATAAGTAGAAAAAAAGCCGCCTTGGAACGGGTAAATGGCAAAACTGCCGAATAGGCTAAGCATTTCTTTTGTTTCTTGCTCCATTGGTATCTTCGCCGTTGCTTACATTAAAGTGAGACAACCAACTGTATATACCTGTGTCGAGACCTGAAAAATGGAATATTATATTACAGATAGCATAAAGAAAAGGCGATTAGCTTCTTTATATTATGTACAATATGTACAAGAGAAAATATTTATCTCCTTAAGAGAGATAAGTTTTTGAGTTAATTAATCTTAGCGAAAAATCTAATTAGACATAAGTAGTGGTAAAACACCAGTAAAACGAACTGTCGACATTTTAAACAACGTTATAAAAATAGTTTAACATGAAAATAATAATAAATTTAATGGGTTGTAACAAAATAAAATGACAAACATTACTATCCAGATCAGGGAAACAAATCTTTAGTAGCATACATATTTCTTTCAAATGGTATATTGTGTAGGCATATACTGATTACTTAACGCTCATACTATTGAAAGTAATTATGCAATTGTCTTTCAGCAAAACAATTTAACCTTATTTAAAGACTTCTTATATATGGAAGACAAAAGAGAAAAGGCGGAAGATTAATAACGAATAATAAACACTTTTGTGTATAAATTCTTTTTAAGAACACTCCACGACACTTCGGCTATAACGTGTTTCTTTACAGTGTGAATATTGCGCTTTATCAAAATACAAAGACTCTTCCAGAATCAAGCATTCTTGTAAAGCTGTAAAAAACTTCAATAGAACTCTCCACAGGGGGGACACAATGAAAACATTTCCGACGATTCATAAGCAACCTATTAAGTGTTTTGACACGTGTCAAATGAAAGTCGATAGAGCAATTGGCTTGATTAAATGAAATGGGAAGAATTTATTTATAGGCACTAGAAGCACAAGTACAATGGCAGAAAAATTATTTTAGTGTATACTTTTACGAGCGCGTGTTTTCATTCTAATGAACAAGTAGGTGTTATGGACTTACATCTGGGAGAGTTGTTCGACACAGGTCCTTATTGGTAATATCCTCAAATAGAGACTACTGTAGTGATTAATGCAAACTTGATTCCACGAACTCATTCTTCCCTAGCAATTAAAAGATAAACAAAATATGAACCGGTTGAACTTGACAAAACATTTTCAAGTTGATCTTGCAGAAAATTTGTGTTTTAGTAATTTTATTGAAACAGTATTGACTTTTTTAATTCTAAAAAATCAATATGCTTTACCAAAGTTGTAAAATAGTCAGCATGTCGAACAGTAAAATTAGTGTGCACTGCTATGATAATTGAGGGAAAACAATCTATGATGTAAGGCATTGGGCTATTGAAGAAAGACGAATGATGAAATGTTTCCTTAGTGAAACTTGGTCCGTTATTTAAATATTGGTGTTTGTATGACGCATGCGCTGTTCTGTCATCGAGGCAAGTTATGCCTTTGAAATGTGTAGAAATGCTTTGCACAAGCAAATATGCACAAGTTTACCCCTTTAGAAAGATGTCAAATTTTTTACCAAAGATACGGTGGATTATATTGAATTAATTATTTGATATGTTAATTTGTTATATGATCCATCTTATTTTACATAAATCTTTTTAATAAGTTTGTTTGCTATCGCGTGAAATGAACTATCATCCACATACTATATTCAACTAACGAATACGTAATATAATAATCAGAATGTAGAGTAATAATACTGAAGCAGATAAGATACAGTATAGTCCAACGTAATAATAGGTCATCAATAAACTTCTTACTTTCATATCATACGTTACTTTTACCGTCAAGAACCTGCATTGCTATATTAAATGGGCATATTGTCGAGACCTCATTATTACGACGACTTTAAGTTATATTTTGGACAGTCACTGTTCGAATTCTGTCATTTTATGTGTACAGTCTTATCTTATTTAGGTGAGACAGCTTGAGCAGTCTCCGTGCTCTTTATGTGAGATTGCACCGTCCGTTACTTTGTTTGCCATATTTAATATGTCATTTGCTAATGTATATTTATCTAACTATGACATTACATTTGGATCTAATTACATGTAATTGCTTCACAATACTACATGTTGTTTGTGTTGTTTGTTTGTTGTTTTTTATGTTTGTTTTTTGTTGTTTTTTTATTTGCTTTCTGAAATTCAATTTCCTTTGTGTTTTAATCGCACATTTTAGTTGTGGCATATGACGTCAATGCAGTTTTATCGTATGACGTTATTAACTTGTTTTACGTCATCGCTTGGGCTGTTTTATTTAAAACTACTGCTCGTTTGGAACTGTTATGTTGTCGATACTTTTATCTTCTGTAAATTATACATGTATATAGTGTACATATATATTGATTGTTCATTACAATTAGTGTTATTTTGTTTGGATATAGTATTCTTGTATCAATTTTATTTCTCGATGCAGGTGTTTTTGTTAGTGGTCTATCTTTATTTACATTATTTCAAAACGCTTCAGAGAGTACGTGGCTTAAACGCTCCACAAACCAAGTTTAAAGCACCTCAATAGGTCCTTTTGCCGACTGACTGTTCCAATGCGGTAACTGTGTGTTATGTTTTGTCACTTGTACGTGTTCTTTGTTTGCCTTTATATAGTGGTTGTTCAAATTTTAATATTCGTGGTAACTCTCATACGATCTTTTCATTTGACCCTACTGAAATGGATGCTTCCGAACCGAAAACCAGTGACAGGATCAGGATTTTTATTCTAAAATACACATACTGATTATGTTATCTTCGGTCTTCAAAATTGTGCTTAAATCATGGAACATCTTCTCGGGTTGTTCCATATGGAAATCAAGCCTCACTTAAGTACCTACGCATATTTAAGTTCACAACCCAAACAGAACAGGTAAAATATTATTCCTAATCGACTTCAGAAGCCTCGAAAGTAATTGGTTTTAAAGAATGGTGTCAATCTATCTAGGTTTCTAGGTCATTTGCTCTTTATTTAACTTCACGTGATAATTAGTATTCTCAGTAGAAGATTCTTTTATCATTCACTATATGTCATTGTTTATGAAAGTTTCCTTGTCTATAAATGTAACAAATGACTATGTGTGATGTCATTGATAATGTGGCATACTGTTGTATAATGACAGATGACAGAAACAGTACCTGATCTGTACCGCGGCACATTATCACTTTAGATTTTTTTAAGATAAAATTTTGACAAGCGACTGACAAAAAAGTTCCGAAAGATTCCAAACAAACATCAGCCATGCAGACTGACTTATATATCTCTATCCGTATATCTCTAGCCGGATGTTTCGTTCCAACGACTCTTTGCCAATATTTCCGGTAACAGATATATGCATGTTCCTGCGTCGAGAGTAGTAATCATTGTATACTATTTTGGATTTCTTACAGCACTTGAAAGCTTTTTTTGAATACTGTTAAAAATAACCGATAAGCAGGCATGTTTATAGAGAGAGTTAAACATCGAAGGGCGTCTGCAGACTAGCGCTATCAATCAAGTGCACTATTTTATAACCATACTATTTCTTAAATCTTTAAAAATGAGAAAATTCAAGAAAAGATTATCCTGTCTATCGTAAAATGAAAGAGACGTAGGCATTTGCAGATTATGACAGCAAAAAGAAGTATTTAGAAATCATAACTACTTTAACGACAACAGCCTTAACGACGTATATATTACGAATTGTGGGTACCGAGCGTAATTCTACATATGAACACGTGGCTGACGGAGTGACAAGACAATATTGTAACCACTGAGCATAGGTATCATATCGTAACGCAGTAATGATTGATTGAATACATAGAATCATGGAAAGCATTGTATATGGGGGGTTGAGACGTATGCTGTATGCCCGTTGTAAGGCGGTGTCTGCTGGGTGTGCCATTGAGAATACATTTGCCCTATGGCATTTTACATTTTAATATATGACATATATGTCCCTATGCTTATAGGACCTTGTCATATTTTGTAATTTATGATTGCAATAATATTACCTTGCATTGTGGTGGTCGTAAAATATCTACCCATGCATGTAATCTATGATGTCATTTACTTTATTATATCAGGACATCAACATGTATTTTCCTTTAAAGTGCAATTTGATATTCAATTCCATCTACTCATGACCAAGATTATACAACCATTTACTCTTCTTCTCTGATCTATTTGTCATTGTATCAAACATTTATTTTTCTTTTTTTGCATTTGAGAAAGCCCACCAGGAAGTGCGAGGTCTGTAATAACCGGTTTAAGCACCCTAGTAGGCCGTTTCACTGCGGAATCTGTTGGGTTTGCTCTATGCCCTTAAATTTCTAGCAACAGTTCTTTTGAACCTTTACGTTTGACTGGCATTTGCGAATACCGAATACCTTTTTTCTGTGTTCTTATGCCTACAAGGGACCCTGTCATATTTTCTTTTATCCCACCATCTCTGTAAATATCGGTTGATATAACCCGTGTGATAAAGATGAGCTTTATCAACCGATATTCGCGCACCTGCTCTAAGCCGGACTACTTTTTTGACGAAACGATCAGAAGTGTTTACGAGAACGAAACTCATTTATCCCGTAATTATGCTTATGGTCACCCCAAAAATGTACATAATATAAATATTGGTTAAATAGAGCAAAAAAGGCTATTAAAAAAGGATGAGAGCGGTTTCGATCTCTGTCCTGCAGGATTGAAAACTTAAGTAGCAGCGTCTTAACCGACTGAGCTAACCGGACAGTTCCTCGCAAGCTTCCGAACAAGATCATGTATAGCTATTGAATCTATTCATGTAAATTTATGATGCAAATTAATTGACCAGCTTAAAAAAAAATGAAGGAAACTTTTAAAGATGGCGCCGGTTTGACTTCCAGCAAATGCGATATGTCATATTTGGAGGAAAATGAAAAGCAGTTTCCTGATTAAATGAGGCAATTTTGAGATGCTTTATTCTTGCACTGACCATTTACATTAACCCCAGAACTCTTGCATCAGATAACACTAATGAAGCAGCTGTTTTGCATTTCATGCGAAATCGCACACCATTTCTGCTGTAAGATATCCGCTTTAAGAATGTTTTTTGTTATTTTCAAAAAGGTTGTATAATGATTTAAACAATATATAACAATATGAGTATTTGTGGCTGGTTCGTTTTACTGCTGACGTAAATAACATGAATAAAGCTAGTATTAAGAAGTACAAATCATGAATGTCAAGTTGTAAAAGAATGTTCAATTAGAATATTTAGAACATTCAAGCAACAGCACTCCTGATTGGAAGGAATAAAAACACCAACAGGTGCTGATTAAAACGGCATTCTACGTTATTGGTCATGTAAAATATAATCGTTTTGCCAGTGCACGTATATGATTAGTTATTGAATGGCTGACAGCAGAGTTTGAACAAAGGTTTTCAAAACGATCACATGACGTGAAAACATATTACAACTTAAAAAACTGTATTCTAGAGAGAAAAGGAGTCAATGCAATTTTGGCAAATTAAACCTGAAAAAGGAAGAAGTATCCGTTTTATTGTAAACATATATGTACTATGTACGTTCTCCAGGAATTACAAATCTCACGATATGTAACATTTATTGCAACTTTCTTCGTACAGAATATATATGTTGATGCATTGATAGGAACATTAATAATGTGACCTGACACAAGCAAGTAATGCTCTTCTACATATTATTTACAAAACTTTATTATTAGGACAAACCTTTAGACCTGGATTTTTGTATTTGTTTGTCAGAAACATTAACCTTTAGCAAAAACAAGGTATGTAATTATTTTAATTATAGTCATGAACGATGTGTGCACTTTTCTTACAAACAGTTCTTTATTGAACCAGGAGAAATAAACATAAGTTAGATTAGAAAGAAACATTTTACGTTCAAGGTTACATATTTTGAATTGTACTTATGTTGTCTCTTACTATTACACTTCATTTCTTCACTTTCATGCTAAATGAAATGGTTGTTATTGGACAGTCTTCAGCTACGAGCTTTGCATGTCAACTTTAAGTCCGTGTTAATTCAATTTTATTTTGCTGATGTAACCAGATGTGTTTCATTACTTGTTGTTTTGTTATTTCAATTCTTGGTTTTTTATTCCTTTAATTTCGTTTCGTGGTGAAATAGTTCCTTTTGGTCCTTTCCTATAATTAAGTACGTTTGTTTTAGTTTAAATTCGTGGATCACGTGAAGTTTCGCGGGAAAGTGGCAATGTATCATTTGAATTGGTCCATGACAGTTGACACTTTAAAAAGTATTATTTTATAATACTTTGAAGTTATTAAGCGAAGTAAGTGGTTTTTATTAAGTGTCTAATTGTTATTTTACCGTATTGTGAGCTGTAAAGTTTATAAAATTATTACAAATGTTAATATTGAACCTTATGTGAATTGTCATGTGAATTCGCGATAATTAGAATTGCAGCATTGGATTGTGACATAATCAATGGCTTGTTTTTACAATTGTTGGATGTTTTCTATCACAATTCCTGCATGTTTTAACATTACGGTAACGCACACGAGTGGATGAGAAGGAGGAGAGATATTTCAGTCAATGCCACATATTTGTAAGATTAATGTTGTCTAAAAGAAGTGAAATTTTAATACCAGTTTAACTTGTGACTTAAGTTATTAGTAAGCCACCACGAAACAGTGATAACGATTTTTGTTAATAATGTCTATATTAATTGTTTTATTAACTATGATCATTCATTCATCTTTAATGCATAAACTAAATTGTGTATGTTGACATTTTATATTGTTTGTAAAGTATTTGAATGTAATTTATCATATGTAATGCTGTTGAATGTAATACATAATTATTTCAGGAGTTAGCCCTCGATAATTTATATATATATTAGATGCTTTCTTTTTATTTGTTTCAGCTTGTAAAGCAAATAAAAAGGAGTAATCATAGATCTACTGTTACACTTACAGCAACTGTACAGAGACGACAAAGAATTAATATAAAGAAAAGTGTATTTAAAAAATAAAAAGAACGATATAATATATTTTACCATCTTTTGTTTTGTGGCTTTACCCTCAGAATAATAACAAAATAAAAAACAAGAAGTCACACTGACCTAGAAGGTATCGTCATCTATACGAACTAAAGTGAGCCTACGCTAACTTCTATAATTCAATTATGCTTCGAAAACTACATATAATTTGTCGATGTGATGGAAATTTATATTATCATTCTTTTCAAAATAGACGTTGGGAATTGAGGATCCATATATTAGTGGTACATTTGATATAAGTGTAAACAACTTTTGTCTTAAGTTGAAGTAAAGTTTGATAACACTTCAAATTATATGTTCTATGTCCAATGTGTGTCTACAATATGTCACTTACATGCTTTTTAATTTTATTTCTTGTTACTTGCTGACATTATTACGGTATATTATATTCATATAAGTAGCCTTATTGAAGAAGATGGCATGTTTCGTAATAAAACGTTTTCCAAAAGAACTTTATTGTTTATAAGAATCAAATAATTTTGGATACCTAAGAAATATCATGCATTCCGTGTCTTTTAAATAAACTTAGATCTGCGGAAGAAACAGATGGACAGTCAATTCAATTTATATAATCATCAATTTTAGAAAATATAAGGAAAGTCAAAAAGGTAGGAAACAGAAAGTATGCAATTATTATCCAAATGAATAAGTCTGGTTCCTTTTTTATCAACCCCGTGACAATGATTCGGGATGGAACGTAATCTCTGAGAGGTGACGTCCATTTGCACTTTGAGAAAAAAAGTTTCGTTAAGCTTTCTCTATAGCAGTGTAAAACACGGTTAGGAAACCGTTGTCCATAGGAAGTTTTATTTTGTACTTATATATTAGAACCAGGAACCGGCAGGACTCCCCTCAAGAGATAAACAGTTAGAGAGTTATTCGCCATTTGAGCTCCGTGGCCCCGTTTCTCGACAGTGTATGTCTTATGAACAGACAATGGCAGGACATGTCTTTTATTTAATAACATTATACTGGCCCGATTAACAAGCTTTTAATATTGTACCACCTCGTTCTGTTGTATATGGAATCTTTGTCGTTTTACCTTAAACTAATTTAATTTTATTATTTTTTAATTCATAATTTAATCTGACAAGAGTAAGGTTGAATGTTAAATTATTTTCAATTTTTATGACCTTGTTATTTTTGTATCTCTTACTTTTAGTTCTAATATATTGTTAATGTGTTGTGCTGAATTTGTCGGCTTCCTCAGCAATAGGTAACTGGTTCAACAAAAAGTACTATTATACTAAAAAAGAATATCAAAAACATCAAATAGTACAAATACATAAACAAATATCACAAATATTAAATATACAACTCTTCAACAACTGTTAATGGCGCTTAATCAGACTTTGAATCAAATTACGAAAACTGTATCAAAGACTTACTGGAACCTCAAAAAATCTCATCACTAAACCTTGTATCTGCAGGAGAGAAGAAATAAACACTTTTCTCTGAAGATTTATTGACTGTTTGGCGGTTATTCTATATATGTCTATACATGTCCATTTGCTACAGATTGATTCAATTTACCGAAGAAAAGAATAAAAGCAGTCAGAGCCATCGACACCACTGTGATCAGAAATCGTGTCTCTCTCGATAGTGACAAAATGGGTACGTTGCTTTCTAATCAGCATTTTTTTATGCATTCTATTAAATTAATAATTAATTATTTTAATATTTACATTATCGCAACAAAAACCCATATAGAAGAGTACTGCATTACAAGTCTGAGGACTGGGTTCAATAACGGAATGATGTAACTTAAGATTTCAGATTTGACCGAAGAAATACTGCTAATTTGGCTAGCTATATTACATCTATAGTTTCTATGTCTTTATTTAATGCCAATGTCATATTGTTAAACTTTTTTCTTTTATGCGGGTTTTTTCAGAAGCAACATAAATATTATATCTAAGAAATTAATATTTCTATAAAGATGTTACTATTCCCTAATCGGTTAAGTTAGACCGAAACAGGGAAAGTAATTTATGCATATTTTTATTAATTTATAATGTAAAAAATAAATAAATCACAATCATTTGAAAGTCGCAAAATCGTAAGACTACTTGCTGTTGTTTTTATTTTATCATGGTGTTAGTTGCATATCCGCATTTTATTGCCTTGCTTATTTAATATTGTGCTTAATAATTTCATAGTAAAATGTTGAGGTTGTTGTGCCCCCGGTATGCCATAATACAACATTATGTAAATAAAGAATGGCTTCAATACTCATTTATCAGGATCAAGGATATTATTTAATGTACATATAAACGACTTCATTATAGACAAATTAAGCATACACATTATGTGACTCATAACGTAGATAAAACGGGTGATTGTGGTTAATATATATTCATTCGAATTATTGGAGACCTGAACCTATATATCCTGTTCTAAGAATTTCTAAAAATCCTTATGGACACTGTTAAATATTTTACGTTGCAAGTAAACTAACAAACCCCAAAACGTTTAAACAAAATGGCAGATTTTGTGTTTGTCAATGATATGATACAATCGTGTTTTGGTTGTCCCTTTTTCTATGCTCGCCAAAGGCTACGCCGTAAAGCCTGAGTGTTTTTTTTACTAAATGATAAATTAGCTGTTCCACGTATATTGACTCCTGGACACTGGCGGGTGACAATCAATGTGACAATCAATGTTACCTTAGTAACTGTTCAGGAAAATACAATTGTGTTTAATAAATGTATATCGCGTATCATTATAGAATTAAAATAGCATATATATATTACTAAAAGAATATTGAAAAATTCTTATCTCATAGACACTATGAAAACCTGCATTTTAAAAGATGTAGTATATTGTATATCTTTAACTATGTACCTACGTAATAAAGTAGGTATTATTTCAAAATAATAAGAGTGATACTTTCACTTTGTTCTGTGTTTCTTTTTGCTGAGACAAGTTAAAAAAAGTTTCATTTTGTCTCTATTCATTCTATCTTGGGATGCACTGACAATAATACCTCGATGAATATTACGTCGAAACGGTCCAGACTTATTACCGACAAATTATCCTGCTCTAAAAAAGGTCTGACATCTTAGAAACACGCAATATATCTCTTTGATTGTTGGCATTTCATTATGATATCTTGCCAGACAAATTAATAGGTATGTTTTAATAATTGTGTTAGATTCTGCGATATTGAGGCGCCAAGGAATACAAAGGGAAAGGCGTTGTTGTTTTTAAAAATACGCTTTATTATATCTAAAACAGGGAATTATATAATGTTTCCTCGCGGTCAGTCATTAAGGCAACCTTTCCCGCTTTTTAATGAGCAGACAAAAGCATTCTAGTTTGGTTTTGCTTTTACAACGATGAATTGACTTGCTTAAAAATGGCAATAAAACATACACACACACGCACGCACACACACGCACGCACGCACGCATACACACACACGCACACACACGCACGCACGCACGCACGCACACACACGTATATATATATATATATATATATATATATATATATATATATATATATATATATATATATATATATATATATATATATATGAAAATATATGTCAAAATGCCACCATGGAATATCAAAGTGAAAAAAAAATCGTCTTCAGCTATTGAAACTCTCCATGTTGCAGTGAATCCACCGGCTCCTCCGAATGGAAGATTTGCCGATATTTCAGAAAATATATGATGCATGTTAATTGACTTAATAAAAAAAATGATGTAAGGAAACTTGTATTTGGGCGAAAACCTAAAGCCATTTTCTAATTAAACAAGACAATTTTGATTGGCGTTTAATCTTGCTGTGACTATTCATGTTAACCTCAGAACTTGTTTCTTTTTTAAAATACCTGATGATGTAGCTGTTGTTTTATTTTATTTCTTGCATCATCCATAAATCAAAACACCAACGGAGATAAGCGTGCTTCGTTATTTCTCAAAAGTTTTATAATGATATAAATAACAATCATAAACACATTTTCAATGAATACAAGTTACGAATGTCATGTTGTAAAAGAAAGTTCTACTAGAATGTTAACAACATGTAGAAATCTACACCGTTAAATTGAGGTTGTAAAATCACAAACCGTTGTGATTAGAAACACGTTCTTAGATTTTTGAAATGTTGATCGTTATTGGCGTTGTGCAGTCATAGGGTTAGTGATGAAGGACTAAAGGCCATGGTGTTTCACACTAAGGTTTGCAAATGATGACGCGACGTACCTAGGGACATATATTTTTAATAAAAAGAATTTGTTTTGCTAGAAAAGAGTCGATGCAAAAATATCGTTTAACTGTAAACACTTACACATTTTGCTTTTCCAGATCTTATAGAATATGCAATAATTAAAATTCATCGAAACTTCAAAAGAACATTCTATCTGTCTGTCTGTCTATCTGTCTGTCTGTTCGTCTGCCTGTCTGTCTGTTTGTCTGTCTATCTATCTATCTGTATGTCTGTCTTTCGGCCTGTCTGTATGCTTGTCTGTCTATCTGTCTGTCTATCTGTCTTTCTGTTTGTTTGTTTGTCTATTTATCTATCTATCTATCTATCTATCTATCTTTCTATCTATCTATCTATCTATCTATCTATCTATCTATCTATCTATCTATCTATCTATCTATCTATCTATCTATCTATCTATCTATCTATCTATCTATCTATCTATCTATCTATCTATCTATCTGTCTGTCTGTCTGCCTGTCTGTCTGTCTGTCTGCCTGCCTGCCAGCCTGCCTGCCTGCCTGCCTGTCGGTCTGTCTGTCTGTCTGTCTGTCAGTCTATCTATCTATCTATCTATCTATCTATCTATCTATCTATCTATCTATCTATCTATCTATCTATCTATCTATCTATCTATCTGTCTGCCTGCCTGTCTGTCTGTCTGTCTGTCTTCTGTCTGTATGTCTGTCTGTCTGTCTGTCTGTCTGTCTGTCTGTCTGTATGTCTGTCTGTCTGTCTGTCTGTCTGTCTGTCTGTCTGTCTGTATCTGTCTGTCTGTCTGCCTATATCTATCTGACTGTCTGTCTGTCTGTCTGTCTGTCTGTCAGTCTATCTATCTATCTATCTATCTATCTATCTATCTATCTATCTATCTATCTATCTATCTATCTATCTATCTATCTGTCTGTCTGCCTGTCTGTCTGTCTGTCTTCTGTCTGTCTGTCTGTCTGTCTGTCTGTCTGTCTGTCTGTCTGTCTGTCTGTCTGTCTGTCTGTCTGTCTGTATCTGTCTGTCTGTCTGCCTATATCTATCTGACTGTCTGTCTGTCTGTCTATGTCTGTCTATGTCTGTCTGTCTGTCTATGTCTGTCTGTCTGTCTATGTCTGTCTGTCTATGTCTGTTTGTCTGTCTGTCTGTCTATGTCTGTCTGTCTGTCTGTCTATGTCTGTCTGTCTGTCTATCTATGTCTGTCTGTCTGTCTGTCTGTCTATGTCTGTCTGTCTGGCTCTCTTTGTCTGTCTGTCTCTCTTTGTCTGTCTGTCTCTCTTTGTCTGTCTGTCTATGTATGTCTGTATGTCTATGTCTGTCTGTCTGTCTGTCTGTTTGTCTATGTCTGTCTGTCTGTCTGTCTTTCTGTCTGTCTATGCCTGTCTGTATGTCTGTATGTCTATGTCTGTCTGTCTGTATGTCTATGTCTGTCTGTCTGTCTGTCTGTCTGTCTGTCTGTCTGTCTGTCTATGTCTGTCTGTCTGTCTGTCTTTCTGTCTTTCTGTCTGTCTATGTCTGTCTGTATGTCTGTATGTCTATGTCTGTCTGTCTGTCTGTCTATGCCTGTCTGTCTGTCTATGTCTGTCTGTCTGTCTATGTCTGTCTGTCTGTCTGTCTGTCTGTCTGTCTGTATGTATGTCTATGTCTGTCTGTCTGTCAGTCTGTCTTTCTGTCATTCTGTCTGTTTGTCGGAATACTTGCCTGCCTGCCTGCCTGCCTGCCTGCCTGCCTGCCTGCCTGCCTGCCTCCCTACCTCCCTACCTGCCTGCCTACCTCTATGAATAGGAACATAATAAATTTTGTTCAACTTTCTTAAAGCCTCACTAGAGGCACTGTGATCTCTAAACTTAATACATGGTATTGTAACGTTTTTTCTATAGACGATTTTATGCGAGTGAAATTATGTGACGCAACTAATAAATTTATATTATTTTCCCCTAGATTGAGCTATCTCTGACAGTTAGCATTGGTCAAAGAACGACCAAATAAAACACCCAGCATTTCAATGATAAATAAGGTGAAAGTTATCCTAGAATTATCGATAGGTTTATTATTTATGTATATTAAGTTTTTATATATACTATAACAAAACTATATGTTGACTGTTTTATTGCTTTATCTAAAACGCAACTATACATTCTTGAAGTTTTGGTAGATTCACTGAAGACTTTATTTAACCTTTTCTTGTAGAGAGTGAAAGTTAATGGACGACGTAAATTTAATGTTTATAAAATGGAAAAAAATGTTTTGTTTGTTTGTTCTTTTTGTTTCTGTTGATGCAGAGTTGTTTCTTTGGATTTTTCTGTTTAACATGAATAATATATGTATTACATATTCAAGTATACGTATTTTATATTCAAATATTTATTTTACTAAATTAAAAGTAAATATATTCAGTTACATTTTATTACAGTGATCATTGTAAAGGGACGTTTACTAAAATCTGAAAGTGATCGTAGTCGGAGCCTTACTTACTTATTTATTTACCAAAAGAAAGAAACATGCTGGTAAGTCTTGCTTAAGAACGAAAATGCCAGTAGCAGATTGTATGTTTGATTACTAATATTTCTTAGTTTGCAGCGGTAATGTCAACGTGTTTTGCTGAATGTAAAATTTATATCTCTCACTGTCGTAAAGTCGAAATATAATGGATGAATCGAATCTGATAGATAATATATGTCTTATTACACAGAAAAGGATCGTCGATGACTTATATGGCCTTTTCATTCAAATAAATTATTATTTTTCTTTTCTTTTTACAGAACAGATATGTTGTTTTGAAATCACGACAAAAACTTAAAACTAAAAATTATAGATATAGACATTTCTAAATAAAAGAAGAAGAAAAAAAAAGAAATGGATAACATTTAATGTAGTCTTATGGTGTCACTAACACTATGGAATACGTATTATTGAATGATACAGTATAGTGTGCATCTTTTATATATATACCTACACATAAGCTTTTTTAATCATAATAGTCTAAGAAAATACTGAAAAGGATGGATGTATTGATTGAATTCGTTTTTCCTTTCTTTTTTGCTCAAACAAGTGTAAAGTCATTTCATTCTATCGCGGGATGACGATTATGCCTCGATGCATAATACGTCGAAGAGGTCCAGACTTATTTCCGACAGATTATTCGGCTCTTAAAAGGTCTGACATCGAAAGAATCATACTACATATCTCTCTTACTGTTGGCATTTTGTTAGATTTTTCTCATCAGACAAATATAGTGCCATGTTTTAATAGATTTATCTGATTCTGCGCTATAAGGGCACCAAAAAAAAACGTGTTTTTTTTATATTTTGAAAAATAAATTGTTTTTGTATCTATAACAGAATCTAAAATATATATACAGTCTAACCTCATTACCTCGAAATCGGATTCGTCCAAACTCCGGTGACGTGGAAGTATTTTCTAGGTCCCGACGTAATTCCTTCTTTTTCTATATTAAGCAATCTATTTTACGTCGAAATAAATATGTTGAATATTATTGCTTACCTCGAGGTAGTTTTATAGTTCCATCAATCAATTTCCTACTGTATCTTACACCTTTAACGTACTTGTATTGTGTGTGTGTGTGTGTGTGTGTGTGTGTGTGTGTGTGTGTGTGCGTGTGCGTGTGTGTGTGTGTGTGTGTGTGTGTGTGTGTGTGTGTGTGTGTGTGTGTGTGTGTTATTTAGTTTCAAATCATTAGCATTGTTCTAAATATGGATAATCACATTTTAAAATGTTCACCAAAAAGTGTTGGCATGATCATATGGTAATAAAAAACAACATGCTAAGTGCGATCGACATTAAATGGTTGGTAATAAATACTGGATGTTTTAACACTTAACACTTCTTCATTTTATTGATATCCTAAGGATCGTTGCAAAAATTTTAAATACAGTAACACGGTCTGACTTGGCTGACAGACACCGCAGCTGTGTGAAAGATCCACAAGACAAGGATTTAAATTTATTGACAATCCTTAAGAAAGGCAATAAGGAGCAAGTTTTACTAACTTTTCACAAGCAACTATATTCATGTTAAATAAATAAATAAATACGATCCGAAAATAATTAAACGTATTGTTAAATTTGAAAATATTCTGAATTGAACGTTTGGTGGAAGTTTTAATTTTGCTGTCAAAGGAGTAACAATTGTAAAACTATATATAATATATATCGAGTCATATGATAGTGGCCGCTACCTTCGCTCACGCTTTCAAACAAATGTCCGTTTTAATATAATAGATCATTGCTGTTCAGGTTATATGCCTTTCACAGCGATGTGAGTATGCAGTTAGTGTAGACTGATTGTTCTATACACACTATGGTTTGAAATGACTTTGACAATAAACTATGAGAAGTCATAGCTTCTTATTAAATGTGTGACTCAGTGTGACTGTAACACAACCGATAAAACAATCTGGGAATGTATGATTATACTGTCACAATGGTTTACATTTAGGGGCACACTTTAACAGAGGTAGTCATATTAAGATCAACTGTTTGATCGCCTTGGGTAGAGTTATAGCAGTTTCCTATAGCCAAGTATGAACACACTAAGTTTCTTTCAACAGCTCGTATGTCTCGTCTATTGGAAATGTTTGAAATGCTGGGAAACTGAAAAATGATATGGAACTTTTCTTTCCCATAGAAAAGCGATTTATCAATTTAACAAGAATGTTCTCCAATACAAATACAAAACAGTATTACTTCCTCCAATATATCCGTGTTGAAAAAGGATAAATCCTTTACTAGTGAGAAATGTACATGTATTTACAAGAAGAGAAAGTACAAAAAGCATTACCTCTCAAGGTAATTTTGTATAACCTGTATAATTTTGTAATCTGTTTTAAATTGATTTGGTGCTAAACGTTTTGAATTGCCTTCGCAGTAAATGCTGGTTTATCTCTCTTTGTGTAATGTATTCTCACATGGTCTCTTCGTTAATTATACCTTATACAAACGTTAGCTTGCCCCTATCTAAAGGATGGTCAAATTTTATTATGTTGAATAATTTAATACTTAGTGGGTTGTTTGTTTTGGGGTTGTTGTGGTTTTTTTTTGCATAGAACATATTTAGAATAGTTTGATCGCCCCATTTATATTAATTATTAATATAAAAACAGTTGTTTTATTACAAAACTATTTATTCAATATTTTATTACAACCAGAAAAATAATGCTTATGTCCTTTGTTTTACAATCAATTTTCCTTTTTTTGAGGGCCCAGATTTAGACAAGCGTCAATACTTGCATGTTCCAATGTGTTAAACTGTTGGTTTTACTTTATTTGTTTAATGACCCGTTATCGATTTGATCTTACTTTAACATTTGGCTTGCATGTTTATACCTTTGTCCTGTGCATTTTCAAAGTTGGTTGTATATTGTTATGCTCATTACAGGTATTTGTCACATCCTCCTATTTTATATGTTGGACAGTTTCCCAAATTGTAAGAAATAAACGACATGAAATAATTATAACTAATGGATTGTAACTAAAATATTATCCAAACTAAATATTGTTTGTATTTAAAATACATTCATTCATCTACATAATTTCTTTATTTTCTTTGCCTGATGTTTGAATGTTCTTTTTTCGTTTATAATCAGTTTTGTTACACGTGCTTGTAACACGGTTTATTCTTTTGTTTGGAATACGATTTTTATATTTACCATTAATATATATCTGAGGATATAGTCATTGTACATACAGAGTATCTTAAGCAAAAGAGAACATGACGAACGGATAATGATTAATATAAAAACAATAACAAAATCAATAATATCTTTTAATTACATTATTACTACGCTTAATGGAGACTTTTCTGGTGATAAGGCCTTTTTACTATGCTTAGGATGTTTATGTCCGTTATTTCTTGCCCATATGTTGCATAAACTTTCTGAAAAAAAGTTAAGCAAATTATATGGCAACAGTCAGCGCAACAACAGACATTTATTTAAATTATTCAATTCCTCAAACGATTCATTTTACATATGCAATGTGGGATGGTACATCGTATACAGTTGAATTTATTTACATGCATTTTCTCTGTAGAATCTAGCATAAATAAAAAAGATAAGAAAAAAGCATAAACCCCCAAAATATGTATCGAACCTAACAACATGGTTTGTGTCTTTCGATCCACAGCGCCAGCTATTTTCCTGCAATATCGATTTGACCATGTGATGGATTATAATGGAAAGTAATCTTATAGTAAATATATGGTGTCGGTGTTCCTATGTATTGGCGTCCATTTAACGGTTGGAAACTGAATATAGGAGAAGGAGGTCTAGTCGAAATCTCAGAAAATAGATCCAAAATGTAAAAAAATAATAATTCTATGCTGAATCGTCATTGCTGTCGAAAAATGTTCAACCACATTTAGTGGATTTATTTTATTTAGTTTTCCTTTTTACACTAGCGGTATTACCGAACAGCATCATTCGGCATGGACTTATTATTGAAGTATACTATGGCTAATTCGGATATTACTAAGAATGTTCGATGTAGAGAGAACTGTACAACAAAAGGCATGAGCTGAAAGGCATGAGCACGAGTTTAAATTTAAAACCTAGTATGCACGATGGAAAAACTTCGTTCTGAAGATGCAGTTTATAGTGTGTGTGTTTTTAACGCTGTATATTGACTAGGTAAAATAAAATTGAGTCAAACTTTCCAAAATAAAGTGATGAGGGACATTATTTCGCGTATCTTTCTGCTAAACGTAAATAAAAATCTTATTTGCTCAAGAATATTTAGATCTATTTAAGATTATAAAAAGCCAGTTAAGATCACCAAAGCATCTAGGCTTATTAAAGTAAAGCTTTGTTATTACAAAATCCAGCACAAAATGGGTAACAGTACAAATACAAGTAATTAGTATGTGTGTTTTAGCGTTGAAAGGCACTGAGACAGCGCTAGTTCTACCCACCTGGACAACAGCATCAGGCTCCGGTAGTGTCGGTGAATGGGTCTACCCACCTAGACAACAGCATCAGGCTCCGGAAGTGTCGGTGAATGGGTCTACCCACCTAGACAACAGCACCAGGCTCCGGTAGTGTCGGTGAATGGGTCTACCCGCCTGGACCACAGCATCAGGCTCCGGTAGTGTCGGTGAATGGGTCTACCCACCTAGACAACAGCACCAGGCTCCGTTAGTGTCGGTGAATGGGTCTACCCACCTGGGCCACAACATCAGGCTCTGGTAGTGTCGGTGAATGGGTCTACCCGCCTAGACCACAGCATCAAGCTCCGGTAGTGTCGGTGAATGGTTCTACCCACCTGGACCACAGCATCAGGCTTCAGTAGTGTCAGAGAATGGGTCTACCCACCTGGAATACAGCATCAGGCTTCAATAATGTCATAGAATGGGTCTACCCACCTGGGCCACAGCATCAGGCTCCGGTAGTGTCGGTGAATGGGTCTACCCGCCTGGACCACAACATCAGGCTCCGGTAGTGTCGGTGAATGGGTCTACCCGCCTGGGCCACAGCATCAGGCTCCGGTAGTGTCGGTGAATGGGTCTACCCACCTGGACCACAGCATCAGGCTCCGGTAGTGTCGGTGAATGAGTCTACCCACCTGGAATACAGCATCAGGCTTCAATAATGTCATTGAATGGGTCTACCCACCTGGACCACAGCATCAGGCTTCAGTAGTGTCGGTGAATGGGTCTACCAACTTGGAATACAGCATCAGGCTTCAATAATGTCATTGAATGGGTCTACCCACCTGGGCTACAACATCAGGCTCTGGTAGTGTCGGTGAATGGGTCTACCCGCCTAGACCACAGCATCAGGCTCCGGTAGTGTCGGTGAATGGGTCTACCCACCTGGAATACAGCATCAGGCTTCAATAATGTCATTGAATGGGTCTACCCACCTGGGCCACAGCATCAGGCTCTGGTAGTGTCGGTGTATGGGTCTATCCACCTGGACCACAGCATCAGGCTTCAATAGTGTCATAGACGTGATTGGGTCATTCAAATAAGAGTATTCAGTTAATATTTGCTGCCTGACTGCAATGTAGTTAACCCATGTGCACCAAATATGAATAGTTCATTTATAATCTTCCCCAGCCTTGAATACGGTTCACACACTTATTTGTTCATGAACATTTCCAATGTGATGTTCCAGCACAGTGAAGGGTGTAAAAAGGTTTCAATCTTACTATACTTTATTCGATATTCTCTTTATATCAGGTTAGTTCTTACATTTTACCACTATTGACCACCTTTGTCCATATCATAATTCACCAATATTCGTTTTTTCGGCATAGCTTTCTATCCTTACATCTGACCTACCAACAAACGCTGACGCAGGGTCAGTTCGGTTGAAACACAATTACGGTAACCGGCTTTCTAGGTCTCCGTTGTCGATGAGTCTTAATTGAGAAAAACAATATTCTTTGTCAAGTGTGCTGATGCATTACATCTCCCGGACTAATTTCCGTCCTTAATCTTGACTTCAGAATTAATAAGACAGTAAACTGAATTGATTTCTGCCGTCAGATTATTGGCGCGCTGGAGCGCGACGCCTTTATTATAAATTATGGAATGCTGACAGAAATTTGCACATGCGGAAGGAGAGTCTATTTTAAGGACCTGAGACAAAGATTTTTTATTCGGTAAATGTGGATCTCAGTACACAATTAATTTAATAATATGTGGATTATTCTGAACGAAGCATTGGCTATACAAGATAAAAATCTGAAAGTGATCAAACATTTCTTGCCCATGTCAGAGATGCTTTTACAGGATACAGGGCCAATTCTGTACAATCAGCGCACTTCTAAATAAAGCATATACTCTCTTTAGTTCCAGTCGAATCGAGGCAGTGGAAGGAAGACGTTTTATTTAGGTGTTAATCATACGGTCACTTTAAATTTCATTGTGAATGTACTTGCATGAAAAGCAAACTGAAATCTCGTGGCAGGCAAATTTTGCAATTTGCATATATGAAAAATTACTGCTCAAATTTCGTGTCTCCTCTAACAGTATAATGGTTTTTAAAACAGCAGATTAGGGATCGAAGCAAAACTTTTTTCAGGAAGGATTCATTCATTGTCTTTGGCGATTTGCTTTAAATTTTATAGATTGTTATGACGTATGCATAAAACGTGTGTTTTTAATATGTTGTGCACAAGTATAATTCGTTATCAATATATTGCATTAATGAAGCGCCGACATCAACGAAATTCTATTCTTGTTATATAACATGCTTGTTACTTTATGAAAGGTTCCATCATTATTGCTTGCCATAAAGCTATAATGGTAAATCATTTTATATGAAATGACACAACGCTTATTCGTCGTTAAGGAATAAAAAAAGACTGCATGCAAAAAATCCCTGTTTGCTGACATTAATTAGGGACTAACTGGTTCTAAAATCCCTTATTCTTTTCTCAGATATTCTTCAAAACTGTGCGAGAGTGCGTTTTCTACTATGATCAAAAATAACATGTGGCACTTAGGTTCTTTTTCGTTTTTGTTTTTTATAAAAGTTGGACATTTTTTTCAGTCAACAAATCCGTACTAAATTGGAATCATACGGGGCATGACTTAAGTTATTTAAAGACACTTTCCTGTCAGGTTTCTACCGGACAAAATTTTAATGTATTGTGCAGTATTCTTTCCTGATTCAAGGGGATAATGTTCCCAAATGATATGACATTTTTATGATGGAAATTCTATAGCTTGTGTGATATGATTGCATTCATCGACATTTTAAAAATAAAACGGTGGCAATAACGATCTTTTTTCATAGTATCTCACTGAAAGACAGTTTCTCCACCATAACATATCTCACAATGATGTAATAACTTAAGATTTTTCGTCAATTAGAATGTTCTGTCTCAGAAAAAATCATCTATACGTTGTCGATGGTGTTCTGCGCTGTTGTTGTACTCTCTCGCGTTTCGAACTCGCTGAGGCTCTGATTTCCTGGCTGGTACATAATTGTACGTATGTTGATAGTTTATTTTAACCAGAGCTATTGTGTTGGTATATGATATTCTTTTATTTTTTATAATTTACTTTCTGCTGTTAGCTATCTCACTTTAATGGTTTATTTTTCTTTTCACTGTATGTGAGAAAAAACTTAAGTAAGATAGAGGTTGGAGCGCTCCACAAGCCATATTTAAGCACCGCAGTCGGTCTTTTTGCCGACTGACGGTTCCAAGGCGGAACTATTGGGGGGTTTCGTGTGTGTGCGTGCGCGCGTGCACAAATACAAAACGAATACAATATTTATTGCAACAGAAAACTTGGCGTGGTGGTCATTTGTTCTCATGAAATATAAGAAGTCACACCATAGCATGTCATTTCTTTATTTATACCTTTCGCAATTTGCATGAAATCATTATGATTCTTGTCAAACTGTTTGTTCCATAATTGGAAAATATAAAAAAGTCGCATGTTAATTTCCACAGGAAGTAGGCATGCATAAGAGTATGTGAAAGTGACAAAATGATGAGACGGGGAAGTAAACACAGAGAAAAACAGAGAGTAACCTCATTGGAACGGTCATCTAGCAAACGATTCGACGGCGTTGCGTAAACCTAGTTTCTAGCCGCGCACTTCCTATAAGTTTGATCTCAAAGACTAACAGTGTGTAACATACTCCTGTATGGGAGTAAATAACGAAATAAAGAATAAAATTTTCAAACAAAAAATATTGTGTCGTTTAACAATTGGCTGTCATTTCGTACACGAGAAAACCTTCATTAAATGTTCGTCTAACTTATTGATAGATCTGTATGTATAGTTCAGAAATGCGGTATTTCTTTTGGCATATGTTGTAAATCTTTCATTATAAAATTTTAATTGATTCTTTATAAAAAACCTTATTAAATGATACTTGGCAATATGTCGCGACAAAATTGTAAGATTATGATCTATTTCAAAAACAGGCATTTTCTCAGTATCGTAACGTTAGATAAAAACTCCACATAAAGTGTATGTTTGGAGTAGATTTGAGGTTTTATATGAAAAGTTTATAACCCAAAACGATTGTATTGGAACTGAAGTTACTTTTACGTTACGATCTGCTAACTTTTGTTGTGCTGTCAATTTGTTTCATGTAGTTATTTGACATACAAGCTGTTCGAAAAATCTTTTTTCAGAGCCATTGACGACTGATCTCTAGTTTTAATCAATTATTATTACGCATCTAAAATAAGTGACTCTTGCGCTAATTATCATTTATTCAAGCTTTCCGAAACCTTTAGTTTATAAATAAATAAGAAATTTTGCATGGCGCCTCGTAAGCCGGAAGGAAACACAAATCTAATGAACTGACTTGTGTGTTGTGAATAAAAATGGTATCCGACAGTTTACCTATATAGATAACATGTAATAATATATGTATACTATTTGGGGGAATTTATGCATGATTTCTGCATAATCTCACACTTTCGTCTAAGTAAAGACTCTTTTGAACACTACTGATATTGTGCGTACCAATTATCTAAATGTTCATTTTATCCGAATCGTTATGAGCACGACAGTGATCTCCGCTAAAAAGCCGACTACCGACTAGAGCGGACAACCCAAATGACGATTTAACGTGATCTCAAAAGTAAATTCTCGCGTAGTTTTCTATGTTCAAAAATAGTTATCTCTGCAGCGTGGCTCAGATAGGAAATGCCTGTTTGCAATAACGAGTAAGGATTTATGCTTCGTTACTTACACAGATCTCGGAACACCAATGAACAGCATTTCGTAGGACCTTTTCAAATAAGAATGACTTATTTGTTTATTAAAAAAAATATAGGTCGAACAGCGCACGTTATTTGTAAATAAACACCATACTGTTACAATAAATTTAAATATTTAACAAGACATATTGAAATCTAGGTCATACATTCCATGTCCTATTTTCTGTGGATATAACATTGTTCTGAAAACGCTTTTACATTTGAAACAGATAAATCAACGCTTAAGATCAGACATTCAAGATTGTTCAAGCAGTCCTAATAAATCAAACTGATGTTCTCAGAGAAAACTCATACATGTATATTAAGAATAATCGAGCTGAAACAATGCAGACTCCAGTATAGACCTTTCCGAAAAGTGAGTTACGTTCCTTTAATAATTGTCGAACATTCGGAACGCTTCGGCTCTGGGTAGTAAATGTTTTGGCAAGATGGCGGACGAATTAGACGAATATTCTTAGTTTTTTTTTTTCAGTGATGCAATGGTAGATCAGCTTTCGGTAGTCAAATTGAAAGACTATTTGCGTTTTCACAACTAACAAGTGACAGAGAAGAAGGTAGAACTTGTTCTGCTAAAGGTGTGGGAAAGCTTTCAAAATCGGACCATTCTGTGCATCGAGAACGGAGTAATGGCGCAGATTGAACTGTTGATTTGTTTTCGTAGCCACCGTTTAGTGATGGTGACACGTACAATTAATGTGTGTTTAAGGCAGGAACAAAGTCATATTATGACCATACACATGTCGGATGTTTCGCTAACCAGATATTTCACATATTTTGTTTTTGTTATCAGTTTACAATCATTTTCAAATGGCCATTTTGAACTATTAAATATAAAAAAGTATTTGTTATTGTTCACACTTCTTGAACATTTATTGATATTTAGTATATAATTTTATTTAGCGATCAGAATGTACATGTTATATATGTTAAATTTATTTATTATTTTATTTTCACAATTTTGTTCATGTGTACACACACAAACGAAAATAAAAATGTCACTAAAACTAAAGTCTGACTACTGATAATTGACTTACACCTTATAAGTTTTTTTTTAATTAGTGATCTTTTATGGTAAACAAGTAAACAGGTGTGAAATCAATAGCTAATCTGCCGGTATGTTTATGGTTTCGCTAATTAATTTTAACGTCACTTATCAATTAAATATGTAAAGGTTAACTGTTTTCTGGCCATACAAACACATAAATCACTGCTAACTACGGCGAGCTTTGGTAACTACGGTAGCGTACGGTTCGGTAGCCTACCAACTAGGCAACTACTATTAACATTAACTGCAGACATATTATCATAAATAATTTTACCTTCCAAGGTCACAAAGCATACATTATGCCAATTAAATGAGTGTATATAAAATATTTCAGTAAAAAAATATATTATTTGTTATGAAGACAACATGACAACATGTAGAGATTAGAAAAATCTATACAAAACTAAAAGGAAAATCGTGTTAATTAAATTTCTTAATAAATGTGGATTAACTTTCCTCAAAGGAAACGAATCCAATCTCATACGATTCAATTACAGGTGTTAATTGACTCATGGTGTGTGTGATTAGCATTGGTTTATTGATTGCTGACTGGTCTTTTTGGAAGTATGAACTAACAATACAGGGTGTGAAAGTGACATACAATGCCGACGTAAGAAGTGTTTTCAGAGAGAAAATAATTTTGTTATGTTGTCTTTTGTACCCTCCTTCATGATTTCGGGACTTCGAAATATTCCTTATCTTACCTCTTTGAATATCATTTTGTAATTCACTCTTAAATTATCCAAACTGTCAATCCAAACAACTCGATAATCCTATTTGTTTCTGATGTAAGCCATGCATGACCTTTAACAGTTTGTGAGAGATAGAAATTTTCCATGATTGTCAGGATCATACTCTCTCAGCTTAATAAATATCAGATAACGTTTAAAGAAAAACACAATATGTACAGGAAAAAATGATAAATTTCTCGTGAACTCAAAAAATGTGCTAATTGGGCATTTTTCTTGGTAGCTTCAGAACTTCAGAAGGATAAAAGAAAATGCGGTGTCTTATTTGGTCAACCCTTTTAACCCATTTTAACATAGCCGATGTTTGATTCTTCAGAGCTTCACATTGATTTCAGTTAATGATAGAAATTTTCTTAGTGCAATCTTATGCATGCGTAAAATTAACAAGACTATATCGACACATAAAATGCTAACACACTCGCTGTTAAAAGAGACAGCAAAACATATAAATTAACATGTCCACAGCACAGAACACACCAGTATTGAGAATAACATTGTGTCAGTAAGGTGGAAAGTAATGCCATCCATTCCTATTGCAAATGTGAGGAAAAAATCCAGATCATGATACCTTACCTATTACCTTTCCAAGCGACAAAAATGTATTTATACTTCGGACTGCCGGCATAAACAGGCAATTGATGTAGGGAAAGTCTCACCCCATTATTCATCTTACCGCAGAAGGTGCCTTTACAAACTAAAACAGTAACGCGCGTGCAAATTGCCTTTCTTTTTCGATGTATTGCTCATGACGTCGGTCTTTTTACACGTCGCTTCAACGAACCGAGAAATGTGGACGTTCAGATTTGGCTGAATTTACCACCCGGTGAATTTTCTAACCGGAACTAACAGACGCGCTTTATGCGGAAGTTAAATCTCAGTTGAAGAGCAAAATGTAGGGGCAGATAAATAATGTTTTCGGAAAATCTATAAGTTGGTAAAGGCCGTGTCCTTGTATGGAAAACCAAGTTTCGACCTGTTCAGAACCATGAATACTTTACACATGCTGGAGGTTGCATATAAAACCTTCCTAGTTCGCTTTTGAGCACTGTGTTAGAAATAAACGATTTGCCGCCTGGGAATCTCCTCAGGCTATGTTTTGTTACGTCTGCCAGTCGTATACATTGTAATACAGCTTTATTTCATGAATGTTTGGTTAACGATATTATACAGCTAAAGATCGTTTATTTGCTAAGCTGCAGATGTACATGCACATATTTCCCGTACATTGTATTAAACGTTTACTGTCTCATATTTCTGAAACATGCTTTTAAGTATTGGGCAAATGCTGTCACTACAGGCATGCAAAACATGCATGTTAGCCTAGCGTTGAAAACTTCATAGCAATATGATGAAATAAAATTATCTCGTTTTGCTTCTTGGTGTTTTTCTTGTGTTTCCTTGAGGTTGCTGTCAATGATCGAGTTGTATCAGTGTAGAAGGCAGATAGGCATTCCAGATAGTTTGTCAATGATATTGACGAAGATAGATGACTGGTAGTTACGGAACTAAGTGTTGACTTAATGACGGATCGTCCAGATTTATTGCCTCATTGGGAACTGTCTTATTGACCTAGACCGGAAGTCAGTAATGATCGAGTCAACACTTCCACTAAATGGAGATCTGTTATATACTTTTTTCCAGAAAATTAAATTTTGTTAACCTCGTTAGTGCAGTACGTGTTCCATGTATCAGTTATGTTTGCAAAACTGCGACAAAGTCCTTTAATTCTTGTAAGTTTGCAAAATTTTATTGAATATTTGTTCGTCTCTTATTTACATATTGGCAGGGCACAATGGAACTTTTTATGCTTCCATATGTTGATAAATGGTTTCGATATTCAGTATTTACTTTGTTAAATCTCATATTCAAGGATTCCGCAAGCTTCAATGTCTTTAATTCCGGACTTGCTTACAAAACATATCTATCAGCATGAATAAATAAAATACGAGGACAGTTAAAACGTAAAGACATGGCCTGTCGAACAGAGGCGGAACTGCACGAAAGATTGATAGAGAATTATATAGTTTACATTTTGTTAGTATTTAACGTATCGTCATGAATGGCGGTCACAAAAATAATTGCATCTGCGATAATAGAAACCTATATTTGACTGTTACAACAGGAACATGTGTACACAAAAAGCAACCCATATTAAAATGAGCACAAATGACTTATACTAGTCTGGTGAACTAAAAACTCCATAAATAGTTTAACAAAAGCGTCGCGACGCTTTTAATTCTCCCAACCTAAAAGCAACACACTATTTTTAATGGCATCATGTTCAAACATAATTGAGCGATCAGAGATAATATTTTATTCCAATAAGCAGTTGAATTCAACAATTTCCTGTCCTTTGATAAACATTTTAACGCAAGTGTTGCCAGCTTTTAGAAAGACGCTTGTTACAACATTGTTACAAGAAGCGTTAAAATCACTATATGCAGTAAGTTAAAACACTTAAATGTATATCTTTTCCCTACATTAAACACATTTGATAGTAAAGATAATCTTGATGCTGTTGGTTAGGTGGCGTTCTAAAAATATGAGAATGATAGTTTACCTTAACATCCCCACATTGCAACATTTAAACTCTGTGTTATGCATAGAAGTCTCCGCCAAATCGCAACAGTTCTTTCAATAGAAGAGAAAGAATGTGACATCCAAGGCGCCGCAAACAAACATGTGTTTATGAAGCATAGCTAATGATTAATGAACTACAATACAAGTCAAACAAACGAAACTCTTTAATGAAATATGGACACACATTGTCTTTGAAGTCATAATATGTTCCGTAGGAAAGTTTATCTAACATATCCATAACACATTTAGATGGTCTGTGGTTTGAAAGTTTTACTTAAAAACTAATTTGTTCATAAAATCCATAAGCTGGTAATATGAACATGGATAAAAAGAATAATTATGCAATAAAACATTTTTAAAAAAAAGCTATTTTGTTCGTATTCATTCTAGTCCCGGCACCCTCGTATTGTAGTACTGAAATTTGCTACATGCTTGTTGTGTGTTTTTTTATTATACATAATACACCATGCTAAAATTTAAATTTGAACATAATCATAACATGTTATGACTTGTCAGGCTTCAACAATCGAAAATCATTTCTTTTCAACTAAAGTCTGTTAATCGATATTGTTTGGGTTAGTCTTTTTTAACAATATACTTCCTATTGTGAACAGCTTTGACCAATAACATTGTTTTATTGGATAAATTATTGCTTTAAATGGGGCATTATAATTTAAAGAAGAACTGCACATGTTATTTATACATTTAGCATATTAAATTAAGTTTAAAACGCAATTTGTTCAGTTTACAAATAATTCTCGGTAGACATGTCGATGCCCTCTTAATTGCAGGCTGCTTGTGTGCATTTCTTCATTAAATACATTTACTTACATAAGTTATTCGTGGTATATAAAAATTGATCAATAATATTTAATATTATCATTGTCCGTTTCCTTTACTTTCCGTACAATACTACCGTTGTTTTTAACGAAACAATGTTATACTTTTCTTTAGTTTGACAACGATTTCAAGTTATATAAAATCGTGAATTATAAGTGTAAAGCGGAAATCTAAAAGCCAAAACCTTGCATCAAAAATTAAAGCAAAACCACAGAAGAAAACTAAGAAGGTTCCTAGTCTGATCTTATTGAAACTGATATTCTCTTTCTTCTGTGAACAACAGTGTTGAAGGTCTATGTCGAAAGTGCTCACATCATGACAGTGAATATGGGTTCTACGCTTTATGTCGCTTCAGTGATGCTAGCTGAAGTACAATTTAAACTACACATTCGCGCGGCGTAATTGCGTAATGTTGTAGATGTTCAATATTAAGACTGATAATCAATTTGCTATGTTTTCAGTTCAATAATTGTATGCAATGGAATGTCATTTTCATGCAACGATTTGTACTGGTAAAACTGTCAGATAACTAATGTGGAAAATACGTGGTCCACTGCGGTCGCCATAAAATGCCAACCGGCCGTTTCATACCATCTTCGATAGATCAGAAAGAAAAGTCCAGACATCTACTATTCCCGATTTATTTATAAGGCTATAATTTTTAGAATATTTAGACTATACACGAACGTTTGGCGGTTAATTTATTGAAGCCATAAAATATTGTCGGCAATATACATATTCCATACTCCCAGTTCTGAAAGACGTCGAATATACGCTAATATGTGTGCAGTGCCATCAGTAAATATTGGCAAAGGAAAGCTCCCGAATATAATCAATCAACCGTCTTATTTGGGCATGACTGTGTCAACTTCCTTTCAGCATTCAGCATGCTTTGTTCATATCATAACATCTGGAAATAAATGGATTCGATAAAATAGTGTATGTATTCACGAAAATGTAAGGGAAAGTACAAATTTATAGTATTTTTTATTTTGATATATGTATATTAATAGTTTCATAAAAATAAATCAATAGTTAAATAAAACACCTGCGATTAAATCTTACTCCAAATATATATATATATATATATATATATATATATATATATATATATATATATATATATATATATATATATAATGTATACATGTATATACGTCAATAGTTTTTCCTGAAACATAAATAAATATATCAGCACTGAACTTCTCATCAGTGATGACGCTGCTGTTTCAATTCTAATAGGACTTTGTCATATATTCTTATAAGTGATTTAACAAGAGTAACAAGAGAGCATTGATATTTCAAGTGGCAAGTAATGATGTAGCAACATTTTAAAAACTTTAAACTGCAATTTTATGTAATTATGATAATTCTGATCCACTAAAGTATAACAATAACAAAAATTCAATGAATTAAGGTGTCTTACTTTACTGTTTATAGAACAACATGGAACCGTCCACATGATTTTGCCAGGAACGGTTACATATCTACGCCGCGATCATGCGCGGCAAAATGACGAATCACCTTGTGTTATTATCTCGTTGTGACAAAAGTATTGCCTAGACAACGAAGCATTGAAGACTCGAACTCTTTACTAAGAATTCCCTGCTTTTTGTTTGTTAGGTCAATGCTTGATCTTCAGCAATGTAGACATCTGATCTAGACACTCAAGATAGTCTGCCACTGTTATTGACGGCGATGAATGGCTGGTGTTTGAGAGACAAGTGTTGACTTAATGACGGATCACGGTGAGTTATTACCTCGTTGTGAACCTTTGGCTGGTCTTATAGACCAGTCAGTAATGATCGAGCCAATTTCTCCACGAAATTGGGATCAATTATGGACATTCTCCAGAAGGTTAATCTCGTCAACATCTTTATGTGCAGTTATCTTTAATCCATATGTATGCCCTGCATATTTATAAAGTAAATGCGAGGGAATGAAATCTGGATTACATCATTTGCCAAAGTGTGCCGTGTTTAAATGTAACTGAAAAGTGTATATATTTGCCAAAATAACATTTCTTCAAGAAGTGATCAATCGTGAAATCACAGTGACTTATAACGTATTGGCCGGTTCTTATCTTTGTATGAGTAACCATGAAAAAAATGACATCGAAGAAGTTTTATAAGTGTTTTAAGCTGCAAATAAGACCAAAAAAAAATGTTTACTATTTTTATAAATAGAATTTACTATTCTACCCCCTCTCACCAAAAGCAATCATAATGAACTTCGGCCTTCTGGCATTTTGGTTTAGTTGTAATACTATAAAACATAAGGAAAATACCAATTTCTGGTGTATTAAATTATACTGTTGTCCTTAAATACTTCGAAGAAATTATAAAGATAATTAAAAAAATCGCGCTAAATTCTACCACTCCCACACTTCTAGTTTACATAAGAAAGCTATTTATTACTTAAAACACATAAACAATTCTTTCAGAATATCCACAATAAATTTGTCCTTGAACCTGCAGACGAAGCCTCCGACGACTATACTACCAAAAAAGTACTGAGTGCTGGGTTATTAACCACCATTTCTTACATTATCTCCAACGTTGACTTTCAGACAGTCATTGATAAACATAAACAGATATTGCATATATTCAATATAAAAATCGAATCAAAGCAAGAAAAACGTCCCTCACTATACTGGATTCCTAAGCTTCACAAAAGACTCTACAAGTCACGACTCGTTGTTAATGCCAGTTTTAGCACCACCACGCACATATCCTAACTACCTACTTCTTGCCTGACTGCCGTTCATAATCACGTTATTAAAAGGTTGTGAAAAAAGTGCCTGAACAATCAGCAATTAACAATGTTTTGTCTGTATAAATTCTTAGACAAGTTTCTGACTTTAGACTTTCATTGCTCTGCGGTTAATACTTACGATTTCTCTAAGCTGTACACCTCTCTACCTTATCATTTAATTAAGACCAAATTGATTACTCTTGTTAAAAAAACATTCGATCGAGAGCAACGTCTTAACATTGCATGCCATTAAAGTATATGCCTGTATACCTTTATTTGGAATTGTATGGATGTTTGTGAAGCTCAATGTTTCTTATTAGACAATATTTACATAAATTGTCGTGACACTTTATTTAGACAAGTAATTGGTATTCCTATGGGAACCAACTGTGCGTCATTAATTGCAGATTTGTGTTAATACTGCTTTGAACGTGATTTCATGTTAACTTTATCCATTTCTAACCCAAGCCACATTACAAAGGCTTTCCATTCAATGTCACGCTATCCTGGCGATATTTTATTACTATAGACAATAATTTATTTTCGCAAATGATCCATCTGATTTACCCCCACGAACTTGCACTTAATAAAGCATATACCTGACGACATTCTAGACATTGAGATCACTATGTCCAATGACAACGTCTCTACTGAAATTTATGACAAAAGAGACGATATCAAATTCAGTATTGTGAATTTTCAATTCATTGACGGTGGTTCACCTCGTGCTACCGTCTATGGTATTTACATATCCCAACTAGCAAGATTTGCACGAGTTTGTACTGAAGTAGATGCTAGAGACCGGTTTAGTATTTCTAAAAACTTACAGCAACTGTTTCGATTTCACAAATTAAGGAAGGCGTTTTCAAAGTTCATATCCGCAATGATTTTATTGCTTCAAGTGTAATAGCAGTATAAAAACATTTATACAGCAAGGCCTAAGCCATCCTGCATTTTATGGAAATGCTTTATACAAGATAAAGAAAATCAAGGGTCTTAATAACTTTTCTGACCTATATACAAAACTCAGGAAATCTATTGCTGACGGTCACAACCCGGGAATCTTTTCGTTGCTAGTAATTGGTCCTTTTACAGTCTAAAACTTGCATTGCTTTTAAATTACACGATGACCGGACAGGTCGTAGAAACTAAAACAGTGACTTTAAGCCATAATTGGACAGTCACTGTTGCACTTTTGTCTTTTCTTCTCTCCAGTCGTGCCCTATATAGGTGGTTATTATAAAATTTGCCGATATATATATATATCGTTGTGCCATAACTGAACGTACAAATTCAAAATGGCGGACGTTGTACGTACAGTCAACTCTCGTTATCTCAAAATCGGTTATCTCAAATTTCCGGTTATGTCAAACTATTTTCTACGGTCCCGTTTTTTCCCTATAGTTTCTATTTTTAGTTCGACTCCGCTTAACTCAAATTCGGATGTGTCAAATTATCGGATATATCAAACTAAATTCTTTGTCCCCACACGTATAAAACTGTTGAAATCAGTTGGTCTATCTCAAACTTCAAATTGCTATAAGATGCAAAACGGCAACAATAGTGATTTTCACACCAACCGTGAAACTCGCGAAGATTTGGGCGCGAATTTTATCGCCAATTATCAGCAATCAGGATGTCACGTAATTTAGAGAAGAGGTTAATCGATTATTATTTAATAAGCTGATTTAATTAACAACAATTTCGTTAATCAATTAACGCTGATTAAAGTGTTTCAGTGTGTACTTGTTGTTGTAACTGTTTTTGAGAACTTGTTGACACGGTCTTCTCTAAATCTAATTACACTTTATGCAAAACCACACAAACTTGCAGAAACTTAGTTTACAGTGGCAGATATAACAAGGAATATCAGTCATTACCAGTCATCGTGTAGCAGGTAAGATTTTTAAGATTTACACAAACTATCTTTAAATTCGGATAACTCAAACTTCGGATATCTCAAACTATTTTCTACGGTCCCTTGAAATTTGAGATAACGAGAGTTGACTGTATAATTAACGTCAACATAAACAACGTCAAAAAGACAATAACTTTTATGCACATACCTCAACACTTGGTGATATAGCCCCTTGATTTGATTACTTGTTGCAACCTTTTTGGAATGCTGGAGTAGAGGTTCTTTATGTATGGAACCGGGGTCTTATTCCAGATGGCTCGGATGGCAAACTCAAGCTTACTTGCAGATGTCAGGTTTCCAGGGCGGCGTTTTAGCTCACGTTTGAGTCTATACCAAAGGTTCTCAATAATATTTATGTCAGGGCTATGGGCTGGCCATAGCATTGAATGGACACCATTTCTGACCTTATATTCAGACACAATACGGGCCCTATGAATGGGGGCGTTATCGTCGTGGAATATGAACTCTCCAGTGGGGAAATGTTTACAAATAACGGGCCAAAGGTGTTTATCAAGAATGTTTATGTATTGTTGAGAGTCTACATTACCATTTGTGACAGTAAAAGTTCCTACACCATTGTAAGTTATACAACTCCAAATCATCAAACTTATCTTTGGCACGGGGGGAGTTCCGAGGCAGCACGGTAAGTAGGATTCGCCAACCTTTCTCCACACAAAGACACGATGATCAAGCCCAATGTCAACCTTACACTCGTCACTGAAGATAACTCGCTTCCAGTAGCTGTCGACTGTCTTCTGTTAGCCCTACACCATGCATCGATTTTTTCTGTTGATCTCCCGAATTCTGATGCGTTTTCTAATAACCCTTCGGTGGTAGCCTTCACTATAAAGTTTTCTCTGAACAGTTCTTTTCGACACTTTCGAAGTCCTTACTTGGTTGAAAACATGGGTTATATCATCCAAACTCTTCGTTCTGTTGTCCCTCACCAACCGAATCAGTCCTCTTGTGTCTCTTTCTGTCAACTTTTGCGGCGCACCTTTTCTAACCTTGTTTTCTACACTTCCACGCTGAATAAATCGTCTTAAAATATCACTTATTGTTGTTTTAGGTATGTTTAATCTACGAGAAATTTCTGATTGTTTTATTCCCGAGTTATATAATGAAACTATAGCTTGTTTTGTGTCACTACTCAATTCTTTACGACATTTCACCATGTTTGTAAACACTACAAAAGAATAGATTTCTGGGAAAGTAAATATTCTGATAACGCAATTATTATGACGTTAACACATTTTCATATCGTATATATATATATATATATATATATATATATATATATATATATATATATATATATATATATATATATATATATATATATATATATATATATATATATATATATATATATATATATATATATATTAATAAACTAATAATGTAATAAACTATCAACATTTGTACAATACTACAGTATTATATATATATATTCGATGATACGGGAATGATTGGCAAAAAAGCATATTCTCTTTTTAGGTAAGTTGTGAATTTTAAGAAGTCTTTAGGTCTAAAAGTATGATTGCAAGTAAATCAAGTTCGCATATTTATTAAAGTTTTACAGTGTTTATAAAGCTAATGTGTGTATATTTGTTTGTCTCAATTTTATAACTATAGAACGAGATCTGGCTGTCTATATTCCTCTATTCTGACAAAAAGTGTTTCAATATTCAGCCGACACTTATTTGCATCCTTGCCGTACTCAAAGATCCTAGAAGTGTCAATGTACGCGAGAAACAGTGATTTCGGATCATGTTTTGCATAGGAAACATATCTCTCAAAGCGTATTACTAGAAGAAGAAAAAAAGCATTGTCTACTGAAAGTGAATAATTCTTGACTCAGCCTCGTGGAATTGCAGGACAAAGAAGGCATAACTGTTCATAGTTCACAGTTTTTAACTGTTTTTTTTTTTTTTTTTTTTGAAAAGCGGCTGCTTTTCTTGCTAAGAAACAATTGCTTTAAAAATGATTTTAGTTTTTTTATTCAGAAAAAGTTAAACATTTTTGGAATTAAGTTATATGTGTAAAAAACAACAAGGTATAATAAAATGAACCTATTTCCCAAATTGACTGCAGTACGTACAATGCTCGTGGATGAAATGTCCAATACATGTATTCGGAAAATTGATGAACATGTTTATAATATTCCAGTCTTTGTCTAATGACGTCTGTGTCTATATCTCGACACTACGCTGCATACTACAGCCTTTCAAAAGCATCGATTGACTTCACGGAATGACATTGACAGGTCGGATGTTCAATTTAAGTCATGTCAAGCTCTTTTCGTAATCTGTTCCGATCAGAATTCAAAATATTTTAGCAGCCTTTTAAATGGGTTAAGATAAATTCACATTTATGAAGTAGATTTTGCTTGTTTTAATGGGTATAATGATGCTGCTGTCATAAAATCAGAAAATAATCAAATTCTACATTAGAGAATTTTGACACTTTTGAAGATATGATATTCTAGACATTAAAAGAACACACAAATCATCGCTAAACAATTTCTTACAATGTGATTCTCTTTCTTCTGTTAACAACAGTGTTGAAAGTCTACGTCGAAAGTGCTTACACCATGACAGTGAATATGGGTTCTACGCTTTATGTCGCTTCAGTGATGCTAGCTGAGGCACAATTTAAATTACACATCCACGCGGCGTAAGTGCGTAATGTTGTAGATGTTAAATATTAAGACAGATAATCAATTTGCTATATTTCTCAATAATTGTATGCAATGGAATGTTTTATTTTTATGCAACGATTCGTACGGGTAAAACTGTCAGATAACCAATGTGGAAAATACGTGGTCCACTGCGGTCGCCATAAAATGCCAACCGGCCGTTTCATACCGTCTTCGATAGATCAGAAAGAAAAGTCCAGACATCTCCTATTCCCGACTTATTTATAAGGCTATAATTTTTAGAATAATCAGACTATAACATGAACGTTTGGTGGTTAATTTATTGTGAAGCCATAAAACATAGCCGGCAATATACATATTCCATACTCCCAGTTCTGAAAGACGTCAAATATCTATATCTCGACACTACGTTGCATACTACAGCCTTTCAAAAGCATCGAATGACTTCACGGAATGACATTGACAGGTCGGATGTTCAATTTAAGTCATGTCAAGCTGATTTCGTAATCTGTTCCGACCAGAATTCAGAATATTTTAGGAGCCTTTTAAATGGGTTCAGATGAGTTTACATTTATGAAGAAGATGTTGGTTGTTTTAATAGGTATAATGAAGCTGCTGTCATAATATCAGAAAATAATCAAATTCTACATTAGAGAATTTTGACACTTATAAAGATATGAAATTCAAGACATTAAAAGAACACACAAATCTTCGCTAAACAATGTCTAACAATGTGGTACGTTGTCCTTTTTATAGGGTTTGACTTGTACATAGAAAGTGTAGCATTACCCAAAATCACAGTTCCAAGTTTTTTAACAAAAAACAACAATGTTTCAATCAACCCAGCTGGGCCTTCTATCGCTTAACAGCTAACATATTTAACAAATATATTTATAATAAAAACTTTGAACGTTGAAACAATTTTGTTTCAATAAGTTAAATTATATCTTTATCTGCAGTCACTAATTTGCCATTCAGTTTTATAATGACATTGGCTGCAAACCTTTCAATAACTTGAGTTTTCAGACAAATTTGTCTGTCAACAAATATTTGCACAATAGAGTGGATTGGGCAAGAAGGAATAACGTGCAAAAGATAATAATCTTTAATAAATTCATAGCCTTCTGCTGCTATGTATTTTAAGGGGTCAGCCACTACACAACATAAATACCTACAAACTACCTGTCTCACGAACACGGCTTTAAAGTCTTAATTAAATTAGATTAATGTATATAATTAAATATGCCTTAAACAACTGCCTCACTTTTAAGAGCGCTTGAACATGCAACAATATAAAGATGTTGTTTGTGCACACTGTACCAGCGAGATCAGAGTATAAAGAACAATCATAAAGCCAATTATTAGTTTAGGAATGAAAAGTAAAACTAAATGGAAAATTTCAAGCGTCTGTGCTCCTATGAAATCATAATTATATTGGGTTTCTGGCGGCAAAAATATTGACATCGGTTAACGTTTATTAATAATTTCTTGTTCAGCTTTGCTTAACATGTAGCAAGCTTTGTTTGAAACTCGGATGGACGAGGACTCGATATTTTATAGTACTTTTGTATGATCATAAAAGGGTGAGAATACGGTCTTTTTATTATGCCAGTAAATGTCAGGGACATTTCATTAATATAACCAACTACTAGTCTGCGTATGTCTCCGTTATAATTTTCATTTATTTTGTAGTATTTAACTGGACGTGAAAGCTGTTGTACTTTCGTTATTTTGCCATTAAAAAGTGCATTCGACTACATTTAACAAAGAACAATATCTGTAAACATTATTTATTTTTTATATTCCATATAGTTAACATACTTGGCGATTAGCTTATAATAATTAGGTCACCAAGTGCTAAGGTATTTGTATACATATCACATGAGCGAAGAGGTAGAGAAGCCGACTTTAACTTCAATGACTGCTGAGCCTCTCACCGCATGGGTACGAGTCCCATTCAGGACGAAAAACTGTGGGAAGGTCTTTTAGCCGACCTGCGGTGCGCCGATGGTTTTACTCAGACATCTGTCCGTTGTCTTGTTAAAGAAAAATGGACGTCGCAATAAAAACGATAATAAAAGCATATTATCCCTTCAGTAAATATGTAAAAGTATAACGTTGGAAACAAAACATTTTCCTTTAAAAAAACGGGCGAAAGCTTTTCCCTTAAGATTAATTTACACTACGAACGTATTAGTTCCATATTTTCTGTTTGAAAAGTAAATGAAATGCAACTGTTAGGATTCTCCATATTTGAGGTATGTCACGTCTCTGTATTTGTCACTTTAGCATTTTCCTGGCATTTGTACGCTGTCTCGTGCCTTTTTCGGATTATATTGACTTGAAATGCTTATAGGGCCTTGTCATCTTTCGCATTGCAGACTGCAGCCTGTCACGGCATGTTAATGTCATAGCGGCAGTGGAATGTACGGACTAGAAATAAATGTTAATCACGAAGAGAGCATTCTTGTTGGTAAAGATTTTATGTCGACAAATCGTCTATTTAGGACTGTAGGTTAAGTAGGAAAATGAACTTAAAACAGTTTAGGTTTTTATTTTTTAAGTCTAAAGTATGTTTAGATGGAAACCGTCTCTATTAATCTTCAGTTATGGGTTTGTTTCTTGTGACAAACAAATTGTTTTGTTGTTATCCATATAGGTTATATCATTCTTGAAAAAAATTCGCCTAGTTCCCATTTTAATAAATGTTGTATGCCATGGATTTTTTATGATCATTTTAAAATAAAACGGCGGTAACAATCAAGTCGAAAATACGCGGAGCATTGCGATAGGCATATTAAGATTATCGGTTATTAGAAACCTGCTCCTACGATACTTCAGTCATTCAAAAAAGGAAAGATTAGTCATTTAATATTCCCGATTTATTTTTAGGCCTTGACTTAATTTCTACAATTTTTAGAATACTCCTACCAATCGCAAGGTATTGGCGATTTACTGCTTGTGAATACAAACAATCCGAGATTTAGATATTATTCACGGTATCTTTGAAAGATGTCAAATATACATAAATATGTGTGCTGTGCCATCAGTAAATATTTGCCCAGTAAAGCTGTCAAATATAATCCATCACTTGGTCGAGGTCATCTTCGTTATGCATTAAGAAATCGTAATAGACATGAATTTGGTACATTATCGTACCTACAAGTTCTTAACCTATTGAATAAAAATGTAAAAATATTTTAGTTAGTCTAGTTTTCGCTTGTATTCATTCTGTATTTCAGTTTATAACATTGTATTTATATACACGTAGTTGAAAGGAGTTGTACAACAATTTCAAATAGCTTAACAACCTGTCCTCCGCTGAAAGTTTGACATTCAAGTTACGGAATTCAAGTTATGGAACATAATGTTTTTTACGTTACAACATGTAGTTGATACAGACAGAACGTGGATTGTGAAAAGCGAAACAGACGTTTTAATAAGATGCATATGTTGTGTGGGAGTGTTCTGGTACATCTCTGATGTTGGAAACATAGATAACTTGAGGTGTTTGGGTGTGTATTGGCTTTATGCCAACAGTATTTAACAAACCGAGACGTAAGCGGATATCTTCATGTGTCTGTAGTATCTTTATGAATACAATTAGTGAAAACATGTGGCCTTCTTTTTTTCAATTATTGAAGAGTATGTGGCCTTCTTTTTCAATTAATGAAAAGGACGTGGTCTTTTTTAATTTGTAAAAAACAAGTAGCTTTCTTTTTTCAATTAGAGAATAGCATGCGGCCTTCATTTTCAACTATCTTTCAATTAAAACAACTGCATTTTAATGTTATGTGAAGATAATTTCAGTCACAAAATCCGTTTGATGAATATAATGGACACGCCTGAAGTAGTGCCCAGCATCGTCAAATGTTGCTGCACAAGAGCATCTTGAACTAAATGATAAAAATTGGCTAAAGAGGGGACTATTTAAATGACTACAATTATTTCTATTCTTTGCGTGTGTCAAAAAACTTGCATTTGAACCCCTGCTTTTTTAAAAGACGATTCAAGCGCTACAGTAGAAGGCTATTTCTTTAATGAACCGTCTTGCTGATTCCATGATTCCATGTATGATTGAATGCACGATATATCAAAGGTTCTCGTTCTACAATTAAGATACGTTATGTCGTTACGATACATAAGTGGAGATTTGTTCTTCCCTGAACTGTTTGTGTAAATAAATCTGTTACAAATTCATTGTTGACTTACATGAAACATAACAATCATAGCATTATGTACTTTTCTAAGACAAATCTATAGTTTCATATTGAACGTGTTTGTATCTTTATAAAGTCTTTACAAACTTTTTTTACGATCACCGAGGGAACATGGTTTAAACGTTCTCGTGAGACAGCAGATCTATTAATGTATCGTGTAAGTTCGTTTGTGGGAACGTATAAGTTTGTGGGAAACCCGTCCGATTAAAACAGGCCTAAATTTATAACATTGACATAGATTATGATGATTGTTTATTTGTGTATTTGCTTTACTAACACATAATTACAAACAGAAATATCATTTCCGACAGTAAAGCTTACATACACATATTTCTAAGACTATACTATACTTATAACCAGTCGAGGTTAAATGTTTGTCAAGCTAGAAACGCCATAAGTTTTCTTTCTACAAGCCTTGTAGTTGAACGTTGGTGGTCACTCAGTCATCGCAGAGGAGTTTCGATTGCTAGCTCTTCTGGCCCCGTGTTCACAAACAAAACTTTGTGCTTTTGAAACTCAACTCAAAATCTTACTCAAAATCTGACTTAAGTTGAGTCAGATTTTTTTTAAATTGGAGTTCACAAAATAACTTAACTCAATTACCCAACTCAAGTCTTTGAGTTGAGTCAGATAATTTGAGTCAGCTGAAGAGGTATCTTAAATTATCAAATGTAACTCAAATATGGCCGATTTTATGAGGCGACTCCGTGGAATGGAACGTGTTTTTGTCGTGAACGGATGCTCATAGACAGAAGTAATCCTCTTGAGGTATTTTCTGCAGATGAAATTTATGCAAGATACCGATTCAGGTCGGAAATCATAGTACAGTTGCTGAACATTGTCATGCCGTTATTATAACACCCACGCTGCGTTCGTAACCCCTCCTACCATTGCTACATTTGTATGCTTGTTGGTAGCGTTGCAGTTTTATGCTACTGGCACACATCACATCATCATCGCTGATCTACACCAGATACCCAGGGCATCCGTGGTCAGGGCAATAAGAAATGTGTCCGTTGGACTGTCCAGATAGGTTGATACATTTGTAAAATTTGATGACTTCATGCAAACCAAGACACGATTCTTCAACATCGCGCGTGAGTTTTATTTACATTTTAGTAGATTTCAATTGTTTGCCCAATATTACGGGCGATAACTGCATTTGATTTTTGTTTGGGGTATCCCACGGGGAACAGAACGTGCATTGATTATTGGTTTTACATATTAACCCACAATAAGTTATTAATAAAATAAAAAAATGAAAAGTACAAATTTATTAGTCTAGAAATATAAATCTTCAAATCAGTAATCACAAACATCATTCTGTTTCCTCCTTATCCTTCTCCTCATCACAATCATCATCATCATTGTAATAAATGATGAACAAACGCCATGTGAGTAAACCGTTTGTTCATCATTTATTACATGGTGTCAGAAGATCGGCGTGCATCGGCATTTATTTATCGTGTCATTTGAAAATATCGGCGCAAAGTGAAAGATTAAACATTCATGTTCGCTATTGCTGAGCGATACAATGGCAAATAAAGGAATTAGGCCTTTACCTGAATTCAATCCAACGGACTCGAGTGCCCCGGAATGGGAACTGTATAAGCGTGATTTTCAGATTCATCTTGATGCGTTAGGAATTGATGACAAGCCTGGGAGAAGGAAAGTCGGTGTGTTGCTAGCCAACATGGGCCGAGAATGCGTCAAAATTTACGATTCTTTTGAGTGGGCGCCGGCAGTTGAGGCCGATGAAGAGAACGGGATCGTCGGCAGGCAAGCCGAAGATAAGCACGATTTGGAAACGGTTTTCGCGAAGTTTGACCGACACATTGGTGTTCATAACTACAGAAACATCAAAAGACAAGAATTTTTGAACACGAAAAGGGGAAACCTGTCTATCATGGATTATATATCCGAGTTGAAAAGAAAGGCTGAACATTGTCAGTACGGAGAACAAAAGGAAGGATTGATTTGTGACATGATCATAAACGGTGTCAATGACAAAAAGTGCTCTGAGAAACTGATGGAAATTCCGGCAGATCAGTTAAGTATTGACAAAGTAGTACAAGTTTGCAGACAAGTAGAGCTTACAACAGCTCACTTAAAAACACTGGAAGAAAGTCCAAATGTCAACCTAGCAAAGACTTTTAAGCCACACCAGGGAGGAAGATCAGGTCAGTTTTACTGCCCTAAATGTTGCAAACGTCATGCATATAGAAAGTGTCCAGCTTATAACAAAACTTGTGACGTATGTGGCTCATTAGGACATTTTAAGGTGTCAAAACTGTGCAAGGGCAACTCCTTCACACCACGTCGAAGGATGGGACTTGTCAGTGCACGAGGACAGCCATTTCGGAACCGTGGTAGGGGGAGATACAGACAAGTACACTACACAACAGAAGCAGAGAATGAAGGTTTAAGTGACATGTTTGAACAGTCTGCCTCTATTAAAGATGTGTTTGTGGTAACAAACAACGAAAGTGAACATCAGGACTGGACCGCCACGTTTAAAGTTGGTTCAGCAGAACTGAACGTTGAAATAGATAGCGGTGCAATGTGCAACGTAATGTCCAAAGTAACTGCTGAAAAGTTCAAAAATGTTGCACACATTTCCAACAGTGAGGCAATCATAAACGGGGTGTGCGGAAAAAAATTAAAGGCACTTGGAAAATAATCTTGCCGTGTGAGTACAAGGGATTGAAAAGAAACGTGGAGTTTCAAGTGATGGACACCCCCAGAAATGTTAATCTGCTGGGAAGAGATGACTCTGTAAACTTTGGTCTGATAATAAGGGTGAATTCTGTCATGTTGGAGACTGAAAAGATCATTGAAGATTATAGCGACGTGCTTGGGGAAGAAATAGGCTGTTTGCCAGGAGAATACAAGATTAAAGTTGACAAAAATGTATTACCAGTCATACACCCTCCGCGTCCGGTACCAGCTGCTATTAGGGAACAACTAAAAAAAGATCTAGATCATCTCGAGAAATGCGAGATAATAATCAAAGAGACAGAACCTACAGAATGGGTAAACAGTTTGGTTTGCGTAAGGAAAAAGAACGGGAAAATTCGAATTTGCATCGATCCAACAGATCTTAACACAGCCATTCTACGGGAACATTACCCAATGAAGAGCTTTGAAGATGTAGCTACACGGTTAAATGGCAGCAAATATTTCTCAACTTTAGATGCAAATATGGGGTATTATCAAATAAAGCTGACAGAGGAAAGCTCCAAATTAACAACATTTAACACACCCTTTGGGAGATACCGTTATCTATGCATGCCAATGGGAGTAAAATGCTCAAGTGAAGTCTTCCAGAGATCAATGGAAATGCATTTTGGCTGCATGGAAGGAGCTGAAATTATAGTCGACGACATCCTTGTACATGGTCGTACCCTGGAAGAACACAATGCTCGTCTCAGAGAAGTGCTAGAGAAAGCACGATCCGTAAATCTTAAGCTGAACAAGAAAAAATGTGTCTTTGCAAAGCCAGAAGTAGATTATGTAGGACATAAGTTGACTGGTGAAGGCATTAAGCCGACTGATCAGAGAATGGAGGCAATAGCGAACATGAGAGATCCTGAAAATTTCCCTGAACTAGACGCTGTGCTTGGGATGCTGTCGTACGTGTCAAAATTCATACCATGCCTTAGTGAACTGAATGCTCCGCTTCGAGATCTGAAAAAGGAAGAAAAATGGGTTTGGAATGACACAGCAAAACAGGCATTTGAGAAAATCAAAGCAACTTTGGTGTCAACCAAGGTACTCAGATATTATGACCTGAACAAACCAATCACTCTTACTGTTGACGCTTCGCTGAGAGGATTAGGTGCTGCGATCATACAGGAAAACGGAGTTGTGGCATATGCGTCAAGAGCTCTTTCGCCTACTGAACAAAAGTATGCACAGATAGAAAAGGAAATGCTAGCTGTAGTTTTTGGCTGCGAGAAATTCCATAAGTTGTTGTATGGAAGGCCAAACTTTAGAGTTGAGTCAGATCACAAGCCGCTTGAGGCAATTCTGAAAAAAGCCATCCACAAAGCCCCATTAAGAATCCAGAGAATGATGTTGAAACTTCAACCGTATGAATTCACACTTACACACAAAAGTGGCAAAGAGATAGGACTAGCTGACTGTCTTAGTAGATTGCCTTTGGAGGAAATTGGCACAAGGGCAATAGATGATGAATTAATGGTGCTGAATGTGGACACACTAGCATGTACAAATCATGAGAAAATAGCAGCAGTCACACAAGGGGATGAACAGTTCCAAGTGTTGGCCAAAGTAATCAGTCGTGGGTGGCCAGAAACCAAAAGTGAGTTACCTTCTGAAGCAGTTCCATTTTGGGATTACAGAGATGAAATGGCAGTTTACAATGGTGTACTATACAGGGGCGAACGAGTTTGTATCCCGGCTGAAATGCGTGCGGAGACGCTCAAAGCAATTCACAATTCTCACCTTGGAATTGTGAACTGTAAGAAACGGGCTAGAGAGTTGGTGTTCTGGCCTGGGATGAACAAGCAGATTGAGGATATGGTTAAGAAATGCAGTGCATGCTTAACATACAGAAACAAACAGCCAAAAGAACCCATGATTATCACACCAGTACCTTCACTGCCATGGAGCAAAGTTGCAACCGATTTATTGGAAATAGATGGCAACAATTATCTTGTGATGGTAGACTACTATTCAAATTTCATAGAGGTGGCTCCATTACAACGGGATAGCAGAACCAGTGCAGTGATTAAACACATGAAGGCAAATATTTCCAGATATGGAATCATGGACACTTTAATCAGCGACAATGGACCACAGTTCACCAGTTCGGAGTTCAGAAACTTTACCGAGAAATATGGCATCCGACACATCACGTCTTCCCCATTGCATCAACAGTCAAATGGCCTCGCAGAAAAAGCTGTCCAAACAGTGAAAAATTTGATCAAGCGGTGTTCTGAAACGGGAGACATGTTCCGGTTTACTCACATGGCGTTTGTTCATCATTTATTACAATCATCATCATCATCATCATCATCATCATCCCAAACACATTTATCATTACAATCCACATCTTTTTTCATTATTAAATTCAACCTTCTCACCGACCCAATCATAATATATCATCATCACCACTACCACCATCATCAACATCATTATTATTAATCCTCATCATAATCATCTTCATCTTTACCCCAACCCTACTAGAATCACATGTCAACTTTATAATCATCAGCATAATCATCTTCATCCTCATCCTCCTTATTAGCATATCATTATCCTTATTATATAATGAACATATAGATGTATTTATAATTACTATCAATCTCAGTACAATTGATAATTAAGGTTATATACTATTTAAATGTAACTGTTCATAATTGTGTTTTAATTGAAATAGTATTATTTGCTGCAAAATTTGTATATACATGTAGCAATGATTTTAATTTAAATATGTGCTTAATATAAAATTAAATTGCAGGATTTTCAAATGTCCTAAGGTGTGTAGACTGTACCCAAATACGTGTAATAAGACCTAAATTCAATGAGGCAGACTACATCAATCGGAAAGGCTATCATGCTTTGAATGTTCAGGTAATTTATTTTAATTGACATGCAAAGGAGAACTCAACACACAAGAAACAGTCAATTAAGTGTAGATTTTATTATTTTATTATATTTATTTTCTTTTAAATAGATTGCAATGCCACTCAGACCCAATCAAAAATGCAAATACACCAACATGTTTACTCATCCATTTATTCACTCATTCACTGTCATGTTAAACGACTATGAAACACTATCTATCTGCATTTTCATCAAATAAAAGAACAAAACATGTGGACCGGGAGCAGCATATAAATAGGCAATGTATAATTTAATAAATTAACATTTCCAGTGTACATCTTATAATCATCACAGATTTCCACTATGAATTCCAATATAAAATTTGCATTTATATCGCTTTGGTGAACACGACTCAAGTCACAAACTCAGTTGAGTCTGAAAATGGAACTCATGTCTGATTTGAGTCGTATCTTGAATAGAGTGGAGTTTTAACTTGAGTTGTTTATGTGAACACGGACCCTGGACCATCAGTGGCTGTTACACTCTACATGGGAAACTCGCTTTAAAATGGTATTAGATAACAAACAGAACACTTTTGCGCAACTTTGATATTTGGTCTAGTGTCGTGTGTCATGTTTAAATTAAGTACAATGATGCAATAGGTTATTGCTACTGATATAGGTTTCTTTAATATTCATACGAGCTGAGCTTGCATCAACGTTTCTAATTATGTAAAAAAACCGCCAATATTCTTATTACTATTTCCAACTTTCAATACAAAGATTTACTTCAAATGTCAATATGTAAATTGCAACGCAGTCTATGCTTTACACCACTATCTAACTACATCCTAACTTTTATATATCAAATAAAAACGTTCGCATTTCAATCACATTTGAACACTTTCACACTTCCTGCCTTTACAATTTACAAGTTACAAATCGCGGGGCGAAAATCTCGGGGATCGAACACAAGACCTCCTGCTCTTGAGGTAGGTACTTTAGAAACTGAGCTACATGGGCACCTGACTTTGGGAAAAGCAATTATTGTTGTTCTATACTTAACATTTTACTTAAGCATGCACAGTTTTTAAAATTGTATGCTATTTGTTGGTATTTTATATTAATATTTTCGTTTGATTTTTTCTTAATGTTTTCTTTACGTTAATAAACTTTTATTTCTATTCTTACGTTACATTTCAACATTCGGCACAAAGAGGGCTACGACAATACAATAATTTCGCATGACACTGATTCTTCTATAGGTATTCAATGAAAGTATGGTTATAAAACCCAGAATATAAAGTGAAACTGAAACTGAATGGCCACAATACCTTCCCATCTAAATGATCTCCAAGATAAGTTATTCTGAAATGTGCGAACAAATCTGCTCAACAAACATTCAAGCAAGTTCATGTATCTTCGATAATATGCCATGTTTATAATTCTAGATTGAATCATGAATCAGGTTATCTCGATCGCGTATTTCATCGCAGTTCTGCTACAATTTGGAGGTTTAAACGCTGGTCTGAGGCCTTGTACAAATAAAGAAAACGAAAGAAATACAAAATAACATTTTAATATATCCCATTCAACGAACAGCATTAACTATGTATATTTATATAAACTTTACATGGAATGTAAATAACATAGAACACTAAAACATGCCATTTTACGTACGAACAATTATTGAGAAAAGTCTTGTTAAGATAAACATTGATAATCATTTTTCATTTCTGATCTTTCTTGATTTCCCATATTTCTACCAAATACGTAACCCGTTTCTCTTTTTCTTTGTGACAACAGCTTTTATCTCCTAGATCTTTATTCAACTTATTTACTTGTGACAAACAATTGAACACCTTTCAGACAAATTAAACATGCATCGCCCTGGTCCATGACACACAAGGATTAACAAACTTCTACACAAAATAAATGCTGAATTGCAAAATTTATATTTTCTGAAATGCTTAAAATGCGAAATTCATCCAACAAACAAAACATGCATCGACATTCCGATGTATGCACACAACCTTAAACTTACAGGCGTCTCAATACTGTTATTTCAATGATTGTTAAATGCTACGGGCAATAACATAGCAGCAGCATTTAATTAAAAGAATCTCTCCTCGTAAAATTACATTTACGGCAAATTTTGCAAGCAAATGTTTGTTTGAATTTACACATCGATAGTAATTTGAGCAAAGCATTACGTGAGTGTGTACTGAAACATATTGCCTATATTGGAACAACGCATACGTGAATTAAAATAAACACATTACCAGCACGGGTTCAGTTATATGTAGGCGTGGTAAAAATAAAAATATAATATGCCATTAATTGCAGATAAATACACGTATACACATGTATATCTCATGTGCAAAATTACAAAACATGATACAATTAAGGATTGTAACAATTAAATTAAACGAGATTATGACCGGAATATTAAAAATTCCCAATTTATCACGCTTAGTTATTTAATTATTATCAAAAATATTTTACTTAATGATAATTCCCTGAAAATAAGCCTTTCTATTGGGCCCAATACCAATGAAAGGTTTTTTTAACAATAAATATAATCAGAAGGCACAGATAAAATGAGCATTTAAACGTCGTCGCAATTACAAAACTGTATACATATAAAACGTGTGTATATAACAATATAGACCCACAAATACATGTTTTGTACAGTTAGTGAGATTGTTTTCCAATTATGCATTATAGAGTATAAAGACAATATCAAATAACTACATATGTATTAATACAAATAAAATTTTAAAACATTACGCAACCATCAAATTTATCCATATTACAATAATCTAAAATAAATTTAAAATGAAGTTGTACAATACGGTGAGTTATAACTGATTTAACTAGAACTTCACAGCGCTTTTTTAAACATACTGCCCATGTTTAAGGCTGTTTATGCGGAAAATGTAAACGAATGGAAGACATTATATTTTTAGTGATGATTTTTAAGTAAACTCAATAACTGAACAGTCGACAGCTCTACAGAACACATTCTGACAGAAAATCTATGTTTTACGGTTATTTAAGCATGACAAAAATGTTTACAGCGCATTTTTATAACTGGCATTTAAGTCTGAATCAACATGTTTTTAGCAGTTGACATGAAAGATGACCTCTGTAGAATCACCTCCAACCAAACCTACTTCCATTGAAGTTTCTGGTCTTAACGTGAATGCTAAACAAGCCAAACGACCACAAGACTGGCAAATGAGGTTACAACTTCCGGCCCCTATCCCGCCAGATAGGCTGGCAAATGAGGTTACAACTTCCGACCCCTATCCCGCCAGATAGGCTGGCAAATGAGGTTACAACTTCCGGCCCCTAGCCCGCCAGATAGACTGGCAAATGAGGTTACAATTTCCGGCCCCTAGCCCGCCAGATAGACTGGCAAATGAGGTTACAACTTCCGGCCCCTAGCCCGCCAGATAGACTGGCAAATGAGGTTACAACTTCCGGCCCCTAGCCCGCCAGATAGGCTGGCAAATGAGGTTACAACTTCCGGCCCCTATCCCGCCAGATAGGCTGGCAAATGAGGTTACAACTTCCGGCCCCTATTCCGCAAGATAGGCTGGCAAATGAGGTTACAACTTCCGGCCCCTATTCCGCAAGATAGGCTGGCAAATGAGGTTACAACTTCCGGCCCCTATTCCGCAAGATAGGCTGGCAAATGAGGTTACAACTTCCGGCCCCTATCCCGCCAGATAGGCTGGCGAATGAGGTTACAACTTCCGGCCCCTATCCCGCCAGATAGGCTGGCAAATGAGGTTACAACTTCCGGCCCCTAGCCCGCCAGATAGACTGGCAAATGAGGTTAAAACTACTTCTATGCCAAAGCCTGCCAGGCAGACTGGCAAATGAGGTTACAACTACTTCTATGCCAAAGCCTGCCAGGCAGACTGGCAAATGAGGTTACAACTACTTCTATGCCAAAGCCTGCCAGGCAGACTGGCAAGCGAGGTAACGACCGAGATAAACGTCCAAGATCAGTAAGAGTTACTGTTCGCAATGGCGGATATTGAGTTAGAGGAATTAAAGTAATAGCACCATTTCACACAGTGGATAGAAAGTCAAAGATCAAAGAGTTATATTATGGATCAATATCCTCATCGTGATGTCAAATATAGGTAGGTTTATGTACAATATAATACACCTATGCAAGTTTAAATTTTATATTTATAATCAGTATGACACTATAGTAGGACACGCCATTGTATCTTTTCAGCGCAAATATAGTTTAAAATTTATTCAGATGTTTCCTTTGCAAGAAAACAAAAGGTCGTGGTGAAAAAACATCTAAAAAGAACCTATAACTTTATAATCACAGACACATATTTAAGGCGGTGGTGGTGATGAATCACAGACTGGTGGTCCTGTCCGTCTCCAACCGCTTCGAAGCCCCTAGCACACTACCCTCAAACTCTGACGCCCGAAATGATCCATTTTCAAACGACATCTGCTTCTTCCGGTCGTCATTTATTCCCATGGTTACGGACGGTGCACAGTCCGGTGGCTTGTACAGGCAGAAGGCAAGAGAGAAGAACGTCATGGAGAGCGCCTTGGCTGCCATGGCTACGAGAAAGTAGTTCCTGCTGACGGCGAAGTTATCGTAGATCCAGCAGGACGATTCTTCCCCGCACTCGGTCTGCCACACGCTGCACGCCGTGTCGGTCACAGCCCCAAATATTACAGGCCCGGGCACGGTACCTGTACGAGAAAGAGTATAGCCGTTAGCATGATGATAACCATCACCAACATAGTCTCGCTATTAGTCTTCTCCTTCCGCCAACTGTTTTTTTTCAATGGACCAGAAGATGAAGTTTCTTTCAGCAAAGTTGTGCTCTCAATGTAATGGCATCTTATAAACAATTTGGCATAGTACCACATCCAGTTACAATATCCTGACACGGAGTTGCTCATGCCTAGAAATATTCTTATATTTGTTCGGGAGTGAACTTAAGCAAGGAAACTATAGCACCACCATAACAACGACACGGGTATGTCGCGGCACCAGACTTTGGTCTATACCTAATTAAGCTTAGCTGCGAAAAAATAGGAGCAGTTCATAACACGTGACGAAAGGGGCGGGAAGCGGATGTGTAGTTTGATTATAACCCTGGCCTCATAACAGGTCTTAAATTCAAGCTATGACTTTACCTCAGCATTTGTTTTATTTCGGCCAATAGGACTACTAGCACTTTTAGACTGATAACCATAATATACATTTCTGGAGGGAAATAATTTTGGTGACGGTGGGAGTGAAAACATGGATTTAAAGCCACAAGATGTTACAGAAATTTAGCTCTTACCGCAAATGACATGATATTTGTATTAATGCAATAGCACGGGAGATTTGCGAATAAGGAGTTGACTGAGGGCCAATATAGAATCAGTTAAGCAACATGCAAATATTCTGGATATAATTAATTCGCACTGTGACAATAAGCCAAAGAGCTTAGCATCTGACTTATCATTATTTATTTAGCGTATGACTACTACATGTATCCGGCCATTTGTAAGACCAGCTGCTTGTGTTCCTGCCAGATGTTAGTTCATATTAGCACTTAAGTCTGAAACAGACAAACTTTAACTTACCTAAAAGGCGTATAAACAGCCATTTCAATCCCATACTGAAGGTGCGATGGTCTGCATGAATACATCTGAAAAGAAGAGACACTTGGAATGTGAGATCATTGATCAAACAATAGTGTATACAAAATACCAGCATGCCTTAACTGATGACAAAGGATGTGTGCATATGCTTACTGTATCATTAAATGCATACAAGTGTATGGTTTATGCAATTCTGACGGCATTGCTAATTAAAAGTTATTTTTCACCAATTTACTTATAAAATAACGCTAGGAAAATGAGGCAATAATCTAATAAAGATGGCAACACATAGCGCATGTTATCTCCCCTTACGCACAACTGCACATTAAATATTGATCAATCATAAATTAATAAAAATAAGTTGTTAATAAATTAAGGAATTTTATCAGCACAATAATTTGCTAACGTGCTGAAGGACACGCACCATGCCGAAACATGAGCTCGGGTGTAAAAAATAAAATCTTTGTTGATCGTCGGCTATTCTTACTAGTCAACGTCTGTTAAAAAGGACAGCAGATACTTGTTAAGGCCATTCTATGCTCAAGGCCGGACTGAGGCCGCCCATGAACTGACGGAGTTTGGGGGAGGGCGACCGTTACCGAGCGTTCGAGTAACTCCTATGCCACTCACCCCGTGAGTTTGAGTTCTGTGCGGGGTTAGAACTTCCATGTGGAGAGGTGTTATGGATGACCTGCGGCCTCTGTTGTACCCAGACAGTTATCATTGAATGACTTTGTTTACCCTCCCCTTTCAGCCCTAGCCATATGTCGAGCAGCCCAGACAGGTGTCTAAAATCTTCTCTACCAATAGTAGCCGAAGGACTCCAATATGGCCATAAGATGGGCGATGTATAAACAATGAACATCTCACAATGTTAAAGAGGCTGAAAGGTCATCACCGACCGTTTAAACCATTTTTTTCTCAAGCAACCGAAAGAAGTATTGTTACTTGAAAAGATCCCACGAACTGCTGTTTATTGGTACCCTACATCAAGCAACGCACGTGAAAAGTAAACTTTAAATTACAAAATATATTTCCGACGCCAAGCTTCACAGTTAGCTATTTTTAAACAAAGAAAAACACCCGACCACTTACTTTTGCGTTACATGATCATCCAATTAATCAGCTCTGACGTCTGTATCTACCTTTTGCTAAAGTTCTAATCGTGCTTATTTATTGATTTGGAAAAAATGGACATTTCAAGCGAGGTATTTTACAATTTGTACTGTTTAATAATTGGGTGTCGGGACATAAAGGCCCAAATCTGAAACGGCCCGGCCCCAAACGGCCCGGACCAAAATTGCCCACGTTTTTAAGGGTACCGGAACGGACCATAAATATGGGGTCATATAGGCCCATATGTGTTGTAATATGCACATGCATGTTATTGATTTGTTCAAGTAGCATATTGGTCGTTGAAGTATGTTATTAAATGTATTATTGTTTAGCAAATCCACTTATCTCATAAGTACTGTCGATAGGAACAAGTAATTGAAGACAATGAAGATGATAGGAATGCTGCACGTTTCATCTTGTTATTACCGTATGGAAGTGTTTGCATTGTAGGTCTTTGAGTTTCTTTCATCTTTTTACGCGAAACGTAGTTACTTCTATTTCTGAGGCAGTTTTTGTGAGTTTGAATGTGTTCTTCATAAAATACCAAAATTTTCTTAATTTAAACGCTATTGAAATGAACATGTGATAAACTTGTAAGTTGTTGTGAATAAAATTCCTCTACGATGATGTAGGGCCTTTGTGGTATGTGCCTTTCTGGTCCAGGCCGTTTCGCTCCAAAGCCGTTTTGGTAATGGGCCATTTCGGTTTTGGACCTTTTTGAACCTGATTCAATTATTGAGGTTATGTTAAAAACAGCTTTTACTTAAACTAAAAGTATAATGCAGAAGTTCGACAGACCAGGGCTATGATATTGTTGCATGAGTAAGATATAGGTAAATTGTCGGATACCATCTTTCAGGTAAGGTGAGACAGCTACACCGAAAAAAAAACTAAACCTGAGGGTGGCGGCGTCACTGGGTGTAGAGGGCAGGAAGGTGATGAAGATGACGAAGAATAACAGCACCAGGAACAGATACAACATCCCGCACCCCGAGTTACAAAGACCCTCCTGGACCTCGCTCTCACTGGTGGACGGATCCGCTGCCACACATGCGCAGTCGCCATACGTCTGAAAGATCGAAGGTCCTGAGACTTTGTCCAAACCAGTAAGTTTTGAGATTTCTATTTTGTGAAACATCTCATCTTAGTGTTGAAATCTAGTACAATCAAACTTTTACTAAGCAGCCACCCAAGGGACAGCCTAAAATTATCCGTTTAAGATATTATTGATTGTTTGCCTATTAATAAGAGTATGTATGTTTATAACAAAGTATTACTTAAACAGTAGATCTACTGCAAAGTACTGTTAGGAGAGATATTTAATTCTACAACATAACTGCCTTTGGAATGTCAACATATGACTCAGAATATGAGAAGTGCCTCACTAAATCTAAGAAACTATTGCTCCATTATTAGTAGTTTGGTCACCTACAGTACAGAACATATCATTGTGAAGGTATATATTGTATTATATATGAGCAATGACAAGACTTTCTATGACGTCACTGTATCACAGTAACATGAAAGTAGCACTTCCAAACCGCCAGGAAGTCATATATTATTCACATTAAGACTCATATTTCCGCTTTGTCGATTAACTATTAAATGGCCGTTAGCCTCATCTAAGAGCTATTGAACTGGCATGGGTGATTTGTGGTGTAACTTTCCGCAAACATTACAACGTTTTAATCTTTGCGCCAACATGACAATAAGAAAAGATATATTTAACCAGAATACAAGAAAATGAAAATAGATAACTGTTACCCTGTTGTCCGCTGTGAAGGTCGAACAGCCGGCGTGACACGCTGAGAAGAATTGGACGCCTCCTGAACACACAGGCTTAAAGTAACGAGTGTCACAGCCACAGTCTTCGTTGCACGTGTCTGTCAGGGATTTACTCCTTGAATGGAAAATACGTGAAAAATGGATGTTCTTATTGTTTATGAAACTGCTTACCTTCAAATAAACGGAACTCCTAAATAACATAAATGTACAATGTAGACATAAAGACGTTTTTAACCGGTGCATATACATATGACACATGACGTCATAGGGTTGATTCCTTATAATGTTTACAATAGAATAGATACATATGTCCATTCAGTTTCGCTGTGACAAAAAACTAAATCGGCTTCGTAATTTATTGCTCATCTTTGTCCCAAGAACAGATATCCATAAACTTGAAGCAAATAGTTCATTTCCACGAAGAAACGACCTGCCAAGACTCAGCGGAAGAGCTGAGCTTGCCTAAGAATACAAACTATTCCAACGAAGGCACTGCTCTCACGGGCGAACAAAATGAGTAATATTGCTCTATATAGTATACAACATACCCATTGAAGTACGGCGTTGAGACCCCAGCGAAGTTGCCATGGTCACAGCTGATCCATAGGAAGTTCATGGACACAATGGAGATGAGGCAAGTGATGATGGAAAACTTGAACATGCCTCCCACCTTCAGCTTCATCTTGCTACAGATGAACCCGCCTACAAACATCCCACCGGCAGCACCCGGGACAGCTGCTATACCTGGAGCAAATGGTGGACTATTGTTTCATATGATAAATATGTCTATTTAATAATCGTTCATATTTCTGTGGACACAGTGGAGTTTGACTTTCAGCTTACAGATATCTAACTAGTGTAAGGTCGATTAAAATTATTATTTTCTTGTATTGTAACATCGATTTATTTCGATGCAAGGCATACAATAAACAGTGTAGATCTAGAGCTATATTCCACTTGGCAGATGTGTCGAAGAACTATATCGTGATTTAGTTTTCGCATGCTGAGAGTTTACGTAAGTAATTATAGTATGTATCCAACATACGTTACAAAGATGCCTCATTATTTATTAAGTTAAAACATTACCCAACCCACCTGTATACAGCGCAGCGGTCCCGGAAGACACGTTAAAGTGATTCTGAATATACTTTGGCACAAATGTGGCAAACCCGGAAGTCAGGATCCCTTCTGTAGCACCAGCCAACATCGTGAAGACAAATGGTAGGTTCTTTAGCAGGGCCAGAGTAGCCTTGGGGAACTCCTTGATGGACGGTTGGTGGTTCGAGCCTCTGGCTGCATCCGGGTCGTCGACGCCTTTGTGCATTTGTGATACCCGGCTATCGCGGATCTTTTGGGCAGCTAGAGGATACATTAATCTTTTATTATAACTCATTCGCGATCGATCAAAGTAATATAATTGTCTGAGAAAAGGCATCAATTAATACATAGTGTCAACGGGAAGAAATAACAACACAAAGTATATTACATAGTTGGTAAGAGAGAGCAACAAGAAGAGATAACAATCGTTAAACAGGGATCGGAAATTAATACAGTAATTGGTAGATTGTTAATTAAAACAGCTCAAAATATGATAGGGATCATTATATCGACGCCCAGTAAATACCATAAGATGACGACCCCCTAAAGAGTCAATATATAAGCAGTAATAAACGTTGTCACTGTAAAGTTTAATGAGTTTATTGTGACTCGAAGAAACATATCTTCCAATTTTTCCGCCAATTTTCGCCGTTAATTTTGGTTTATTGTCAGTGCAGTTCTTTTCAAAGGTAAGACCCCCCCCCCCCCCACACACACACACACACACCCAACTTCGTTCCGGATTAGAAACCACAAACCCTGTTTTTTTTATCATACCCTGTTTTTCATAAGAGATAACATATTAACCACAATATATCGATGTACTTGTTTAAAAGACATTTATACCCTTTGTAGTTTTCATGAATCTCCTGTGCTGCTTCTCATTTGACTGTATCAATTAATTTTTGACCTGTAAACTTGTATGATTGAGTTTTTAATACGGTATAGCTGAAGAGATTTTAGTAGGTCACCTTCGGCCTATTAAGAAGAAAAAAGGCTAAAAGCTTCATTCCCCAATTAAAACAACAATTGGAAACCTTTCTTAGAAAACGTGTACTTATATACAGAAAGGTATGAGAAAAATGCGACACTAGTTTCTTGCTAAGTTGCACTCTTGGATTTTATAGAACAATGGTCTTATAAATAGTCTATGTATTAATAAAAAGGAAACACGACCTGAATCACTTGCATTGGATTATTTTGTCAACAAAACTTAGTACAGTATTCAAATAAAATGTCAATTGCACACTTTACACTTTGGCTGGGGAACTTTAAATAGTTTCAGCAAATGACAATGTACAAGGTATCTATGTGAAGAGGGGAATAAGTTGAAACACTCGACTCGTTATTTTAAGGTGTAGCCGTCCATCGGTCATGTTTTTACAATAAAAGAACTTGGGGTCGCACAAGAACAACCCACCGTCCATGATAAAAATCTTCTGGGGCTCACACCTGAAAACCCCATCATAATAGCCTTCAGGGGGGTGGGGGTACAAAAGACCGCCCATTAAATAATGGGTATCTATGGGTATCCCAATTTATAAAAAATGGGGTGGCTTTTTAACCAAAATACTTACATGGCATTTCAGCCCCGAAGCATGAGAGGGGTATGGCGACCAGAAAACTAATGATAACGGAGACAAAGAAACCCGCCCACCAGGCTCCGACCCATCGGGGATCGTCCGGTGTTAGCGTGATCCTGGAATAAACATATGATCATACAGATGAGAAACATCGCCCACCAGGCCCTTACTCAGCGGAGATGGTCCGTCTTCAGCTGAATCATTGTATATAAATATGATCATATATATATGGCAAAAAGAATCTTGCCCATCAGGCTCTCCCAACCAGCAGGGATGTTCGCCAGTCTAATAGAATTAGAATGTATTATATCCATGCAACGTCATGACCCAGTGTATGTAGCCAGAGATTCTAGAATTGAACACACCAGAAATGCGAAGGATGGACAACACCTTGCAGAATGAATCTGTTATTTATTTTACTGACTCTTATTTATACTGCTTAAGTGTATGCCATTGTAGGAATAACAAGGATTATGAGGACTAGGACCTAGCACACTTTTACCTAAAATCTACAATATACCATGAGCGAATTGGTAAAAAGCTCTGAACTGGCAGATTTGGTGACAGTTGTTATTTTTTAATGATTTACAACTTTTTGATGTTGTGTTTTTTGTAATTTGTAGCAAAACTGGACAATCGGTAAAAGTCACTGACATGTATCTACAATGTCATCGCCAGAGGTGGATCCAGAACACTTTGGTTGGGGGAGGGGGGTATGAATCAAGATCCATTCAACTTTATTGCAGTAAATACTAGATATTTATATATATATATATATATATATATATATATATATATATATATATATATATATATATATATATATATATATATATATATATATATATATATACAGTAAAGGATTCTAACTTCGACCTAAGCAGTCAACAGACAAAATTTACTTTAGAAGCTTAGTTATTTTTTAAGCTTACATGTATGTGTTTTCACAACTGTATTCTTTTACCTGGTTGGTGGCATCTCCCCCCCCCCCACCCCTGGATCCATCCCTGGTCACCGCGCAGTAAGTTAAAATGAATGCAAAAAACTTCACTTGAAGCCATAATCCATCAGACTTATCATTTTTTCGGTGGTTCTTTGCAGAAATGTCTCTTCCTTTACTACAACAATTGTAACAGAAAGCAACCATAATAAGCATAATTGATGCTTATATAAAATACAACGATGATTGACAACATCATTGATGTCCTTGGAATGACGAAGAGCCCTTTGTTGCATTGACCTCTAAAATGTGACATTGACCTTTGATCTAGCAATTTGGCTCCTGCGAATGGCGCATCATCTCATAAAGGCAAACCGCCATTGCGCTGTATGGCAACTGAAACACTTCCACACATTAAGATTTCGCTTCTCCCTCGACCGGAACTCGAGTTTCACGTCGGCGACGTCATCGATCGGCCTCGAGCGCACCGATTGTTCCTAAAGTGAACGAGGTAATGTGAATACTTGCATCACTTACGTTGAGGTATCAACTGTGTTGAAGTCGACGTACACGTTGAGCAGCTGCCCTCCGATAATATATCCAAGCCCGGGACCCAGGGCGGCAGCTCCGTACAGGAAACCTAAAAAATAGAAACGTTATAGTAAGAGCTAACTACATCATCTTCATCACTATCATCATCCTCATCATCACCATTAACATTATGGTAACGGGCTTTGATACCATATATTGATAGTATAGGAATGTCACGGTAGACAACTAGTAGTCATAGTTATTCGCAAATAAAGATTATCGCTACTCTTTTGTTGCGTAGAAAATGTTTTGTTGACCATGTGTAGTGAAGTAAGAATCCCGCGTGTGTTTTGCAGGAAGATACAAAGAAAAACGATACACGCGTGCCGGATTAATGAAGGTGCATAAAAGGTTGAGTGTTTTACTTACCTATGAACAAAGGTGCATTCCTTGTATGTGCATCAAGTGTTGATGGTGTTTCAGTTGCCGATTTACAATAAAGAAATGTGCACTCAAGTTGTATACATAGACCATTTAGTTTCCGTCACTTACCGAGGTACAGCGGTGACTTCTCTGCCTTGACACTATCGTCCAGGTAGCCCACGCCGACAGTATAGGCGATACATCCTCCCACCCCGTGCAGGATCATGCCGAACATCAGCACGCCAAGGTATTGCTGCAATGACCCGGACACACACTTCACTTCCACATGGTCACTAGTGGCTGGTGGAGACAGAGCGGGGCAAATTTTTGACTATTATTTTCTAATATAACTAAATACAAACAAAATATTAATTTACAAGTGTTTTTTAATAAATACATATAGTCGAACCTCGGTTATTCAAACCCGAGTTGTCTGAAGCCGATGCATTATTCAAAGTCATTGGTCGGTGGCAATTTTTGTCCTATATGATTTAATGTAAAATACCTTCGTTTATACATTTGCATTTATCAAAGTTTTGGAATTATTCAAAGTATTATTTTCTACTCAACGTACATTTTTAATGCTATCGTCAGATATATTATCCAAAACCCGACCACCTCACTAATCGGCCGACCCTTGAGTATTGTCACCAGTCAAATTGCGAAGGGAAGTTACTCCAGTAACATCGATGTTTGGCTACGTTATTTGGTTGGTTGATGCTGTTAATTGCATATGACGTGTTAATTAGTTTGACAATCAGTTACGATGTATAATCAATTAAGCACAGTGACAATCCAATTTCAGACTGACTTGTATTCATTTTTTGCCTCACAGCGGTATTGCAAACTGTTAGGGTTGACAGGTATAAATGCTGACCGATATGATCGCCATCTCAATTAAGAAATGCCAAGCATAGCTGGTGACATTTTAGCTGAGCAATCTGCAGAAGGGCCCAGCAATTGGGGGACACCCAGATAAGCTACGATGTAATACTATGTGATTAAGTACTATGTGCTTGTAACTATTATGAAATGTATGTTGCTGTTTGTTGACGATGATAACACGCTCACATATATTCGAAAGTGCTTTATACATATATACATAAATTTTGATTTATTATTTTGACAAGATAACAAATAAAACATGGAGCTTATTCTAATGTTCATTTCTTTTTAAACAATTAACTTATATTTCACGGTTAAAGGTATTATGGTGTATACATTGCACCTTTACTCCATTGCGCACAGAAGAACGTAATTCAAAATGGCAGATTCCTAGTCGGAAAATGTTGTAAGTGAATGCAATTTGAATTATTCCAACCCATGCATTGTCAGAAGCAAAAAATCGGCGGTCCCGACGACTTCGAATAACTAAAGTTAGACTGTAATTTAAATAAAAATATTTTTAATTCGTTATTACTAAAAAGATAATGACAATACATGATCTTGCATCTGAACAGATTATGACATTTCACTAGTGTCAGCTTCTATGCGCCTGTTTTATGTTTGTTTGTTTATTGGGTTTATCGTCCCACCAACAGTAATTCAGTTATCTGGAGACGGTGTCCACTTGAAGCAGATATAGTGCTGCCATCACTGTGTACAGCATGCCGTGAACACCTGGCATGATACCACACCCAGTCACATTATCCTGATACCGGGCCAACCAGTCGTGGAACTACCCTTATATTTGCTTAAGCGTTAGCAAGGGAGCTATACCACTACCATTTTTAACGACTTTGGTATGTCGCGGCCCGGGATCGAACTCGGGGCCTTCCGTACCTGGAGCCGACGCTCTACCGATTGCGCTACCAGGTCCGGTCGTTATGTATCCATATCCATATTTGATATTTGCCCAATTAGTCTAAATATTTACAAGAAAAATTATGATACAAAGTGAGCCAATTGCAATACAACACAGGGAATTCACATTTGACATTTCAAAGTACGACCATGAAACAATGTCCATGGCGAAACTGACGGGGAACGTTCCACACGTAGTTAAGATTCGACTAACAAATGTATGTGTGCGACTTAAGACTGTAAGACATGGGCGTTTGTCATTGTTTATGAAACCCGTTTTACACCCAAAGGTATTATTTCTTCTAGCACGAACCATTTCTGCATGTATCCCCGGACACCCCCTGGCCCGAATCGTATTTCCCCGTGGTGAAGTGTGGCAGAGCCATGGTCAAGGACCCGAGCCCCAGGCAGATGGCGCCGGCCGTCAACCATCGCGATTTGTGCCGGCCTGACCCCATGAAGCTGATGAAGACGCCGATGACGGCGGCCGAAAAATCGTAGGAGCTTGAGATGAGGCCTGACTTGGAACTGGGGAGTCTGAACCGTCGCTCGATGGACTGGGTGTTGACATTGTTGAGGCCGTTCACCACAAAACCTGAGTTGGGAGAGTTGACAGGACAAGCATTATAAGACATCACTGATAAAAAATAAGAATGTTGTCAATAACTTAAATGATATGGTGACGATGTTCAATGTGTTGACAACAAATCCTTGGGGCGTCAGAGTGGTTGTGGCAGAAGTAAGTGTTAGTTTACTTTATTCCTAGTCTGTAAGAATAGAAAAACCAGGCTACCGCAGGTTCTTTATAACAATTGTTTTAGGAATTCACTTCTAGAATCAATTCGGCACTGATTGCTCAAGATTTGCACTATTTACTGCTGAATCTTTTAATATATCTAAAACGTTTGCAGATAATTAACAAGGGGGTTTTAAATATTTAAAAAAATGCTGCAAGGTCAGAGTTAAAGAATTGCCGACAAATAGAGCTAAATTAAAACATTGCAACTACTATCTCCACAACCACTAACAACAACTAAAATAATTCATTGTATGGATGCTGTCACCGACCTTGTGTCACAACAAAGATGCACATGAAAACCAGTAGAATCTTTGGGTTGTTGCATTTCTGGAGAGATTCTGGTTTACAACGGCCGTAACCGCATCTGACGTCAACCTCCTTGTCGTCATTGACGTCATCAACGTCACTGTCCTGACCTCGACCATCATCTTTGCCGTTAGGTACGACGTATGTTTTCAATGCCATTGTTGCTCTATGTTACGTCCTTGAGGTAGGTATTAGTTATTATGGGCCTACAGAATAATTGTGCGTGATGAGTACTTTCGGTGATTTTACAGTTTTGACTTTAAATTCAGAAACTGCACTTTCGTGACCATGTATATTTGTTTTCTCCTTTTTTAATTACAACAAATTGCAAAATCCTGTTAAAGCAGTTTTTAAAATGTGTCACTTGTTTTGTCTATTTATACTTGTAATATATGCATTCATCTTTGTTATCGAGGTATGTACTCTATCATGGTTGCATTTTAAAAACAAAGTGATGTTGTTGTTTTTTATTCACTTATTTCTTATGTATCAATACTTTGTTGTTTCGAACATCCGGCTAGGCATCTGATGAACAACACATCTTCTGCACTGACTACGCGTGACCTAGTGGGAAAATGGTGATTGTGGAGGACTTGACTTTCCAGTCCAACTGAATAAAGAAACCAAGTCAGGCCTGAAATTAGAAATAACAATAATAATAATAATAATAATAATAATAATAATAATAATAATAATAATAATATAGACATATGCATGGGCTTATGATGGCGGATATAGACATATGCATGGGCTTATGATGGCGGATATAGACATATGCATAGGCCCATGAAGGCGGATATAGACATATGCATGGGCCTATGATGACAGATATAGACATATGCTTGGGCCTATGATGGAGGATGTAGACATATGCATGGGCCTATGAACCCGGATATAGACATATGCATGGGCATATAAAGGTGGATATAGACATATGCTTGGGCCTATGGTGACAGATATAGACATATGCTTGGGCCTATGATGACAGATATAGACATATGCTTGGGCCTATGATGACAGATATAGACATATGCTTGGGCCTATGATGGCGGATGTAAATATATGCATGGGCCCATGAAGGCGGATATAGACATATGCATGGGCCTATGATGACTGATACATACATTTCCATCGGCCTATAATGGAAGATATAGACATGTGCATGGACCTATGGGGGCGGATATAAGCATATGCATGGGCCTATGATGAATGATACATACATTTCCATTGGCCTTTAATGGTAGTTATAGACATGTGCATGGGCCTATGGGGCGGATATAGACATATGCATAGGCCAACGATGGCAGATATAGGCATATGCAAAGGCTTATAATGGCAGATATAGACATTTGCATAGGCTTATAATGACAGATATAGACATGCATGGGCCTAGGAAGGCAGAAATGGACATATGCATGGACCTATGATGGCGGATGTAGACATTGCATGGGCCTGTGATGGCAGATATAGACATATGCATGGGCCTAGGATGGCAGAAATAGACATATGCATGGACCTAGGATGGCGGATGTAGACATTGCATGGGCCTGTGATGACAGACATAGACATATGCTTGGGCCTATGATGGAGGATGTAGACATATTCATGGGCCTATGAACCCGGATATAGACATATGCATGGGCATATAAAGGTGGATATAGACATATGCTTGGGCCTATGGTGACAGATATAGACATATGCTTGGGCCTATGATGACAGATATAGACATATGCTTGGGCCTATGATGACAGATATAGACATATGCTTGAGCCTATGATGGCGGATGTAAATATAGGCATGGGCCTATGAAGGCGGATATAGACATATGCATGGGCCTATGATGACTGATACATACATTTCCATCGGCCTATAATGGAAGATATAGACATGTGCATGGACCTATGGGGGCGGATATAGACATATGCATGGGCCTATGATGAATGATACATACATTTCCATTGGCCTTTAATGGTAGTTATAGACATGTGCATGGGCCTATGGGGCGGATATAGACATATGCATAGGCCAACGATGGCAGATATAGACATATGCAAAGGCTTATAATGGCGGATATAGACATTTGCATAGGCTTATAATGACAGATATAGACATGCATGGGCCTAGGAAGGCAGAAATAGACATATGCATGGACCTATGATGGCGGATGTAGACATTGCATGGGCCTGTGATGGCAGATATAGACATATGCATGGGCCTAGGATGGCAGAAATAGACATATGCATGGACCTAGGATGGCGGATGTAGACATTGCATGGGCCTGTGATGGCGGATATAGACATATATATGGGCATGGGATGGCAGATATAGACATATGCATGGGCCTAGGATGGAGAAATAGACATATACACGGACCTATGATGGCGGATATAGACATATGCATGGTCTTATGATGGCGGATATAGACATATGCATGGTCTTATGATGGCGGATATAGACACATATGCATGGTTTTATGATGGCGGATATATACTTTTGCATGGACCTATGACGGCGGATGTAGACATTGCATTGGCCCTTGATGGCAGAAATAGACATATACATGGACCTATGATGGCAGAAATAGACATGCATGGACCTATGATGGCAGAAATAGACATATGCATAGGCCTATGATGGCAGAAAAAGACATATGCATGGTCTTATGATGGCGGATATAGACATATGCATGGTCTTATGATGGCGGATATAGACATATGCATGGTCTTATGATGGCGGATATAGACATATGCATGGGCCAACGATGGCAGATATTGACTTATGCATGGGCTTATGATGGCGGATATAGACATATGCATGGGCCAACGATGGCAGATATAGACATATGCATGGTCTTATGATGGCGGATATAGACATATGCATGGTCTTATGATGGCGGATATAGACATATGCATGGGCTTATTATGAGACTTAGTTAGTCCCATTGATATTATATCCCTCCTTACAGGCGAAGGGGATTTGCATGATTAATACTTTAATGAAAGTAGTAATGTGAAAATGTAATCATTACTTTACATATCCAATTCAACAGTCTAGATCAAGTTCTTCATTCAGAATCGATTCATTTCAATACCAGGTGTGTAATATAGACGGGCGTTGTTGGAGCTGAGTATGGTACTAACGGGCAGTATGCTAAAACATCTTTACTACAACAATATATTACGATGAACTCGTGCATTTTATTTCTTGGTACGATACGTGTTATCTATGTTATCCGTCTGTACACATAATGTATTTTAAAAGTGTCAATGGCTGATGAGGAAATCCGCCACCTGTCTACAAAAGGAAGATAAAGACGACAAAGCCTTCGAGATGTATTCTAATGTCGTTGCAGGACTGTACCTTGGTAATGTTATTGCAATATAAAAAGAAAACAAAAAATAACAACAACAAAAACTAACTACATCATGAACGATTATCGTTCATACATTGGCATTGCGTTATATTGTGTATAAAAACGATAAAAAAGATTTCCCTCGTCTAGTCAGATGACGAACGAATGAATTTGTTCTGTTAAGGGCATAGAATATTTCAAGATTAAACGTGTTTGTGTGTTTGTTTTATGTTAAGTGTGTGTGTAAGCGAGCGTGTGCGTGTGTGTGCGTGGATGTGTGCGGGTGCATGTGTGTATGCTTGTGTGTACAATGTTATGAAAAGGTAGAATTTAGTCTATACATGCGTTAGGTAGACTGGGATTGGAGCAAAGTGTCGGGTAAACGCAAAGAAGTTAACATTCAAAGGTGCTATTCCATTCAGGTTGTATGTCATGATTTGTTTGTGAATTGTGTATTCTGTAGTATGTCGGTAAGACTTGCATGCTATCTGGTAATTTTTTTATTTTATTTTGTTGTAACTCTTTACGTATTGCAATTGATGATGTATTAATACGTAAATAATCATACATGAACACAGAGTGCTGAAAATATTCAGAACAATCTGTTTTCTTTTGCCGTCAAGAGACAGGAGTCACTTAACATGTGTGAACGCCCAAAAATAATATTTCAAGTCATAACAAAATCTCTGCACTTTACAACAATAAATACTACTAGAGTTATGACTACTAAAATTCTGAAGTTTACATGTTTAAAAAACTCCAGCCAAAGTAGTTATTTTTATAATTAAATTATGGATGGTCACGTGGTCTGAATTAAGATTATACTTTGCGGCCAAAAACAAGATGAAACACTCGTAAAATCAGAAGGACACCGAATACCAATTCCAATTGCTATATTATTAGCGCATTTTTTTTCCCAGGAAGATTATATTTCAAGTTACATCTTCTAAATCTGAAAGTTACATCTAGACAAAAGAACTATTTATAAAATAGCTGAATGTACCTCGTCGGTGATCATGTGGAAAACGGACAAATGCGAGAGTATACGGAAACTCGCGATAATTTAAGTGAAGAATACTACGACGTTTGACGGGACCCTTGTCTAACGGAAGTACGGGGTTCAAGACCAACGCTTTGGGAACTATTTGTTATGCAAAGTGTACATTATTTGGCCATTGAGGTACTTAGGTCACCCTTGACCTGTCGTGTTCAGTCACGATAGAGTTATACTGCGTGCTTTATTTTGGAAGAGCAGCAAGTCACCCAAACGGACTTATACCGAGTGGACATAGGTCATTGTTTAAAGAATCGTAAGGCAAGAAACAAACAGAAGAACTCATTGTTAGAAATGTATGCATATTAATTAGCTGATCAGAAAAAAACCGACAAAAACAGCACCCCAACTGGTCGTTATTTCGTTAGTTAAGTTATTTATATGTAAAAAGATGTATGTGACTGTGTTTCTCAACGTGTAGTAGTTTGACTGATACTGATTGGAAAGGTGGATGTATTTTAAGTCTATAATTTTGTATTTTATGTCAATAATTTGTTTACTTTGCTGATTTAGTTGTTGTTGCTGCTTCTGTCGCTGTCATCAACGACGAAAGACGATGTGAGCGATGATTGATAATGGTGAAGCTGAGTATTATTATAATGAAACAGATTACGGCTTTGTCGAAGTAGGTAACGATAATGATGATGGTGACGACGACGACGATGATGATGATGTCCCTTCTCAGATAAACTAAGGACGAGTCATGCATAAACATTGTACATCAGCTGTAAATGGTTGTGCCGGGCAAAACTAATTGTACCTTAAGTTCAGTCTAAACACCTATTCTAGGGTACACTATTGATGCGAAGGGTAACAATAGGCATGTGGTTGTTTAAATTGGTACAGGACAAGGTCTGGTGAGTTATAATGGGATGGTTGTTTTAAAAAAAACGATATAATTGATGCTGTGTGTATTAGGCAGAGTAACTATTTCATATGTAATTTTGCTTTAACTAAGATGTGGGTAGGGGCTTGAATTAATACAAAAGCTTGGGAGCCATTATTTGCATCAGTGTTCCAGGTATTTTCGTAGGTTGAATGTTTACAAAGCCGTTAACATCACACACTCACCAGGACATTATGTTTAAGCGAATGGTATAGACATTATTTCCACATTGAACTCGCTAAATGTAGTGTCCGGCAAGTTACCTGTATCTAATCCATATAACTTCTTTTCCTTGCTCTAGTGAATGTGTGTACTATTCCTGTATAAACGTATACCTTAGTTTAAGTAAAGGCTGTTGATAACATATTCTTAATTGTTTGAAAAACAAATTGTAAAATGTATACCTTAATATGTACATTATATCAAAATCTATAAATAAGCACGATGGGAATTTCTGCTAAAATAGATAGCGACGTCAGGACTGATAACAAAGATGTTCATGTAAAATGATCTTAAAATTAAATGGTCACGTAGTTTTCTTAGTAAAGAAAATATCTGTGCAGCGTGGATCAGATAGGAAAAAACATTTTGTTATGACAAGTGGGGTGTTATGCTTTACTAGTCACATGGATGTATGGTACGAGTAAACAACACTTCGATCTTTTCTGGCAACAACAGTTTTATTTAGTTGCATGAGAGTGGAAAAACGGTCCAAACTTTCAGATATCACCTCTACTACTTTAATGCACTATTTCCCCTACCAACATGCACAATTCCCCCAACCAACATACACTATTTCCCCTACCAACATACACTATTTCCCCTACCAACATGCACAATTCCCCCAACCAACATACACTATTTCCCCTACCAACATACACTATTTCCCCTACCAACATGCACAATTTCCCCAACCAACATACACTATTTCCCCTACCAACATGCACAATTTCCCCAACCAACATACACTATTTCCCCTACCAACATGCACAATTTCCCCAACCAACATACACTATTTCCCCTATCAACATACACTATTTCCCCTACCAACATACATTATTTCCCCTATCAACATACATTATTTCCCCTATCAACATACACTATTTCCCCAACCAACATACACTATTTCCCCTATCAACATACATTATTTCCCCTATCAACATACGCAATTTCCCCTACTAACATACACTATTTCCCCTACCAACATACACTATTTCCCCTATCAACATACACTATTTCCCCTACCAAAATACATTATTTCCCCAACAACGTTGTGTTGTAAAAATGACGATTACATCTAGTCAAAAGAGTTGGTCGGAAAGATGTAAGTTTGTACAAGTAGTTGCTTGATTAGGCATTTTATTCAATAAATCACCGTTAATTGGTCGACTATACTATAACGGCAAACATCGAAGCTGGCGATTTACCGATTACATTATGAAAGTGAACCTAGTGAAGTCTTCAAGAGACTTTGTCTCTTTGGACTGTGCATCTGACTACATTATTTCTCGGTGAAACACTGCTGCACGGATGCGGTGTACCAGTGTTGTTGTTTTTATAGGTGTCTTGGCTGTTCTCTGATACTTAAATATACAAGTATGTTACTTTGTTGCTATTTAAAAAAGTTAGATAAAGTTCCCAAGAGTTTCTAAATAAAAGGTTTTGTGTTTGATGTATCAAAATTATATATAAAAAATGTATCTACACAAGCGTATGCTGAAAAATTGCTTTCGCAGAACAGAACAAAACAAAGATACCCCACCACACTAAAGAATGCGAACACACATGCTACTAAAAAGGATGATTCAAGTACACGAACAGGTAAATATTAACGTACCAGCAACAAAGAAACTGTTGATGAACTATTTAGACAAGTGAACATGTGAAGACGAGCACTTAATTAACACCATAACTATAACTATAGTGAGTTCGCCATACGTCACAGGACTAGCTTATAGCCGTGCAATGGTTATAACATTCTATAAGTTTTCATAATACTGACTACATCAAACTAATGAAATTATCTCATTACTATTGATATATATGTACTACTTCCTAGGAGGAATGGTGTGAAGCTTTCAGTGAGTTAACTCTTTGCCTGCTCAGCACAAACAAATCAGTCTTTGGCATATAGTGTAGATCCAGATCAGCCTTTCTCGGCCGAGAGCTGTATGATCAGAACCGACACCATTTGCTCCTTAGTCTGTTCTGTGTGCAAGTCAGATTTATACCTGATTATGAAAACAGTTTATAATTTTCGATGTATAGAACGAATTGGCTGATTTATATAAGGAATGATGAACATGATGATGATGATGATGATGATGATGATGATGATGATGATGATGATGATGTAGTTGTTGTTGATGATGATGATGATGATGATGATGATGATGATGATGATGATGATGATGATGAGGACGATGCTTATGATGATGAGGACGATGAGGAAGAGGACGATGATGAGGAGGAGGAGGGTGATGAGTGGATTACCAGGATGATGGTAAAACATGACCTCAAAAGAAGATCACGTGGGTTTCCAAGTTTAAAATTAGCTAACTATGCAGTATGGCCCAGATCAGAAATACATGTTTGTAATAACCAATCCGGTGTTATTCTTTAATTTTCACATAGATACAGGATATCAATAAACAGCAAAACTCTCTGGATTCAGAATCGAAGATCTTCCTGTAAAGAGAAAAATCCAGTGGAAATGGAATTGCGTTCTGTCAAGTAATAAGTGCGTAGCTTTCGAGAGAGTCATCGACGGCTAGAGCCTTCGCATATTCTTACGAATTTAGAAAATGGCAAAAACAAGCAGGAATTGCCACTGGGTAAAGATGAATATCTGCGACGACTATGTGTATGCAATTCTGTTATTTTTTAAGCAGCTCTTCTTGTGGATGAGCATTTCTGCTTGAAAAGTTTGAGATGTTGGTTATTTCTGAGTACATTTATGTGTACGGGCACTTGTATGCGTCTATGTGTGTGGTTTCGGTGTGTTTGCGTGCGCATGCTTTCCTGCGCTTGCGAGTGTTTGAAACCCCAAGCCATACGATTGTCTTGTTCAACCATATACCACAGACCATATAAAACAGAACATGAGATTTTCAGAAGATATTTTAGGAATATTTCTGTCATTTAAACCCCAAGTAATCATGCTTCCAGTTAAGGGCCTACTTGTTTTATTTTGCCAAACTACATCATAGTTTCGATAACTAACAACGTGTGTAGACGAAAGTGGAGCTGGTGGCCTATTACCAAAGACCATGCACATCTGACCACATCCGTAGTAGGAACATGCTAACAACACTAGAATCGTGCCCCCACTACTTCGTAATAGCAACTTGTTCACAATTTTGCGTAGACACATGGCACAAAGAACAACACGATCCGCAATTTTGTATGTTTTAAAATTATTGAGCTACTTTCAAGCCAATCAGAATCTAGTTAATGACTAACGTTTACAGTTGACGTGTATTAACGCATGTCAGTTTGGAGAAATAGGCTGCTGAGCTCACTACAGCTAGTAAGCAGTTAAAAAGCGTCAAGATGCTTTTGATTCTCCCAACCTTACGACAGCACAGTAAATCATGATGACGATGAAGATGTTGATGATGATCATCATCATCATCATGATATGGATGTTTTCAGTTGTTAAACACTTATTCTGTAATCTTCATGTAAATGGAGGAAATAAAGAGGCAAAGATAAAATTTGTATGTCATGCGTTAATGTGTTGTCATTCTATTATATGAAAATGTATTGCCATACTGTTGCATGCGAATTTGTTGCAATATGTGTGAATGTCATTCCAAAATGTATTGTCTAAAGGTTCGAAGCATCAGAAGCATTAACATTTTCATTTATGGAACGTTAGTAACCATTCATTGCTGGTACAAGTTGGAATCGATCCGGCTGGAATGGGTCCCCACGACATGACTTACGTTGAGAATTATAGGATAAGTCCAATCAGATTCTCTATTCTTATTTATCACCCGCAGTCTCATATATCAGACGTAGCCATTGTCAGTCAGAGCAATTTCTTATTAGCTGGCGATGAGTTAAGCCTGTGTGGTTCTGCTCGTTAAATGAATATCTCATAATCCCGCCCCCAAATTATATTAACACTACACTGAACTTAGTATTTAATCCCCTATGGGGTTGTTAAGTACACCAGCCCGAAAATAGTTGAACAAATAATCCAAATAATGACCTCACTCTTCGCCCAAGCACAGCTGTCCTGTCTTTATTTCATTCTTCATTTTTTAAAACAGTGTATAGGCGCCGATTGTGCGGTTAAAATCACCCATTTATAATAAATATTCTGTCCCACATCGCGTTGGTTCTCGTGGGCCCCGCAGATAGCTTTAAAGTAGCAAAACCCTTCAGCTAACCTACCGTGCACGTATTGTTCTACCCGGACGTTGCACTAAAATTAGTTTAAAGTCGACAATATGATCACAGTGTTGTCGGTGCGATATATCTTAAAACAAAAACTAAAAGGTATATTTCAAAGTGTATGCTTATGAGAGAAATCCGTGCTATCTAGTTTTACGACGAGTTATACGGACGTATCTTTGATCGCTATTTCTGAAAACTATAACATCTTAATTGCTTACAGACATATAAAACATCAACCCTTGAAATGAATCCTCACTGACGCTTATAGACATATAAAACATCAACCCTTGAAATGAATCCTTACTGACATGCAACACAGCTATTGAATCAATTTTATAGTAAACCCAACTATTATTGCGACAAGCGGTTATACCGACCAACCGTTATTGCAACCATCTGAAAATGCAACAAGCGGTTATTAAGACCAACTCATAATGCGACCAAGTGTTATTAAACTAAACTGTTATTGAGAACAACTGTTTTTGAGTCCAACTGTTATTAAGACAAACTTATATTGAGACCAACTGTGTGTTTTCTTTTAATTAACTGTTATTGAAATCAACTGTTGTTGAAATCAACTACTATTTAGACCAACTGTTCTGGACATCAAACGTTACTGAGACCATCCGTTAGTGACATAAATTGGTACTGCGACCGACTGCTACTGAGACCATCCGTTATTGACATAAATTGTTACTGCGACCGACTGTTACTGAGACCATCCGTTATTGACATAAATTGTTACTGCGACCGACTGTTACTGAGACCATCCGTTATTGACATAAATTGTTACTGCGGCCGACTGTTACTGAGACCATCCGTTATTGACATAAATTGTTACTGCGGCCGACTGTTACTGAGACCATCCGTTATTGACATAAATTATTACTGCGACCGACTGTTACTGAGACCATCCGTTATTGACATAAATTGTTACTGCGGCCGACTGTTACTGAGACCATCCGTTAGTGACATAAATTGTTACTGCGACCGACTGTTACTGAGACCATCCGTTATTGACATAAATTGTTACTGCGACCGACTGTTACTGAGACCATCCGTTATTGGCATAAATTGTTACTGCGACCGACTGATACTGAGACCATCCGTTATTGACATAAATTGTTACTGCGGCCGACTGTTACTGAGACCATCCGTTAGTGACATAAATTGTTACTGCGACCGACTGTTACTGAGACCATCCGTTATTGACATAAATTGTTACTGCGACCGACTGTTACTGAGACCATCCGTTATTGACATAAATTGTTACTGCGGCCGACTGTTACTGAGACCATCCGTTAGTGACATAAATTGTTACTGCGACCGACTGTTACTGAGACCATCCGTTATTGACATAAATTGTTACTGCGGCCGACTGTTACTGAGACCATCCGTTATTGACATAAATTGTTACTGCGGCCGACTGTTACTGAGACCATCCGTTATTGACATAAATTGTTACTGCGACCGACGGTTACTGAGACCATCCGTTATTGACATAAATTGTTACTGCGACCGACTGTTACTGAGACCATCCGTTATTGACATAAATTGTTACTGCGACCGACTGTTACTGAGACCAAAATTAACTGTTGCAGAGACCAAGTTTTATTAAAATTTACTGTTGCTGAGACCAACTGTTATTGAAACTAATTTCATTGAGATCAGGCACCCATTAATAGGTTTGCTTCGCTCTAGGGCATCTCGTTTTAGACCATTTTGAACAGATTTCCTTTAAATTCGATTGTATTGATTAAAAAAACACACAGAAATCCATGCACTTATAAGATAGCCACTTACCTGATAAGGCTATAAAATCTCATAGCTTCAGATGCGTGCAATTGTACACGTAACTAAGAATTTGCTATTGTTTATTTTCGATTGTAACACGATATTAAAACTAAATAATAACACGATGTTGACTTCACGAGAAGACGTTTCTATCCTGATGCAAGCCTCAGGGTTGTCTGACAGTCAACCTGACAGGAAGAGCCCGGAGGTTAACCGATAAACGATGAAATAATTATCATTATGTTTAAAATGACTATGTCAAAAAATAACAGGTTGTTCCGCAAAAAGGTGCAGCAAATTTTCCAAATCATTTCTAACAATATAGGGGAGGGTGTGTGTGGGCGTGGGGGAGGGGGCGGGGGGCTTTAAATACTGAACCGAGTATCATTTCTTATATTTGTCACACCGGTTACGGAAACTTCACTTAATTCATTAAAATTCTCCAACATACTTCCCTTTCACGTCTTTTCCTTATTGATACATTACATATGATAAGACCACTATTTTGTGTTTTTATTAGGTTGGGTTTTGATTCGCTCAATAGTGACGCAATAATAAAGCGCCTATTAAATGTACCTCCGCAAAACTTTGGCAAAGTTGCTTTCAAAAACATTTTTCATCTTAATTTGTGGGTAATTAAACGATTCCAAGTTAATATTAAAGTCAATGTATTTGTCAATACTTTCCGGGACAATAGCAAGATATTGTAATTCCTTTATTGATTTGTTTGTAGGATTTACCGTCCTACAAGGAAAAAAAACTCCAGTCATCTAGAGACGGTGTCCAATAGGAACGGATATATTGCTGCCATCACTCTGTATGACCTGCCCTGCGCTCCTGACATTATTCCACACCCCGTCACAGCGGGTCAAACAGTTGTATTTTTCTTGTCTTTTTTTTCTTTTACTACCATCCAAACTATGTATGTCACGGCCTGGGTTTGAACCGAAGCCTCCCATGTCTGGAGCAGAGGCTCTACCGGGTATAGTTTCCTGAAGTGTTTTATGCAAGTTTTATTAAGGCAAGTGTAATGTTATAGTATTGTTACCAACATACGGAAGTGGATTTAAATAACACCGACACTTAACAGCAACACTGACATACCTTTAAGAAATCGAATCGATGCGTAACATCCACTCCCACCTGTCAACATCTACCTGACGCACATTTAAGTCTCGTGATGAAACAAATCGCACTCTTCTGTTTTATAACGTGTACTCTTCCCATCTAAGAGTGATGTATCGTAGTGAAATAAACATTGAAAATAATTAATTTCATATAGTACCTTGTAGTACATACACGACCTGTAGCTCTATAAAGCGCAAGAGAAAGTAGATATTACAACTTACAAGTCTACATCCCCTGTGATAGCGTTCAGCGTAATGTCCAATTGAAGTCTCCTAAATAAACTACAGGAATGTCTATTCCATTTACTAACACCGTCTCACATATAAGTAGCTGTGTAATGTTTATTTCACACTTGGGCTATCCATTTTTCTCTCACATACAGCGACATACACAACACGCCCCAGTCGATAGAAGTTAGTTTTCATGTCACGTTACGTATGCTATATGCTATGCTATGACTCTATGTAGAGTTTGTGGGTAAGGTAAACCAAGCGTGACATACGGCCAAGTAGTGAACTGGTATGACAAGCGGCTGTTAGTGACTGATGATGCGGAGCAAGCATTAACTTGAGAGAAGAGGACATAATTAGTCAACTTTGCTGCTGTTTTAAACCTGAGCACACACACACACAACACGAACTGTTTATTGGTTATAAGCAATAACACTGGTTTTGACCGTTAACAAAACAGAAGACGATTCAAGAATAAGAATGTGTGAAAAAAGAAAACAAACATATTGTGAAAAGAATAAAGAATAAGCTGTGGCAAATACATTGCACATACTTAATTGTGTAATAAAAACCCGTTGATATATTTTGCATGTTTGTTTTTTTTTTTAATTTTGCATTAAACACGAAACGTTGTAAACCCATAATGAATTGATATCACCACCGATCACTAGTTTGTATGTTAACAATTTCTCGCTAAGAATATATTGTCCATGGTCTAAATAATATATGCTTTTGACTGGTCCCGTCATGTGACAGAATCTTGAATGACCCACCAAACCCAGCTTTAATTTAGAACCCATAATGTGTAACATCAAACCTAAACAAAATTTCGCTAATGCATTATCTTAGCCTTCGAAGCACACATTTTTAACGTACAAAGCTGAGGCACCCATGGCGTTGTGGTAGAGTCGCCGATTTGTAACTCCTCTGACTGCTTAGCCTCTCACCGCGTGGGTTCTAGTCCCTTTCGGGGCAAAGGACTTAATGTGAGGTCTTCCAGCTGACTTGCGGTGCCCCGGTGGTTCTACCTGAACATGTATCTGGGGTCTTCCTCCACCAAAAAGCTGGACGTTGCTATAATGATCATAAATGATCGCTGCAATGTATTTAAAAAACAAACAAACAACAAAACGAACAAATCTGACAAGGCCGATGCTATGTCAGATCCAGATTAAACGGGGGAGGGCAGAGGGGGCGTTGCCCCCCCCCCCCCCCCCCCAGTTGGCCTGATAACACACATTGTTTAGGGATAATCACGTGTGACTCAGGCCCCCAGACTCATATACTTAGCCGTCCAAAGAATATTAAGGCCGCTGGGCCCCCTGCTGCCAGCCAGACCCCTGAGGCCGCCTGGCTCGTGTACAACATCCGTTATGTGTATGGCATTCTCTGTCAACTGCCCCACTAACGAGCTTTATCGGCACTCCTCTATGTCACTCCTCAGCGGTGACATAGACGTTATTCGCCGAGGTGCTTTGGTTGTTTGTCGCCTTGCACCCTAATCAAGGTACGCAGTAGATTTACAGTGTACTTTAAGTTAACTTTTTGAGGACATTACAAGATAGTTAAAAGATGGAATCACAATTTTGTTGTTTTGCAATAAGTATATTTTTTAGTGAATTACGAAAACATATTGAGGTCAAAGCTTTGAGATTAATCCTGACATAAAATAGAGCAAAAATGCAATTTTAAGTTATATTCTAGTAAAATAAAAACCAAACAGTGGCAATAGTTCTAGTATTTGTTGGACAAAATCACTCCCGGACAAACATCCCTTCTGTTCATTTTAGCATAGGCGTACAAAATCTAAAAATATACAAAGTACGACAAAATCACTCCCATAAATTATTAAAGCAAAATATATCTTGATGTTGGAATTTTATCAGAAAAAAAAATCCGGTGTTATTATCAGTGTATTTAAGAGACTTTACTGGGCGAACCAAATAATCATTATTGCAAAATGTGGAAAATTTACAGGAGGGGATTTCTCTGCATTGGAAAATTACTTACGAGAGCGTGTTTGTCCGCCTTTGCCACTTTGAACAGAATAAATTTTGTTATCGACGGATGTTGTCTTTACTCCGATTTTATCAATAACCCAAGAATAAAGAATTAAGTATCAAGTTGCAAAAAAGAGAAAAGGGAAGATCTATTGTTAAGTTGATTATCATTTTATAATTAAGTGATCTGCAGCTGTAGAAAACACCATGTTTAGCAATAGTACATAACATTTTGCGGCACGAAAATGCTGCTGTTTCAAACATTTCAACACACCTATAATATGCTTTGGCAATTGTAGTAATGATTTCTTTCAAAAATCTAAATGAACTGTGTACTAGAAAACGACGGTAGATGTGTTCACAATCTGTTATATTTTGGTCCAAGTTTTAATAATCGCCTTTCCTGGTTAATGTGCCGAAACCCCAATGTATAGTTAGACAACAGATCTAAATTTGAAAAGGCTTAGTTATATTTACTGATAGTTGTATTTCGTCGGGTCCTACATGTAATAAAGACTTCGCGGCAAATAAGTACTGTTTTGTTTCTCGCACCATTTATTGAAGGCTCCACTGGAATTTTGGTATTTTCTTTATAAGACCAGTTTTAGTTGGACCTTAAAAATAAAAAGAACGAAATTATGCGCAACACGTTCTCGAACGCAGTTCTAACAGAAATCTAAATTCAGGCAATATTAATGTGTATTTCTTAAGCATAATATTCAGCGATATTGCAATGGTTGTTTGCTGAAAAACTGCGCTGAAGAGAGCAAGGTTGTTTTTATTATTATTTTCTTTCCCAATACACGTTGATTCCAGCTAATCGAATAACAGTTATATGCACATTCCCTTTTATTGAACAAAATATTCGAACACCAAACCTTTTCTTCTTAATCTTTGTTAAAAATTAATGGCTATTTGCATATGCTGTCAGCACGATTTCGGTTATAAGCATAATCCATCGCTGCTCAGCTGACTGCTGAAGCTCGCTAATTAGTTTATCTCAACTTCATGATCAGCAGCCTGTTCGGCTTACTCTATTACAGTCTACTACCATACCAATGTCACGCTTTCTCTCGAAACTTCTAGACGAATTTCAAGGGTTTTCGCGAAGGTTAACAAGTGTCAATGGTGAATGACGTCATGTGAAACCAGATCGATAACTCTTTTAGAGTAAACAGAACATAAGTCTCCTTTGGCAAAATAGTGCAGCACTAAGACATTTTTTTGTTTAACGTAAGTAAATAATGTTAATGAAATAAAAAAAAAGACCAAAACAAACATTAACATCATAGTAAATGGTTATTTCAATTCCGATGCATTAAAAATGTACATCTGAAAAAAAGGACTTTGCAATACACGTATAAAAAGGTATGGTTTTGTTTTGTTTTGTTGTTTTCTTTTGCTGTCAAAAACAAAATGGCGGTCCTTAAGAAAAAGAATCGACCATAGAGATATGAATCGACTTTTAACTGGAAGTGAATGTAAATAATTACTAGCTAAATAATTATCTTATAATGAAAACTATAGGTATCTGACTGGCGTTTTCGAATGAAACAGAGTAGCTGAGAGTTAACAATAATAAATAAAATTTTAAACTGAAAACAATATACGCTCAAAGAAATAGTACTTCTATAATGATTTTCGGTTTATCACATATTCCGGTTATTTGCATAAATGTATCTGGGAAGTTATGTATGCAGATAAGCGGATTCACATGTATATGCAAACGACGATCGAATAGGAAAACGGAGCTACAAATATAATTAAGTTGCATTTTATGGTTCAACTGGAAGGGAATTATGTGTTTGCCTGTTTCGGCATATTTTTGAAGAATGCGAACCAGTTTTCAACAACAATGTTATGCTGCTCAAGGTTTATGGGATTAGGGATTAGCCGGCATTTTTGCCGATACTGCGCAGCGACATTTCTATCATTATAGCACAGGGGCACTTATGAGGTGCCCAGGGACTGAACCCGGCCGGTCCATTATACTGACACCGACGAGTCAGGCGTAATGCTGTCCCCTTAGCCCCGAGCGTTAGGAGGGAAGTCACTACTACCAACTTTAAAGTCTTTGGTTTGACCCGGCCGGGGTTCGAACCCACGACCTCCCGATCCGCAAGCCCACGCTCTACCACCTGAGCTATTGCGGCCGGTCAAGGTTTATATCTTCAGACTTTTTTTCAGACCTCCAGTGTCAGTTTAATATATAAATAAAGTCTGGGAGCCTCTCATGTGCGGGGGTTGAGTTCAAGTGTGGGAGCCATTGATGTGTGGTGTTGAGAGTAAGTCAGGTGGCCATTTATATGTGGGTATGAGTTTGACTTTGGGGGTCTCTCATGTGTGGGGTTCAATTCAAGTCTGGGAGCCTCACATGTGTGGGGTTGAGACTAAGTCTTGAAGACACTTATATGTGAGATTAAGTTCAAGTTTGGGAGTGTCTTAGTGTGGGGTTAAGTTCAAGTGTGGGAGCCACTCATGTGTGGGATTGATAATAAGTTTGGGAACCTCTCATGTGTAAGATTTACTTCATGTCTGGGACCTGCTCCTGTGTGAGTTTGAAATAAAATATGGGAGCCTCTCATGTATGATTTTAAATTTAAGACTGCGTGCCTCTCATAAGTCGGTTTTAGTTCAGATCTGGTTGCCTTTAATGTGTGTGCATGAATTCAGATCTTGGAGCTTCACATGAGGGGCTTGAGTTCAAGTCAGGGTGCCTCTCACATGTGGGTTTGAGTTATAGTCTAGGATGTGTGTGGGTTTGACTCAAATTATGTAGCTTTTCACATACTGGTTTGTGTATGAGAGTATGTATGTGTGGGTTTGAAATCAAGTCTGGGAGCATATCATGTGTGGGTTTGAGTTCAAGTCTGGGTGTATCTCATCTGTAGGTTTGTGTTCAAGTCTGGGTGTATCTCATCTGTAGGTTTGTGTTCAAGTCTGGGTGTATCTCATCTGTAGGTTTGTGTTCAAGTCTGGGTGTATCTCGTCTGTAGGTTTGAGTTCAAGTCTGGGTGTATCTCATCTGTAGGTTTGTGTTCAAGTCTGGGAGCCTCTCATGTGTGGGTTTGAGTTCAAGTCTGGGTGTATCTCATCTGTAGGTTTGTGTTCAAGTCTGGGTGTATCTCATCTGTAGGTTTGTGTTCAAGTCTGGGAGCCTCTCATGTGTGGATTTGAGTTATCATCTGGGAGTCTCTAATTTAGTTTAAACATATTTTATTCAATATCAGTAGATGTAATACAATGCAAACGATATAAAATTAGGATATAATCTTATCGCTTGAAGGTTTGTCTTCAAGTCAATGGTGGGGGCTCTTTTGGTAGATTTGAGAAATAATATCTCTAGTAATAACAATATGGTAAAATATTGAGATTATGCATCTTCAATATTAAGTTCTATCTATGTTGTATTATTATGCTAGCCGGGGATTTGGGCAAAGGTCTATGCATACAAAGATAGCTATTAACATAAGAGCATTGAGGCAAAGCATCAAAGGTCATCGTCGAGGTCATGTTCAATAAAGGAACATTTTACATTTTGCCTACCAACACACTGGCCAAGACACAGCAAAACCTTCTTGTATTAAAAGCTATACAATACCATCAAATTTCATGTCTTAAGATTTTATGCAGTAACGAACTGTCTTTGAACGCATGGGAAAAGGTCCAAACACAAACATCGAATAGAACATTTCACCTGTACACAGTACATCACCATAATAAATGCAATTTAAAATCAAACATACACATATGGAACATTAACAATTTTAAGTGACAGGTAACGATGTAGAAACATTTTATACTACAACAATCTAATCTAATTCTGAGATTCACCAAAGTTGAATAACTGCAATTCAATGCATGAATGCGCCGCACTTCGCTCATCCATGGTGACAATCTTATCTCATGATGTCTTGCAGCAAACACATGACACTCTGAGAGCATCAGATTCTGCTGAAAGCCTCTGAGTTAATTTACCTCATATGAACCCCAATGATCCAACAGATCATCTTCATATTGTACTAACATAAAAATTAACATTTTTGATCTTATTATGTAATGGTACTTACTGTTTAGAGGCCCACATGGAAGATTAAATTTATCAACTTTGAATCTTTATGTGATGAGCCTTTGTTTCAGGTATCAATCAGGGACTTTTTTTCCCAATAATATTATCTGAATAATGTTTGCTATGTCATATATATTTATGTGTTAATATATAATAACACCTTCACATGTCAACCTTACCCCCATCCCACGTCCACCCACTCCTCTCCCCATCAAAAAAGACATGCAGCAGATTACTGGTACATATGTTATTCACTTGCTTTTATATTTAATTCAGTGTTATCCCTAGTACATATAATTTTGCCAAATTATCACTGAAAACATCAAACTACTAAAGACAAGAATTCACAGACTAACATTTTTCATTAATATGGGTATAACAAAACATAACAAATTATGCCTCACAGACTTGGCCATCATACTCTGCATGCATCACTACATTTGTTGCTGTTATTGCTGAAGCTGTTTCTCTTGCTGAGAACAGATGATAATCCATTATCATTTCACTCTTCCTTTCTTAACTTGACAGGGTAAAGATCTTGTTACTACACTGCCATGATTTTAACATGTTTTCCAATCTGTCAACAAGTGCAGCATCATGTGAAAAATACCCATACACTATTCTATTATCACTGTCCCGCTTAACAATCACAGTGATCCTTGGAGACTGCTGTTTAAGATAACAAAACTGGTACTTTCTTGTGTCAGTAAGAATGAACACTTTAAAAAAAGAAAAAATTGTACATAAAATCTCTGGTGGTGTTACCATGGCAGCCAACCAAAACATCTGGATGTCATCTGGTGTCAGGGTGATGGCATTTCTTTGGTACTTATGGATGTCTTCACTGCTGACAGATGTGAGTGAACATTTGATCTAAAAAAAGATAACAAATTGAGATAATTGAATGAATTTTGATTTGAGACAACAGCACAATCTTTTAAAAGCCAGCATACTACTTTAAAGTCACAGAACACTTCAGATATGTATATATGTTTAGACTTACAGCTGCTATAGTTGTGGGGAAAGCCAACCCCAAACTAGAGCTATCACCAAAATGACTAAACACTACCTTGCTTTTTTGAAGCGATTAACAATACCAGCCTAACTCCATGGCCGCTAATATTTTATTATTAATTTCTTTTCAGCTTGACATGACTTTTATCAACAACTTTTACCGACATGAAATGACACTGAAGGTAACATTGTTCAAATGCAAAAATACAATTCCATCAAAGAAAGCATTTTAGTCAACAATTTTGTCAAAATAACCACTTCTATAGGTAATGGAAGACCCGAAACACTTTAAGTGAGCTAGACGACCTCCACACATAATTTTTTTTGTCCAAATTGGGATTTGAACCTTCCAGTGGTGACTCTTAACAGATCTGCCTCTGCCCCTACAATTATAACCTTGACCGTTGCACTATTAATGTGGTTTGAAGCTGTTTTCAAATCCTCTTAAACTTCGTGAAGTTAGACCCATGACAAGCCATTGACCTTCATTAGGATTGTGACCTTTGAGAAGCATTTTGGCTTTTTGTACAACATCATGGTTTGATATGGCCATAAAATCAACCAGCATGCCATAAACAGACATATTTTAAAACCACGACTAAGCACATGTTATTGTCACAAGGCCAGTACATCTTGGAACAAAGCTTATTATTTAGTCTAAGCTTTCTTATTAATGAAAATAGGGATGTTACCGTGACAACAGTTTGGTCCTGGTCATCATTCAGAGTGTCGTTTGCTGAATTCGTCTGGACTTGAACCTCACCATTCTCATCTCTAAAGACTGTCAGTACATTGCGTTTATCTCCAGATGTAACCACAACCTGGTGAGTGTCAGTAAGGATCTGCACCTCCAAGTTCGCCAGCACATTCGCATTTGTTACCTTGGCAACCATAGAGGTAGCCTTCTGAAACAGCTTTCTGTCATCAGCCTTCAGTGGTTCAGTTTGCAGCTGACTTTCGTGTATGGCCAGTGGCGTCATAAGGGGAACGACAAGCTTAAAAATAGAAGCAATCTATTGGCAAATCATTAAGAAATGTTGAAAGTATAGGGTCCTAGCTCAGTCTGTGTAAGTAAAGCAATACAATAATTGATGGGTACTTATAACAAGAATCTTACTGAGACAATTATCAGTCAATTAGTGTTTTGGAGGAAGTTTAAAGGGTAATCTAAAGTGCTACATATACTGTGATACATTGATAAAAAAAATCTGCAAACGTGTCCTAGGCCTAGCAAACCAGCAATGAGACAGAACCTTGAATGCAAAACTAAATACTGTATAAGCAAGGATTGTTGTTCCTGTATGTGGTGTGGCCATAGCTGAGCAACTATAGTTACTGATTTACACTTGTCAAAAGACATAATCACTTGAATGTAAAAAGTCAAAACACAGTCACATGACCTTTATCAATAATTGTTCTTACAGCGGTGCTCAGCTAGTTCAAATGTAGGCAGACACCAGAATAAAATCAAGGATAAAAATGATGATGCACTACATGTAGTTTTAAGGTTATACAAGCTGCACTAGAGGGCCTGAAACATTTACAGTACTAGTAAATTTTAAGAAACATGTGCACTCTTTTTTATGCTGACTGTTGAAACATTTAACAACTACCTTTATTTTGTATGTCAATATTGGATCAGTTCCAACAGTTTTACATTTGTTCCCTGGCACTGAACCTTGGAATGTGTCCTCCTTCATCTGCACATGGTCTGATCTATCCATTGGATTGCTCCAAGCTGTCTACGTAGAAGACAAATACAAACAAAAATAAAATGTGAACATTTGCATGTATACATACTTCGTTAGTTTTAGTGATTGGTATCCATCTTGATGTCTTAGCTCAGGAGGACTGAAAAATTGTGAATCCAAACCACATATACACAACTAACCCATTTAATTTTGGGGCCTTTCTACTCTTTTAATTAAATTTGACCTAATAAAACTATAATAAATATATGCTCATGACATTTTGATAAAAAAAAATAAATGGATGGGGTAATTATTTTTTTAATGTATACAAAAAAAGTGCCTTTGTTTGTTTATCTGATTTACCTTGATGGATAATGAAGTGCTGAGGATACAGTAGAAACTTTGAACTAGAAACTTAGAAACTGGTTTTCTGGTTTCTTGTGATTTTGAATGTAATTTTAACAATACCCAAATATTGATCATAGTTGAACATTCACAAGATGCTTCAAATGGGATTGTCATTTTGGTAAAAGTAAAAAAAAACAACACACACACAAAAAACAGAAATTCAACGAAAGGAAAACAAAAAACAATTAACATTTAAATATAAACTAGTTTAGGGAGTGCTAGCTCTAAGTTGTTAACTGATAACATGTACTATTAAGTGTGGCAATTAATGTCATTTTAACAGATTAAGTGTGGCAATTAATGTCATTTTAACAGATTTCAAAGTATATTTTTCAAAGCAAATAGTCAAGTCAAAGTGAAACTGATCTGTAAAAACTATAGCTTAGTTCTGAGCGTCAATGTGAACATATATTCAACTGATTGACAGATATGCAAAAAAAGAAAATCAACAACAACAACAACAACAAACGTTCAGCATGGCTGACTTTCAACTGACTGCTAAAATCCGAAATGAAGGCATAGTTTATTGCTATTGTGTTCGAGTCTTATATTGCTTGTTACTGAGGCATCGAGATGCATAGTGTAGCAGTTTCACTGGTCAGTACGGGATTCAGAATCTCTATTACTCAGTTAGTAAAGGCTCGTATTTGAAAGGTCTCGGATTCGAATCCTGGCGAAGGCTCTTTTTCGGCTTCTGTTGCATTGTATAAATAATTTATAAAGTGAACGTGTTTTAATCTATCTCACAAGTTTGGAATAAATAATATAAACAAGCAATGAACATTATTGGCTCTTATTTTTCAAATAAGAAAAATATTAAGTCTCACGTTTCCCAAAGAGACAATGTTTGCAAACGAAAGTGAAAGTAGTATTAGTTTTAGAATTTTAACTACTTCAACTTCAACTTTGTACTGCCAAAAGTCAATACTGACTACATAAGGCAGGCGCAAGTCCTGAACATTGACAATTTAAGACTAATAATTTAAAATATCAATTAAAAAGCATAAAACTATTCAAAATTACAGATATCTCAACAAAATATAAATACAAAACACACACATTTAACGATAAACAAAAATGCTTTATTACCTCTTATTTATTTGGCACACTTATCAAATACAATTCTTGAAAACGTAAATAGTTCGCCACAAGGGTGGGTCGAATTTCCTGTTTGATCGAGTGTTTATGTAGGGGAGATACCTCTGAAATAACCACAATAAGGACGAAGACTGGACGGGTAAGCTAAGCACGAGCTACGTAGTAATCTCCCTTTCATGCATTAAAACTGACACGTTTGTTTAAATATAAAAGTTTGTAATTTCCCACATTTTAATAAAGCGGGGGAAAAAAATATTATCTTTCCACACATTTTAACCGTACCCGGCCCAAGAAGTATGTGCTGCACGACGCCCCCAGGAACAACCCAGTCACCGGGATTGTAATTTAGTGAAGAGCTCTATTTTTATTTGTTCAAAGAGTGCCCAAACTGAACAACTAACCTACACTCGTCTCCTTTTTATTGTTTAGTACAAAGATAAAAGCAGCTACAAACATTTTGCTATATATAATGGACGCTTTGTTTACTACCAAACAACACTTTAAGTATCAATTCATTTCCTTTACTTTAGGTGGCTTACAGAAACTTTATTGTATAGTATCTTTATATATCGATTAAGCTTAGGTTGGCGCAGTTGGGTCAGCCGTGACTTATACAAGACAGAGTATTTTTTTGTGTGTAAGTAGTCATGTCTTAATAGCTATTCTAAATAATCAACAATGCTAGCATATAACAAACAAAAATATTGTTTTTGCTGTTTCTGCCGCTGCTGCTATTGTTGTTGCTGCTGCTGTTGCTGCTGGTGGTGGTAGTGGTGGTAGTGGTGGTGGTGTGGTGGTGGTGGTAATGACGACGACGACGACGACGACGATGATGATGATGATGATGATGATGATGATGATGATGATGATGATGATGATGACGACGATAATGATGATGAATTTCAAGTGCGCTGAAGCGTACGCAAGACGTTAAATGAAAATCAAATCTGTAGCACTTTTAATTGTGTACATATGCCTTAATACATACATGTTAACATTTTACATAGAGCTGGCAGGGCCTACGATGAACGACTTTTCTGTCGTATCAGATTACAAAACCCTTGAGCACTTAGTTTTATTTCATGTTATAAATGATAGTGAGGAGGAGGATGGGAAGGAGAATTTGTGAGATTGAGGAAGATGTGGATGTGGATGATATCTTCATGACTAGGTTATCTAAATAAAAAAAACAATACCGGGACAAATTGTAGCTCGTTGGACCTACAACTTGAAGTGTCAGTTGTAGATATTTATATATATCCTGCATTACCTCCCCTGTTTCGCGTCTTCGCCATTTGTGCTTAACCAGGTCAGCGTAATGTTTGCATAAAAGGCTATTAAACTGTTTAACCACGGACCAAATTGAAATATCATTGCTGTTTTGAGGGATATGAATAAAGAACTTATATGTCGATTGTGTGTAAGTACATTTACCATTCGCGATTTGTCCAGTCGATCGTTATGTTACGTTTGGAATTGTTTGTTTTGTATAAACAAAAAGGTGGGTGGGGTAAATTCTACAGCAAATTAAATATTAAAATAACGATTATTCAAAACTTCAGCATGTTGTACAAGTGTCAGGAATATTAAGCTGAAAAAAGATTATAAGCAAACACAATCAAACACTGCCTGTGAGTGAAAATGGCAGTTGGATTGGATTGCTAATTTAGCAAATTTATTTTTGCTTTAGCGTAATTCATATTTTCGTTTCATTATTTTGAGATCAAATTACAACAAGAAGAGATCATATTTGACTTATGTATTCCAAAAATTAAAATTGTCAGATGGTAGATGGTAGAAATGCTAAAATACAGTTGTTTAGTGTGTTGCGGATCTTAGGGTTTTGCAGATGGGTACTGGAGGTTTCGGTAAATGACAGTTTTGGTAAATTTATGTTTCTGCACAAAATGTTTGGAGGTTTCGGTAAATTTGAGAAAGGTTTCGGTAAATGTGTATGAATGCAATTAACACCTGCTGCAAACATGTGCCGATGGTAATTATGTGTTTGAAGTGGTCTCGGTGTCACTATTGTCATAGCGTTAAGCGTTTATATTGATGGAGTTAATTGAAGAAAACACACAATAACATGAAACATTGATTTTATTTACGATTATTCCAAAACAAATAGAATTAAGTACATTCAGAATTCAGTTCAGAAAACATAAAATGGAATAATACACGAAAATAATCAAAAGCAAATATTTGATACAATAAAAAGCAAAAAGTGACGAATATACAAAACAACATATATATATATATATATATATATATATATATATATATATATATATATATATATATATGTACAGAAAAATAATAAAATATTTACACCTTTGTGGAGTTAAAGAAGAAGCAACACAGATTCAAAGATTTATTTGATAATGAATGTGAATACAAGTATACATACATGCATAAAATTAAAAAAGTTTGATAACAATTATATAAATATGAAGAAACATGCAAACAGCAAATAGTGGCGAACACAAACATTAGAAGTAGTCAAATATTTGTAGCGGTAAAAAACAAGCAACACAGATTCTTAGATTTATTTGATAATGAATGTGAATACATGTATACAAACATGCATACAAGTAAAAAAAAAAGTAAGACATTAAAAGATTTATGAATAATAAATCATGTATATTAAAACAATGTGTTTGTGGGGGGTAAAAAAAGAAGCAACACAGAATCATAGATTTATTGAACATAAATACAATAAAAAAAATGAGCTACTCAACAAAAAAGCCAAACGCATGAAAACACTAATGATGACGTACTGTTTATTTCACACAAATCACTTTATTATCCAAACATTTTGTGTAGAAACATCAATTTACCGAAACTGTCATTTACCGAAACCTCCATAAACCTTTGCAGATCAGCCAAATCTAAGCTTGATATTTTTACTACTTTTGTTGATTAAACCAAATAAAAAGCATATCATTAGAAAAAGTGATGTCCCAATAGAATTTCCATGGTGAAATTTTCAGCCTAGCAGTGTTCGATAACCGAAAATGATGGCAAAGCCAAACCGAGGTCACCGGAAGTTGACATTTCTACTGAGAAACACAAAAACGAAAGTGCAAATCAACAGTGAATTTTCCAGCAATATAGGATAATTGATTAAACCAAAGGCATCAATTGATGGGGGTATATGTCCTTTAACACCACAAGAAATTGTTTATTCTTTGGACATGTGTTTATTGATGTGTGAGGTATATTTTAGGGTATTACGGATCATTAAATTTAGGGGGCCGTCTCATTAGTGAACATGAATACCATCTGCCAAACATATCGCAAAGTTTCATCTTAACTTATAAACCTATTCTATGTTATTCAGTTAAGTTATTTCGTTAATTACTAGTCGGTGTGCACCTCTTCTTCCACTTCATCATCCTCATTATCGCGTTCTCTGCAATTATGTTAGTTGTGTTCAACTCCATCAGTATAAGCTGCTAATCATGATTACTACTATCATCATTCTCATTATATCACCATCATATCACTATTGTAACAAATTATATGAGCATCCAACAAACAATTTTTCAGTCATATGGAGACAGTATCAACTCGAAATATCTTACAATATATATAATACCACAACCAGTCTCATAAGTAATGTCATGCCATGGATATATGACATGATACCACAATCAGTCTCATTATTCTAACACTTGGTGTACCAGTTCTAGGATAACCTTTAAAATGCAGATGATGTGATGTATCTATGTATGATAAATATGAATATATGAATTTAATGTGATGTAAATAACTGTTTCTGATATGTTTACTGTTTCCACATGGATGGGGTGGGGGGGAGGGGGCGGGGTATGGTCACTGCAGTAAATGACCATTTCGGTAAATTGATCTTATATAGGGATTAGTCCGGAACCAAGGGACTCAACTTGAGGGAGCAGCCATATGATCTGAGTATGCTTCATTGAAAACAATTTGATAGCATTATTCATGAGAAATATATTTAAGATGCATTGTTGTGACAAATACACCATTTCTGATGCTATGAGACAATCCTTAGGTGATGTTTATCACGTGATCTGCTATACCCTAAAGTGATCTGCAACTATCCAAATTGATACATATCAAAAACTGAAGCATTTGCAAAGAAATATACGTTCGAGATTAAAATGGTTAGCATTTTTGGAAAGAGGACATTTTTTGCAATGTAAATGCATATTATTCATTTTGAAAACACTTGTTTCTAATGCATATGCAGCGAAAATGTCGTTAGTGATCCACTACACCCCAAAGAATTGTATAATGGCTGTGACTTTGCAATACTGAGTAAAGTCAATACAGTACCGCAATACCCAAGGAACATACCATTTTTTTAATGATATTTTGTATAATCTGGTTTCTGCTACCATTTCCAGCATCCAAAGTCAAAGATGCTCATATATATGAAAAGCGAACGCTAATAACTGACTAAAATGTTGTCTGAATTCGAATTCATGATATAATTATATTATTGCTATAAGATACAGTGGAGGTACAAACAACCTAGATAAACTAGTTAATTGTCATCACTAGAGCTCCATACCGATATTCAATGTATATATCATACTAATACAGAGTCCTTATGATCATGATAGGGCTGTCAGTGATTCTACTTTTTGCATATCAATGATAATGTTATCTCAAGAGAACAGATATTGACAATATATCGATTTGCTGAGACTTTTTCTGCTTGTTTGGTGTATTTTGTAGTTCCAAATCATCATATATATAAGATGATGTCATTAGATTACTTTAAAAGAAATAAAGAGTAAAAATTATTATGCTTTCTTGATTTAATTGTCATCAGAGAGACAGTAACTATTTTCAAAAGGCCTAGTACTAGTAAATGATGTGTGTTTATATTGTTAAAATGTTTTTTTCACCACTTTTAGATGGTTTGTCATCGATTTTGACCTGATTGTCTGCTATTATGATTTAGGATATAGAGAAACAAATAAAATTATTGCCGTTATCACAAATACATGCATGGTAGTCACCCTATAACTCAATGAGGTTATTGAACAGGTGAATTTTGAGTTGATAAAACTATATTTAGCTTGTTGCTATTTCATTATTTTCATAGCTCCAAAACATTAGCAGTCGATCAGAATTATTGAATTCATGTAAGAACACCCTATTCTGGAATTTCTGGTTGAAGTTTTATATGAAACCCAATTTGATAGTGCTGCCATTTCCGGCCGAAATAATGCTGTCTAATTTGAACGTTATTTTCTTTCTTTTCTTCCTTTGTTTTCCCGCCCCCAAAAAAGATATTTGATTGTGTATATTGATTATCGATTGGCATTATTGTTAGAAATAATGACAGCCCTAATTCATTAGGTTGTTTGTATTTTATGTTCCATAGATATATCGGAAGAATGTTTCTGTATTGGACAAAAATACTGATCATTAACAAAGTATATAAGGAAGTAAGACAATGCTTATCTTTTTTTTTTTAATTTTTCTTGAATACTAGAAAGACAGTTTGAAATATTCAGGTATAGAAATAATTATTTAGTCCTACTTTCTTTTCCAATAGCCAGAAGTTGTGAAACGACTGTCCGAATATATTTGGTGAAACGACCGTCCGAATATATTTGGCTACATTCATCTGTACTATTGTCCGAGATGTAAGGCATCCTTGTTTGAGCAGTTGATTGTTGATAACCATTTTCAAATTCTTTGCATTTATTTTTATCATAAGGAAGACATATTAGCAAACAATAAAGTATATTTTAGATCCATAAAGTATGTTTGGTTTAAGCTAATTAGTATTCAAAATGGTGTCTGTCCCAAATTTGAGTCTCTTTGTAAGGAAATAAGGATAAAGTCTGACAATGTATATTGGAAAAAGAAATCCATCGTCGATTTTGAACTATTACATGATGATTGACAATATCTCTGGTTATTGAGACTTTGAATAATCCATTGCATAGCTGCCATTACTAAGTTGTAAAGAGATGACCAGAAATCTGCAAAATAAGTGTTAAATTATATGGTTTATTTTTATTTTTTCAAAATATGATGAATACGCAAGTACATTTCTTATTTCTACCTTGTTTAGACATATATCTAAGATGTTATTTCAGAGGTAAGAAATTGTTATTTTGGGAAAGGAGTGTTACTATATTATATATTTTGAAAAAAATTAAATATGAATGCATTATTTTTAATTGCTAATTTTCTGACATAAAATAATAAACCAAAGACCTTCCTGGAAATTTCTTTGTTACAATGAAAATAAAATCATGAGAAATGTGAAATCATGATAACACAATATCAAAACAGATCACCTAATTATTTTTTTTTCGGAAAGCATAATAATATCTGAAAGCCTGAGTCGCGTTAAATTTTGTGTCAGTTGAGTAGAAATGCAGCTAACAAGCCCGATTGGGTTAATCCTATGTGAGCCTGTTCACTACAATCAAATATGTGTTAATTTTTTTCATATCAAAGGTGCCATTTGCTAAGTATCTTACCTATCATAACATTTGCAACGTAAAATGCCAACCTTTCAATCCCAATATGCTTCCTGATAATGATGATTTACATGAAGACGATGAGGATAAAGAAACTGAGATGACAGAAGAACATGTTTTCTTCCTTCTCTTGTCTTTCAGAGAAGAAATAAATGGGGAGAAAGCTATTTAGCTTGTTTGTTTTACTTATCACAGTATAATAAACTTTACTACTGCATGGTAACAATTACCTATAAATTATGTTTGGAAATAGTTCGGGCTAGTGGTTACTGACTTTAGCTAGTGAACATCAGTGGTCTTGAGCTGTACAGGCTAGTGCTCTGTAAAGTTTAGCATGACGATGGGTACCATACTAAACACCATGTTATAGTAGAAATAGTGCCCATATTCAAGTATTTGAAATAGTTTTTAAATTAATTTGTAAACACAAGAAATAACAAGTAACTTACATGTAAGTTTAATATATCATATATCGAATATCAATCATTTAGTATGGATACAAATATCGTATCAATAATTCTGACCGATATGGAGCCCAAGTTATAACCCAAATTCAATGGAAACATGACACTACACATTTATGAACCTGGCAGTTAATTTGTTATTGGACTACTTTGTGACCTTCTAGATGTATTATTTTATTGTTTCTGTGTTTATCTGTTATAAAGCTTATAAAGCTATGTCATATTTAGCAGTCATTTGCTCTTTATTCTGCTCATTATATTGATTGAAATACCTCCTTATAATAGTTTGATTAAATATGGCAATATATTGTGGTAGTTATTGCAGTATGCTCTATCTGTATCGCAATATAGCTTGGTATGCTTCAAGCGTATCATGACAGCCCTATACAATATTACCATTTTATGAAAACAAATATAGTGTGATTTGTTTAGCACACATATTTTTCTTTGCTACCATTACAATAGATTTACCCAACAAATGTAGATGATGCAGGAACTTGCATCATGCATAATATGATAATAATATTGTATAACTGGAAGAATTGCAGTTATTGTGGAGAAAGCCTCTGACCAGTCAGAAGTGCCATAGTTATGAAAATCATTTGGATGACAAAGAAAAAATAAGGCCATGTTTCTGAAGTTGTTTTTTCTTTTTATAAAACCACTTGTAAACCCCAGTTAAACTGTTTAACTGTTACAGATTTTGTTTTACATGTTGAAAAGACAGTTGAATACATTTGTGTTACAGTTCTGAAAATAGGGAACAACAGAATATCCTTTTTTTAAGGAATAAAATATTATAAGATAAAGTCTTAAAATGTGGTAAAGTGGTTAAGTTTTTTTTGAATATTAAAAATGTTTAAGATAGCAAGAGTTTGCATATAATTTACAAATTTGGGTCCAATGAAAAGTTGTGATTATGAAAATACTAATGCCCATGATGCCATTATAATTTGTTCCTTTTTTAACTGGAATTGGTAATCTTATTTCATTTTTTCAGATCAATATAATGCCTTCAATACAAAGGACAAGTATTTATGCTGCTGAAGAAGAGTGAAAAACATACAACTGAGGGTATAAGGACCCACAGTAGCCATGATGCCTGCTCCACAGACAGTGAGTGTGCCATCATTTCCTGTGAAGGCTGTCAAAGACCCCTCCTACTTGACTTGTAGTATATGCAACAAATCCTTCTCACGTTCATGGCTGCTGAAGAACCATCAACGTATTCACACTGGGGAACGGCCCTTCAAATGCAGTTTCTGTGACAAAGCGTTTGCTGACAAATCTAACCTGAGACAGCATATGAAAATACATACAACCAAAGAAAAGTTGTTCCAATGTGGGATTTGTGAGAGGACATTTGCACAGCGACGGTACCTTGTAAAACACGCATCAGAGATCCATCATGATACAACACTGAGTCTGTATGGCCAGCCAGGGGATGGGAAGAAAAAGACAAAGTTAGTAGAGATTGTCCGGCCAGTTGACAAGGCAACCATGGTTAGTGGGAAGACAGAGCTGTGGAAGCCAGAGATGGACCATCAATACCAAGTGATCAATAGGAACAAGAAATCTGCCGTGAAGTCATCTCAGGAGAAAGCGAAGAAGTGCAGGTAAGGTTCTAATAATTAAAAGGAAAATTATATTTGCATTTTGTTTTTTACTAGTTACTGTTTAGACAATAGTAATTAGACAAAGAAAATGAACAGGCCAATATACTAAATGTCTAATGCAGTAATGGGAATGCAGTAATGGGAAACTTTTTTTTTTATCAGACAAAATGTTAAGCAAGTTTCATAAAAAGACACACACTTATTGCCAGTATATTAATATTTTACATTTAAATGTGTTATCAAACTGAATGATTCTACTTGATGAAATAAATCTTCAAATAAAATCTTATAATTATAGTGTATTTTTCACTATTTCAAGACCTATAGGGCCGAACAGATTATTTGCAATCAGAACAAAATTATAATGGAATTGTCTGCTTATTAAATCTGCATTCTTTTAGCCTTATCAATATCAGTGCAAATAAGAAACTGTTGTTCCTCGAGTTATACTTTTAAAAGACCCATTGCTTTGAGTCACAGACTTGTAACTCCTCAGTCTCTTACATTTGAGTTCTGGTCAGATCAAGATATTTTATGTTGAGAAGTCTTCCGGCCGACCTGTAGTGCACCAGTAGTTTTTCCAGACATAAGGCTGGGGTTATCCTCCACCATTAATTTAAATTAGTTGGACTTTGCTAGACATTGCAATATGACCATAATTGTGTCAGTGTGATGTTATAATATAAAACACAAACAAATCTGAAGCAAAACTTGTTATTTTTCTACAACATTTGTAATCTATCTTTATTCAAAAGTGTCAGTTTTGTGTGTGTTGATACAACTTGCCCCAAAGTTGTCAGCTAAATATATTAGAATATTTTTTTTCAGAAATGGTATTTTGTATATTTAGCCGTTTTCTAAATAGTTAATTTGTCATTTTAACAGTTTTCTTTTTATGTAGATTTACTTGTGTTTCTTAGGCTTTTTGGTGATAATTCACATCAACATCTAAGGTTGTTTTGCAAATTCCAGCTTTATATTATTCTGCACTTTATCACTTTGCTAGGAAATAACACAAACACACTGGACGCTATTGAAAATCTTCCTCATTTTAACAGACTAAAGCTCATGTGGGTTTCGTCCTTAATCAGAGAGGTGCCTCTTTGCACCTCTTTTTTAGTCAGTACAAAAGTGTCCATATCCATTTGTTAATTAAGTTTAATTACGTGTACCAGCATCAAAGAAAGAATGCATTGTAATGAAAACATAAGAATAAAGCAATAATGAGATAATTACCTGATGATTTAGGAAACTTCGCTAGTTGTAAAGGGCCAGATACTGACAACTCTGTTCACACATTGTTGCTTATTTAGATTTGAGGACCGAATATGGTTTAGTGGTGTAAAACTCTGATCAGGTTTTCTGTTTAGCTCAGAACAAAGGATTGGTAAAGTTTCTCGCTAGCATTGGGTCTATCTTAGGAT